>CM064570.1:27344047-27581382 GCA_032716605.1 Paralithodes platypus | reverse complement strand
CCATATGTGATCTCACAAAGAGTTCATGTACACAAATGTTCTACTTTATAACGGTAAATATGTTGTGGGTTGTATCCTCTTCTATCGAGGCCTCAAACAAGTGAGAAGGGAGGTCTGTTATACACTTATACAGCCTTCAGCAAGCTAAGTTCTGCGTGTGGTGCTGTGGTCCAACATCTACGGATCTTCCTCGCGCTGGTCCTTGTAGTGGGCTTCAACGTCAGGGTTGGTGGTGGGTGGTCCGTAACAGAATCTTGACACGGCTTTGACTTGGTTCCTTACCATCCAGGTGTTGAGAGGTAAGGGAGAGGGATCAGAGAAATAACTAGGGAACACAGATCAGCGTTTACTGGTAAATCTAGAAAACAGGTGATAATCAAGTTCTCAGGCTACATACGGGACCAGTGTACTGGTGATACCCAAGCCTGGAGGGTTACAGAGCTTTTAAAGCAGAGCGGACCAGTGTAGCCTACTGTCCAACCACGCAATTTCTCTCTCGAGTAAGGGAGAAGTCATTATGGGCCTGGACAACTATCGATACCCAAGGGGTGGGTATGGCCAGAGAATCTATTCGGCGGCTCGGACCAGTGTACTGTCCACCTAACAAGTTCTCGGTAGGGTTTGGATCACTACCCAGGGAATGAGTTATAGCAGGCTAACATGGAACAGTAGACTGGTTAGCAAGCTAAAGGTCCATAACCGGGCTCGAGGCAGACAGGGACTTACTCGGACCAGTATACTGGCAGGAAAGTCAGTTACCCAGGATCTGCAACCAATAACTAGAGTCGTACGGACAAGTGTACTAACAACTCGTCGTTATTATACAATTCCTACTTTACTATCTTGAGGCAAGTGGGACAGTTTAGGAAGATCCAAGTCTATGTATCTTCCTTGCACTGAAACAGTGTACAAGGCAATTGGAATTAGACAGGGAGATTGGATCGGGCTAGATGATGTTTGACTGCACTGACCAGTGTACGGGCCAGATCACGTTGCACCTAGGAATCGGGCAGCTACTCTGGACTTCACCATGTCTGCCCTCTGCGGGTTTCACCTGGCCCCACGTCCTACATAAAGCCAACGTAGTCACATGGCGGAACGGTATTTGACGAGTTAGCTTTGTAGTAATAGGGGGGTTTGGGGTTAAGGTGTCAATTTAAAAGGGCTGTGGTCGGGACTTCCCTGAGGACATGGGTTCTGATTTCTCGGGAATAGTTTTTCTTCTCTTTCTTGTGGATACGCCCATTTTCTGTCTTTCTGGCCTTCATCCTGTCCTACTGGCGTTTCTTACCGTTCTTGTTGAGTCTTTCCGTTTTCTTTTTTTCTCTTTGCTTGCTCGGGTCGCTACTATATCCTGAGTCTCGTGTTTTATCTCATATTTTAGGCATTGATAATAGTTGTTAAAAATGACAATTTATTTGGCTTTAACGAAATATCAACGTAAAAAACGTAAAAAAAACGTAGGTTTACTGACGACTACTACTACTATACTACTACCTAATTACTAATAATAATAATAATAATAATAATAATTTTATACCAGGTTTTTACTGGGGTTGTATTGACTAATTAGATTGATTCTTACTTGGACTGGAGAAAAGGAGACCAACAACAAACACAAGCATGAAGAACAATAGAGGATAATATAACGCAGAGTTACAAAGCATAGATTATTATTATTTCACCGAGTAACATATGATTATAAGTGCAATGTTACATCAGGACATGGATAGGTAATTATATAACCGCACGATCGAGGATCCACTAGGCATCTCAAGGGGAAGATCTTTTGGCAGGTTTCCGACAGTCTTTGGAAGAGGCAGGCTGCGGTGTATTCCTGATGACCACCGATTCCGTGGTGGTGGTGTGGTCCTGCCCGTGTGACGGTTGCAGAGTTGGCGAAATTTCCTTGGGGTCTTCTTGAAGAATCTACGGCGGTTGAGGGGTCTTTCACGATATACGAGCCATTTCACCAGTGTAGTACACTCTCGTATCGTTAGATTCTTGAGTAGGGAGTCGTTTCACCAGTGTCCTTACGCCCTCCACTACGGAGTCCGTGGGACCTTGATTTCCTACAGGAATTCTCTGAAATAAACTTTGATGTTAGATGGGTGTTGTGGTTATACGAGTAGGAGCCGTTTCACCCAGTGTCTTACGCTTCTCGTATTGCAGGACTTATGTAGCGAGGTGTTTCACCAGTGTCGTTACACCCTCCCACTACGACGTCCTGACTGAGAAGGAAGCCGTTTCACCAGTGACTTGCGCTCTTCCAACCACCCTTCCCATTTTTGTAGGTTTACTAGAAACTAGAGTGCTTGTTGGTATTGCATACTCTAATTACAGTAAATCCTGTACCAAGGTAATGTAAAGATGTTGGGTGGTCACCAGTGTGGTCCAACAAGAATACTAGCAAATCCAAGGTACCTTTGAGAAATGCGTCAAGTAGTTCCACCAGTGTCTTACTCCCTCAAGGCAATTTCTCAGTTAATAAGTACCAAGTGTTCTGATACTATCCCTAGCGGTGAGGTAATAGTATCTGTTCAACTGTACTGATGATAAGGTAGGCTGAGATGGTCTTACCACTTTCGTCGTTCTCCTCGGCTGGGGCACTCAGGGCTAGAGGGGCGGGCGTGCCTGGAGGAGGGTCTGGGCCGGCTGCAGTAGCCCTTCTGGGAATCCGCGTCACGGCGGGTGGTGCTCCTTTGAGCAAGAAGGGCGCGTGGTGTGTTGATCTTTATGCACGGTTTGTTTATTACGACGTCGTGAGGGATTATCTTTGTTAGGTATATCATCCAGTAGGTGCCATCCTCACAGGTATGTTCTTTCCTGGGGTCGGGGGAAGTGCCTTGAGTGATGCAGGTGACCCGAGCGAAGGGTGTTGAGGAGTCGCTTGTGCCCTCTTGTCTTGGTGTCGCGGTGGCAGTGGTTGTTGGTGCGTGTAGGGCCTCATCTCTGTGGTTTGTTTCCTTGGCGATTTTTTCTTCCCTATCTCAAAATAATAATAACGTTATTGCATAAAACTGTTCCAATATTTTTAAAAGGTTGGTCTATAATTACCTCTCAGTACAATCCCCAACACTTTAGGGAGCGTTATCGGTGTCGGACATGCAACTTATAAAACCTATCACAGAGTACCAGTACATGAAATGTCAATGAAAGCTAGTAACACATAATACAGTTGCAATCTGAATATCTGATGCCATAATACAAGACAAATACACTATATTAAGCGCAAAAACACACACATTCCGTGGATTACAACATGATGAGACAACTTTAGTAAAATAAGTGAACAGAACTTGAATCGTAATTAAGAGCAAGCAATTATTAGGCCTACCTATAGTACCAAAGTCTAGGTTGAGTGGTCAAACAGGGAGCATATTTTACAAACACATATATACAGTATACATGTATAGTCCCGGATATAACATATTATGTTCTTAACCATCCTAGGATTGACATTATGTAATTAAAATGTTTTGATATACAGTATACAAAAAAAAAAAAAAACTTTTCCATAAATTTACAAACTGATAATTGCATACAATATTGATTATACATAAACTGGTTGATTCAAAATGTAATACTTGCGTAATTTATTCACAGGATGGTTAAAATCATGTGTCCATGAGTGTACATACAGTACATACAGTACAGTGTACACTCAGGGACATATTTAGTGTTTGCCGCTCCAAAATCTCTACCTTAGGGTTCTCTTTTGTTTTATAAGATAACATTATTCCCTAACACATCTGAACAAAGCTTATATATCCAAGCTTTGTTCAGGTGTGCGAGGAGTACATTTGTCTTATTCTAATAGACAAAATTAAAGTAGACATTTTGGAGCGGCGACACTAATTATGTTTGTTGGTGTATACAGCCTACACAGTTATATATCCAAATATTGGCTACAGTTTACAGAGTTCCAACAATCTTAATATTTATTAGAAGCTCAACAGTTAATGTATAAACTACATTTACAGAACGGTATATATAATGTAAACAGAGGATGAATCAAGAAATATATAAGTGATAATGTTTCCTACAGCAATCTGAAAAGAAATGTAATTGACCACTTGAGAGTTTCGTTCTATAAGGAAGTTGGAGTTGTAGACATCGATAGTAAACATAAATGCAATAATAATGTAGGTTTCGGATGGCTAAAGAGTATGTTGAATTGGATTTGATGTATCTATAAATGTACTATAACTGTATTTTAGCTGGTATAATTATGTTAAATATCGATGTCTACAACTCCAACTTCCTTATAGAACGAAACTCGCAAGTGGTCAATTGCATAATTTAATAATTATATTTTCTGAGACTACGAACTTCATAGGGCTGCTGTACATATGCATACATAAAATGTATACATGCCTAGACATATACGTACACACAGACTGACAGACATACAGACAAAAAGGTGCACACCTTATTCTTACCAAGTTACTCCATCAATATATCCGTTTTCTTAAAACAAATTGTAAACAGCGGACCAAATAACTGCGGAAAAACGGCAGCACTGATCTGACCATGAGACTAAGTCTCACGGCGTGAGTCAGTGGGCAGCGGTAGGCCCTGGGAGTCGGACGTGTGGTCTGTTGCACTCCCGGCCATTTGCACTCGATTTTAACCCTTTAAAAACCTAAATAATGCTCCTAACTTGCTTCAAATTGGCGCCAGTTTAGGGTTAAAGTGTGGTCATTAATAGCCATTTTTAATACAAAATAAGTATACACATATAAAATAATCATTAGAGTACTTTGATAACCTTGTACGATCACTTCGCGTCTGTACATTGTGTGACCGTTGTCATTCGATCAGTACCTGTATGATACGTGGCTGGGTTGGTTTTCAAGGAGTTTACATAAACTCCTGTCCTCGTGCCGCCAGTCAGTTTCAGTTTGAGTGGTAATAATAATAATAATAATAATAGTTCTTAAAGCTAGCGCATGCTAAGCTAGCTAAGGATAGCTCAATAAGACCGATTAGGCGTATTTCCATTGGGGTCCTGTACTACTACCCCATCCCTTTGCTCATAAGGGATAGTAACGACTCAGTGCTTGTGAAAAATCTTTAATGCGCCGAGCGTGGGCGCGAACCCGGGCCTTCTGGGTGGAAGTCCGAGACGCTAGTCACTACACCAAGCGAGCCGCTGGTGACACGCGGACATGAGCTAGTTAGGAGGACGAGCAAAGCAACAACAGAGCTGCCTTCATTTTTGCTTACTATTCATTCAAGAGGTGTGTACACTACATATATATATTTTGTCTCATATGTTTCAGATACTAATAGTTTACTGTTAGGTCTAGGGAATTTCAAGAATCATTGTCAAGGTCTTTGTGTCGAGATTATACGGTCATATTAAACCTAACTGTAGCCTACACCTTCATAAACGAAATAAGCAGAAACATACAGTGATATTTTCTGAAATTGAATGTGATTTAATCCTTTATCACAAACTAGACATCAATTATTTTATCTTCGTTCGATATTAGGGTTTGCCGGTTTGGTAGTAGCCTACCCTCCTCATTTTTGCTTATTTGTTGTAAGTACGAGGGATACAGTTGCACAGCCCAGCCAAAACACTGATGCAACTAGCTGAAACTTGCTCAATTGTATATAATGTAAGTAATCTGTGTAGTAATATTACTAAGAACACAATTTAATATCTCATATATGTACATTATGTACCAATTCCTAAATTATTCACAATATTTCCATTACTATGTTAAATGAATATCCCATATAGGCCTACTTAAATGTCATTCCCATCTTCAAAAGGTAATTCACTTGAACTTAAATTATATTTTCCAAGTTTCGTTATTTTGAGGTATCTCCCATGAATTTTAAACTGATGATATACTAGTATAAATACTGAAAAATTGCATTGTAAAATTAAAAAGAGATATTAAACTTATTTGTCACTTTACTGGTAGTTTACTATAGAGTAAAACAGAGATTATTCACACATAGATACTAATATATAGTTAGTTATGGGACAAAATTACAAATAATGTACTATTTAGACAAGGTTATTCTGGGGTAATTTCAATTGAACACTGAGGTAAAGTCTTACGATTTAAGGTAATTGTCTACATATTCCAAGGTAATTCCAATATTCCATTCTGAGAGCCCTGCCTACCAGCCTCCAAAGTCGACTTTGTGTGCTTCTTCGCCCTCCTCTCCCTGTTCGGAGGTCTTCCAGGGGAAGGTGTCATATCCCTCGCCAATGTGAAGCTTTATGCGTTTCCTCAAGACTTCATTGGCATTATCTGCTCGACTCCTTCGACTCTCTACGGCTCAGCCCTTTGAGTTGGGTTTTGTTGTACCAGCCAGTGTCGACTATGACGTGTCAGTAGAGTTTGTAAGTTTGATTAATTTAATTTATTTTGTGTTCTTTATAATAGATGGCGATGTACAGTCTACGGCAGAACTGCTGTCTTGGCCTGAGGCAATGTGTTAGTTCACTCACCTTTTAATAGATGGCACTTTAATCGCTTCTAATAAAACGGGGCGGGGTTAATATAGAGGTTCGAAGGAGGAGGAGTCAAACGTGTGTGTGTGTGTGTGTGTGTGTGTTCGAGAACGGCACGCAGAATAAGTTTATTTTAACATAACACACAGGCTATATTATAAAATTAGCCCATGCTGGATCACAAATAAATAACACACATTAGGTGTTGCGTTATTTATGGAATTTAATACACAGACAATCAAGTTTCTATCCTTCGCACTTTCCATTCCCCCCTCCTCCCCTCTCCCTTTCACCCCAACTCTCCTTCTTCACCCGCTTCCTCTCCCCTCCCTCCCTCCCACCTCTCTCTCTCATTCTCTCTCTCTCTCTCTCTCTCTCAAGGACATAAAAGATACCTTCTAAAATACGCAGAATAATACTATGCGATTGTTTTGAATTTACATATACATAATCTATTTTGTATTAATTTCACCACACCACCAAACGCCTCCAATGAAATTAATGAAAGCATGTATGTGATCCACCGGGATTCGAACCTGGGTCATCACACACAGATTTTTAGACACCTTAACCATTACACCACCAAGACGGTTAAAGGTTTATGCACACGCCTACGACTTATGAAATAAATAATAAATGTTAGGGATGACAAAAGTAACACATATATATTGATTAGGAATAGGATAACTAGCGAGGCAGCGAACAACACCTGTTACTCGCTGCCTCGCTAGATATCCTATTACTAATTAAGCTACGATTCCCGAAGAACACGTCTATATTTGTTTATATATATATATATTAAGTGTAACAATAACACTTAGGATTTACGATATTTGTGTTGGCTTAAGGAATAAGTTGGATAATACACATACTTGTGACCTCCACAATTTGTAATGTTTGAGGAGACGGCGCTTCAACCTCTCTCCTCTGTCTATCACATTCAAGCACCAACCAACCCACACCAACACTAACACAGGATACAAAACAGACACACACACACTCACACCCAATAACATAAAACGCACATCACACACATGATCACATACAACGTAATGGGCACAAATCACTCACACATGATAACATAAAACGCACACACACACACACACACACACACACACCGCCGGGCGGAGACAAATTGGGCTTGTCTCCTTTCATGTGTTAGCCTCAGTTCACCTAGCTGTAAATAGGTACCTGGAATAAGTGGACGACGTTGTGACGTCCCATCTGGGGTTGGCAAAATGGTACAAGGCGAGATGGGTATCATATGGTTCACCTAAGCTTATGGCTACCTAAGCCTTCGGGCGAGACGGTACCGTCTATAGTGAGAATGGTACCATACAGATCCACCCTAAGCCTTCGTTTCCGATGTCGCCAATTGGCTAAATACAGACTACACACACATCCACAGCCATTTCAACAGTACATAAAACACTTAACATGCATTTCACGCAATACATTCCCAGTTAAGGAGGCGCGATAATAATGAGCTTAGCTCGCATTGCGTGGATTCCCCTTGACGAACAAGTAACTGAGTAACTGAGTAACACACTGGTCCAGGCAAACTAGAAAAGGTATTAGCATTATTGAGGAGATGCTGCTGTCTTCAGTGCGTGTCATGGCCATCCTGAGCCTTACGACGTATACAGACTAATAACACACATAACAAAGCCACTATAACAACTTCGTCTCTCTCCAACACCCCTTCTCCCCTCTCTACACTCTTCAGAAAATAGGAAAAGTAGAAAGTAGCTACGAGGTGCCGTTGTGAAGGCTTATCCTTCAATACCTTCACCTGACCTGACCCCAACCGGGGTTTAGCTGGTCCACAAGGGTGTGTGACATGAACCCAATAGAGAATTTGTGGGCCATCATGTCATGGAGTGGAATGTGGTCCAGGTTAGGATTGGAAAGGGCGGGGGGAGTGGGATCGGGGGTGGGGGGGGTGGGGGGGGATCCGTCGCCGCCCTAATATAAGTTGGAAAATTTTTAAATCAACTCCAACGAGAATACAGGAGGTAGTTGATGCAGCTTGTGGGTGGAGATCATATTGATTTCATAAATATAAATTGTAAATGTTTACATTTAAGATCCCTTTATATGTATTATATAATAATGTATGTGTTTCCAATGTTCACCGTAACATAATGATGGTGAAATAATACATATTAAATTAAATTCAAGGTAACATACACAGAGCTATAGTATACTTTTAATTATGTTTGGTCGATAATTTAAACAATACGAAGTAAAAATATAAAAGCCTAAACAATTTACAGTATATCAACTTTAAAACAACATAACAAGATTGCTTGGATTATCGTTAATTGTTCAATTTGATGACTTACTTTATAGTAAATCATTACAATGGGTAACGCCGAACTGTTTACTGATAATGGGAAGCCACAGTAATTAAGCTAGTAATTAAGAATCCACTGAGAAAAGTATAATGCAATAATCATAGCGTGTCATATTACATGTTAAGGTAATATGTAATATGACATGTTAAGGTAGGCGGATGCCCAACCCCGAAAGGGGTTGAAATAGGGGAGCTATCCCCCCCCCCCCCCCCCCCCCCGCCAAAGGTGGCTTTCTAGGGCCTTTCCTAGCTGATGCTGAGAGGATTGGGTTCTAGTCATGTGGTGATGGGCTGGTCTATCAGAGTGAGAACTGAGCGATCTCTGCCATACCCATAGCTTACTCTGACTGTTCCTTTTACTTATATATTTTCTAGATCTCAAGTGATGGGGCCTCTTCCGTGGATTGACCTCCCAATCTACCAAGATTGGAAGCCAAAGCGTCACATTTTTCCTTTGCCCCTCAACTTTCTCTTCATAATTGCTGAGAGGCACAGGGCCCTGGGTGGATCTTTGGTTTCCCGGGCATTTCCGCACCCTCCTTAGCTCCCCGCCATGGAGTGGCTTCGGTCACCCAGGCTTTATTGTGGTCGGCAGGGAGGGTTCAGTGGGGGCGCTCGGTTATGGCCTTGGCCTTGGGGCTGTTCGGCCAGGCAACTTGGGGAACAACAACAACAACAACAACATGTTAAGGTAGGTTATGAATTGGTCAACCACAGTGCTGTGAATAGTGGTATGGAAGAAAACATTTTTTACTCTAATATGAAAATTTGTTTTTATTAAAAAAAAAAAACACGTTTCGGCTCATCTAAAGTGTTTTCTCTAACTGGGCCGATATTATCTTGTCTTTATGATATATATATTTGGTTATAATTTGGTCAAAGCTAGATTACAATGTGATCCAACTTGTCTTGATGCGTGGATTGTAACATCCCGTTTCAATTACTTATATATTTATACGATTGTTTACACTAACCAGGACGCCAAGGTTGGCAACTTTGAGTATTTTGCAACGGAGCATACTGTATATATTTATTTTCTATAACACATTGTATAAGGTAAATAATAGAATACGAGTTAATAATTGAGAATCAGTAAAGGTAAAAAGAACAGTATTATTAAAACACCAAAGATTTGTTTATGGACAGCTTTGAACACGACGATGAGGAAAATTATATATTTGGTTAGGAGAGAGAAGGGGGAGAGAAAAAGAGAGAAGGGGGGAGATAGGGGAAGGCAGCAGAGAGAAGGGGAGGAGGGGGGAATGGGAAGTTCGAAGGATAGAAACTTGATTGTCTGTATATTAAATTCCATAAATAACGCAACACCTGATGTGTGTTACTTATTTGTGATCCGGCATGGGCTAGTCTAATAATATAGCCTGTGTGTTATGTTAAAATAAAGTTATTCTGAGTGCTGTTCTAGAACACACACACACACACACACGTTTGACTCCTCCTCCTTCCAACCTCTATATTAACCCCGCCCCCTTTTATTAGAAGCGATTAAAGGGCCATCTATTAAAAGATAAGTGAACTAACACATTGCCTCAGGCCATGACAACAAGTTCTGTCGTAGACTGTACGTGCTAATATTCTGGATATTATAGTTACCATTTTGTACGTGTATAGGGGTGGCCAGGCTGTGAACGAAGGTGTTGTAATTCTTTTCAAATTAATCTGTAATGAGTGTATACTCAACCAGTGTCCTGAATATATCGACTCCTGGGAAATATACTGTTGTAACCTGTACAATACATAGTAACCTCTGTTCACCAGGCTGGATAATTCATCCAAGTGAACCATCTCAGCTCCAAAGGGAAATGGTTCTGTATGAGCGAAGGGGCCAAGCACAACTTACCATACATCCGCCAAGCTTACCTTACTTCACTTACTAAGCACCATGTTTGTCATATTATGAACAGTAACTAATAGTAATATTCATGGTACACTATTAAACTTACATTAAAATACATATGTGAATAATTGTGTCCATGTGTGTCTAAGAGACAGATACATCTCTTTTTTACCGGAAGTTGACAAGTTCCGGTAGACAGGATGTGCAGCAGCAACATGTACGATGGGAGTTTAGATCCTCCCGTCCCCCCTGCCTCCTTCCCCACTCTACCCTCCACCACACTTTAACACCTTACGAGCGGCCTATGCGGTTTATTTATGTGTACCGCACAGCGGGGTGTTTTTAGCCAAAATAGGGCTGTTTACGTGATCATTTTCATGCCTAAATAAGACCCAGAACGAAAAACAAGTACCTATCCCTGAAAGGGCATAAACAGAGCTTTCGAATGACACCATAACGATCCTTGTATGATGGATAGTTTTCTTGCAATAACCGTGCAACGCGAGTGCAAAAAGCAGGTAATTCGGTACTTTCAGTACATAATTGAGTATGTAGCGAGTGAGAGAGGGAGGAGGGAGCTGAGATTTGTGTCAGTAGGTTCGCCGCGGTGGTCTGGAGCAGTCATACGCTCGCTAGTCTCCTGCCACCACTTGTCTCTCTCTCTCAGCCACATTACGTGCTGAAATTGCCACTCGAGTTATGTCGAGCGCCGCCACATAGTCCAGCTTTATTTAACTCGACTTATGTTGCTCGCCGCTAATTATGGGTTAAGCATGTGTGTGCTGTACCTAGTATCAGTGCATTACCACAAGCCCACCGAAACGTCAATAAAATACCCTCATTGTTCCCTAATTAAATAGCACTGTATGAATATTCCCATATTCAAAATATGCTATAGGGGTGCAATGCCTGGTGAGTTATCTGCTCAACAGGTGGCGTTGTGTGTGTGTAAGTGTGAGAGTCCGAGTGTAGGGGGTGAGACAGTGAAGCACGGGAACGAGGTGGCTTCAGAGATGGGGTCGTTTCGGGCCATGAGTGAGCACCGTGCCTCATGTGAAGGCAAGATGGCAGGTGCTCGTTGTACTCTACGTGCTTCACATGTCTCACTTCCTAGACTGGAACAAGACCTCACAGGCTTCACTGTTCATTGTAAAGCGGTGAATGTTAAGGCTCTCAGACTATGCCCGAGAGGAAGTAAGTTGGAATATAGAAAAACAAAAATCTTGCTATAACTAGTTCCATTTGATATCAGTGTTTTGTTTTTGTAGATGTTTAACAACATTTGTCTTCTATATTTCTGAACACTCATTTCATAACTCGACGTATTTCCACTCCTAACTCATCCCTATTATTATTTGTATTGTATCGGGTGGCTTTACGTCACCTGGGAACGCAGCGTGTTGTAATTATCCTTAGGCGTTTGTGAATGTGTGGTGTTTGTGCGTGCGTGGTGGGAGTAGGGGGGTTAAAACAAAACACATTTTAATAAACCCTGACCAACAGTTCACTTCCTCTTCTCGTATTACTGATTACTTGTAATTCTGGTCGTCCCTATTATGATAGTCAGTCCTTTGGCTTGATAGTTATATTAGTTAACTTCTTCAGGCCAGTCATAATATTTGTCCAAATTGATGGAAACATTGGGTTACTTCCATTTCCTAGGGTTCCTTCTTAAACGAAGGTAATAAAAATATTGTCTCAAAATATTGTGTTACATACATTTTCCCCCCAGTATATCTCCCTCACTGTTTCCATTTCCTTCACCATCACCGCCACTATTTCCTCCTGCATATCACTATTTCCCAGCCATATGTCTTCCTGGGCACTATCTACAGCACCACCGTCATTATTACAAGGCAGGTTCACGTTTTGTCTCCCTTAAGGGCCGTTGACACATAGGCGGTCATAAGAATAGACACTTCTAATTTTATCATAGTAACTATCCTTCCATATAATTACACAAACAAAAAACATGGAGTGGGCACAAATTGATGTGGCCAACTGTACCTTATATTGGAGTGTTTGTCATCCATCAAACCTCACCAAGGATGTTTTGTATTTACCTTCGTATTATTTCTGTCTACAAGTTAATGCACACATAAATGTATCCAGCTAAGAAGTATATGAATATTAAATTCACACTAAGCTTTGTGTTTGTGTAGGAGAGCCATGCTCATAACTGTCGTGTTCGTACAGTTATCTCTAACATTCTCTACCATCTCACACATGCTGTTATCTTTCCACACTGTTGCCTCTGGTGATGTGGCTAACTTAGGGCCTTTGATGTTCTCTTTGGGATTGTGTAGTTTGTTCTACTGTAGTGATGAGAACTATAGGGCTTATATTATATTCATATATATTCACCAACCCACCAATTAACTTACATATAAACCTAATTAATTAAATCAATGAAACTAATTAATATACTGTATGTGGTACTCCAAGGACTCGATCCTAGGATTCTCACACCGAAATTAGGCGCACTAAGCATTAAGCTATCAAGACCATTAAACTTAAATGCTGCCATTACCGACTGTCTTATGTTATTAATGACAACAAATTAACCCAGTATAATCCTAGTTACTAAACACATGTGATGTGTATTGTGATCGACCTTAATTAGTTACCCCCATATCTCGAGTGACGGCATCTTTTCCGTGGATTGCCCTCCCTACTGCCAACTTAGAAGTTGGCAGATTGGGAGCCAAAGCATCAGATTTTTCCCTTGCCCCTCAACTTTCCCTACATAATTGCTGAGGGGCACAGGGCCTTGGGTGCTTTGGTTTCCTGGGCGTTTCCGCATCCTCAGCTCCCTGCCTTGGAGTGGCTTCGGTCACCCGGGCTTTGTTAGTGGTAAGCAGGGAGAGTTTTGGGGGGGTGCTCGTTTATGGCCTTGGCCTTGCTCGGGACTTGGTGCTGTTCGGCCAGACTGCCTGGGGAACAACAACAACAACCCCCAGGTATAGATATATTTGTATATATATGTATTCCTGATGGCCAGATGATTAAAGAGCGAACCACCGGTGAGGTTATCATCAAGGGGTTCAGAATATAGAGAAAATCCAGTCTGATGTCGGCCAGTCCTTGACTTACTCTTGAACACACTTGAACAACAATATAATTATGAGACAGTTATAGTCCAGATTCTCCATTCTCTATGTTTAGCTTCCAGAAGAATGTTTTATTTGTTCTCTGTATCGTTGTTTTAAATGAAAACATGAAACATAGAGGACACCATTTTTATTATTTCATCCGAGTTGTTGAATATCAATGAGCCTCAATTTACGCAACTATTTTATTGTATTTTACTTTGCATATAGTATGGCTATTGGAATACGCAAGGAACTGGTATACATGTCCTTTATTCCATATAGATAATCCTTCGAATGCAAGTAACGTTGAAATATGCATTTATTCAGAATGTTTTTTTGTTTTGTTTTCTATATTCCAACTACTCCTTCTCGGGCATAGGCTGATAGCCTTTACACTCTACCGCTGAACACAGTGAGGCCCTGAGGTCTTGCTCCAGTCTAGGGAGGGAGACATGCGAAGCTTCAAGGCTCGAAGCAACTCCATCTCTGAAGCTGCTCCACCTCTGTGCTTCACAGTCTCATTCCCAGGCTCGGACCCTCACTCTCAGAACGCCACCTATTGAGCAATTAACTCACTAGGCATTGCCCCCCTGTAGCATATTTTTGAATATGGGAATATTCATACAATGTTATTTAATCAGGGAACAATGAGAGTATTTATTTGGCATTTCAGTGTGCTGTGGTAATGCACTGATACTAGGTACAGCACAAATTCCATCCCAATAATATCTTCCCATTAACATATTGGGATTCGAACCCGGGTCCATTGGATTACCAGTCCAGTGGCAAGACCACTCCGCCACACCTCCCCTAATATATACTGTACTGTATATCTTTAGTCAAGTTGTTTAGTGATATTGTTTATTAATGTTAGAATTATGAATCTAAATATACATTGTTCATGTATCATATCCAACGATTGGAAGCATAAGGAATATTAATATTACAGATGAAATAGTAGAACTAGTTATCTGTAAAAATAATAGTAACAGCAAAGCATGTTAGAGTTAAATCATTTATCATAATTAAAATCTTCACAAGGCATTTGTATTCTGTAAATATATTGTTGTTATTTTGGTGCTATATTTCCCAGCCAGCCCCTCAGAGTTATAGTGCGTAAGAATCAGTCAACGCAGCCACTGCCTCCAAAACTTACCTACACTCCATTTCATGTCAATAACCAGTTTTTCCCTTCGGCATGGCAAGCATAAAACTGAAAGAAGATGAACTGGGACGAGTTTAGTGACCACATACAAGACGAGAGAAGAGAAAGCAGAAGAAAAAATATATATTTAACCCAAAAACGGCAACTGTCCTCACTAGAGGATTTCCTGCTGCCCTGCGACTGTCCTCAATAGATCCAGAGCATAAAAAAAAAACTTAGAAAACACCCCAGTGGCACTCAAAACAAAGTAATTTGTGATTAGGAGAGATAATTCCCCTCCATTACTTACTACCACTCCTACACATGTGTCCCCCCCCCCCCTCCTTCCCCTACTCACCCCCCCCCCTTTTTCCTTCCTCCTCAATTATCCGGTATTTTCCCTATTATTCACGATATTTATCAAGTATTTTCGTTGGGGGACGGGTGGGAGAGAGGGAGGAGGGTGGAGAAGTGTATCTCCGACCCTCTAAGCCAATCTAAGAGCTCCCCTTGAGTCTTAGTACCATGCTAGACACAAGAGAGGGAGGGTGTCTTATTCTCGCCGGTCAAGGTCAGATTACGACCGTGGGGTTAAAATATACAATTTTCACCAGCCAAATTGCTGTTACCACTTGTTTTATTGCTTTCCAATGTGCATATATTCATATTAAAAGAAAAATAGGTGCATATGGATAAGTAATAATTATATATATGTTATATATGACGATTCTCGTCAGAATAGAACCAAATAGCTTCGCTTGGCTGGCGGGAGGGTTTGAACTACCTTGGCTTCTCATTTTATGAGTTAATGGGACCCATCGACCCGCAATTGGTTATGAATGGCGAGAAAATAATTGACCCAGTGTTTAGGCATTAGAAGTTGATGTTGCCTAAAATAGGTGAACCCTACTAAAAGACCCATATATGCAAATTATGAGATAACATTTATGAAGAATAATGATTCAGCTTTCAATTGTTAGTAAAGTGAATTACTATTAGCTAGTTAGGCATTAGGTTCAGTTAGTTTAATAACTTGAGGGAGTTAGTGAAGTGGGAAAAGTCATGACTGCAGAGTTTTAGTGTATTTAACACCTAACTGACGGTGCCCATCATATGACGGGCGAGAGATAAATGGACTATCCTCCGGTACCCGTCATAAGACGGGCATTATCGGCTCTGAGAGAGAGTCCATGCGTTGGGGGGACAATAGGCGGGCTCTGACCGTTTGGCACGACCACAGTGCCGCGACTGAGGCCGCCACTGCAACATTTCACATCTGGAAAAAAATGGGGAAATTACCTTAATTAGGGATTTTTCACCTCCGGTTGCGCGATCGCTACAGGATAACCCATGGTCGTACAAGGATGATTCAGGAGTCATTGGAAAGCTCTATTATCGCCCTTTCACAGATATATAATTGTATTACGCTCTAGTTCTTCTTTATGCATGAAAAAGAGCATGGAATGAAGCTCGTTTAGGGTAAATATGCCCGCTTGGCAGGTAGTTGATGTTACAAACGGCCCCGTTTTTGGGGGGTTAATTTTAGATACAAGACCATCAGGGAAATTTGTTTGGCCATATCTTCATTTCAAGTAATTAGAGACAGCAGTTTTAGTTTTATAATGTTGGATACGAGGCAATCTGAGATAATTGTCCTGCTGTATATTCAGTTCATTAAATAGGCATTTCATATCATGCTAGGGAAATAATAGGATAACGTTTCCTAGAGTATAGAGGAAAGGAGAGAATAGTTTTGTGAATAGATTAATTTAGCTTGATCTAGTTTAGGAAAGGCGAATTGAGCCAGCTATTTGGAAATTATCTTATGTTTAGGAGAAAACTGATTATTTATTGCGGAAATTGTATTTTATAGCGTTTGCATGCATACGTCCCAAGAATATACTTCCAATAAGTTTGTAGTACTCACAAATTGGCTACACGATATTTAGTTTCAATTGAGTGGATATTACTACGACCTAAACCATTCAAAGCTAACGTAAGTCACACCATGTTACGGGAATATATAATTCCAAAACACGTATTTATATCCTACAGTAGTAAGTATTCAAACCCCGGTATTAATCTGAACTTACCTTAGTCCGAGGTAGGAACAATTGATGTATGACGGACAAATAATACCTGAACTTAAAAGGTCATGAAATAGTATGAAAGTCACAGTTAATGATTAACTGTCGAATTATTTCAACAACCATAATATAAGACAGATATATTATACAGCATTTGGTGGCAGTAAGATGGAATTCGACAAATTAATCTGAACGAGTCAAAATGATTTGATAAACCTTATCAAAATGACGACACAACTTGTATTCAGCGTATGGGAAGAGGAAAAGAAGAGAGCGGGATTCGGGTTGAACAGCTGAATTGTCAGCTTACACTATCACTGAAGAAGTTGGCTTATGGCAAAGCCCACTTAGGGAAAGCCCAAGATGATGTCCGAATAAGACTGGAAGGACTCGAAACTTGGACCCTAGTCAAGAATGCACTGAAAGACGAGTTTGAATATGAGATATCCAAATGAAAAGTGAGAGACAAACTGAAAGCCATTAGACTAGACGAAAAGGGGACGGACAGGAGAAGAAGGAAGGAATGGGTAATTAGAATAATAAATTAAATCAGTAAGTTAGGACCAATAAATGTAAGGAAAGGTTGGGTAAGGATATTACTGGACCAAGTAACTCACTCTTTAATATTACCTCCCACTTTAAACATTTCATAATAACCCAATTGAGGATTATGGCGCATCATTTTGACAGTTTATTCTGGCTATCATAAGATGCTTTTATTCAGAGTAGGAATGGCATATGGAAGTGAGAGGGTTAATTGGGCTATTCTGTACCTTTTTAACTAGCACAGATCATTTCTAGCTGTATAAGATCGTCTAATGGTAACCAGAATAAACTATTAAAATGCGGCATGAATCTCAAAGGGTTAGCCCACTTTACAACCTTCCCATCTCCAGGCCTCTTACCTTCCACATACAAGTTGGACAAAGTTCGACCCTTTAAAATGTGTTCCCATTCCTTTCCTTTCATTCATTAGAATTATCTACTATTCCCAACCACTCCTCCATCTGTCAACATGTTGAAAGATCGTTTTGTTATTTTATATTTTCATATCACATTCACTCTCAATGTTTTTGTTCTGCCCTGTTAATATTCGCCGTGTTCTCGCTTACTCCTACTTAGTACCGGTATATTGTTTTCTCTCTCACTACTCCTCTCCCTCCCTTGCTCTCGCGCTCTCTCTCTCTCTCTCTCTCTCTCTCTCTTTCCATTAATTCTCTCTTTTCAAATTCCACCTCACTCACTATCTTTTAATGTCGATTAATCAGTGTTATTTATTGTGTTTATATTTATATTTTGTTCACGTATGTTTACTTAGACAATAATTAATGTTGTCCGGTTGGTAAAGCATTTGTCTGCAAACCGAGAGGTGTAGGGTTCGATGCATGGGCCAGGCAGTGTGTGTTATTGGCACACGACAGTGTTGTTGGTGGATCGCTCTGTCAAGTAATCTGTGTAAACTGTCCACTAAGTCCTTGAAACATTAGGGCACCCACTCTAGCCACGCCCTTGAGTAGGGAGAGCATGGTGGTAAAAACTGCATCATCAAACTGCATCACCATCTACTATTTCTTTGACATCATTCTACTTCTCCCCGTTTGTTTTTATCCTTCAATCTTCTCCCTCCGTTTTACTGTTTGTTCTGTTGCAATCAAGCCTCCACACGCCTCCTAAACCGGCCTTTGATGTTAAACAAAAATTACCCACCCGCCAGACCTTCACCCGGAACGGACTTGACAACATTAACTGCAGTTGACATGTATCTTACACAGTCACCTGATTATAATCTTAGCTTGGTATTCAATGGGGTGGGGGAGATAGGGTTGGAGGGTTGTTAGTTACATATACAGTAGTTAGGAGAGGTTAGGTTCCATTATTAGGATTGCTTAAAATAGAGATATATATGTTGTGGTTGGGTTAGCAGAAGCAAACATTTGTCAAAAAAGTATGGTTAGATTATAATATGGACAGAATAAGTAACTCGAAATTAGTTGGGGCAAAGAGACTGTCGACGAAATATTTACGTCATGCAATAAGCACGCTCACAAATGCGGGTATCAAGTTAAACCCATGTGATGAATGGCTTGGAATGAGGCATAGATGCTTATAGTGCCCATATACAAACTTACATTGGCACAACGACACAATTCAATATGAACAGGGAGAAACACTAGTGATCTTAAATGGCGTTGGTAGGCCCTGGCGAGAATATGGATGGTCACTTTGCCCCATATATGGCCATCAGTAAATCAAATCCGACCAAAGTAAGGCTTCTATAACTGCACCTATTATAAGAAATAAATACACAAGTCAGCCAATGTCAGTGCGAGTTGCTACTGTGACGTCACTGTAAATATCGGATGTATGGTGAACCTACCCAAGTCTTAATGGTGTACAACTACCAATAGTGGAAGCTACCTCCTCGCTCTCTTTCTCTCTCTCTATGCCACAGTACAGATAAACCGTGCCTGAGACATGCCTTAGGCAACTCATAAATATGTAGATTGAAACACGCTCTACATCAACAGTATTACAGTACTGGAAGAGTGGACGAACTGGGATTACAAAATAGGAATTAAGAAGATTATGAAGCAATTTGTGAGGAGGGTAAACAATAATGGCTATAAGTAAAGATGTTGACACACATTGTGAGGGATTGGAATTGGAGAGCGAAGGAGGGGAAAATAGGTAAAGGGTACAACAAAAGAAAATATAGACATTATTGGAATATGATGGAAAACAAGAAGATAATTATAGTGGTTGGAGGAAGGTAAAATATTAGGAAGAAAATGTAGGACACGATAATAAATCAAGACGAGAATGCATGGGACAAAACGAAGACAATTATTAAGACGAACACGAAGAAGCGAAGAACAAATTACAGACAAAATAAAACTAGGTACATTACTGAATGAGCAATAAGAACTAGAAGAAATTTAACGTATACATCCTTACCACCTTCCAGGGAAACCACCACAACACTTCATCACTCATATATGTATCGTCAATGACCACCAATTATGTAGACCACTGCTTTTAGATTGATCAAAATTACTCAAAACTAAAATTGAAATAATTTTAAAACATATTCAAAATTATAAAGAAATTAATGAAACTCTTGCATGGATCCGACTCAATGTTGTAATCAAAGACAACATCCCCCCCCCCCTTTCCTATATAGTGTCCTCCTCCACCATGTTCAAGGTGGCTTACCAGGTTGTTGTTTTTTTTTTCTCTATGTGAATGAGGGAGACAAAAGGCAGAACTGCCTGCAGTGAGTGCCTCCCCCATAATTAAAAGTGACAGGGCCAAAATCAAGGGATGTTCGAGTTAAAATACCTGAACACACGGAGTTTGAAGCAATTTAAGTCATAGGAAGAGGGAAAGACTGATTCTGGGAGAGAGTTCAAGAGCTCAGCAGTTGAATAGAAGAAAGTCTGAGAATAGCATTTCACTATTGGGTTGGAGAGTTGCACAGAGTAGGGGTGGGATTGTGTTGCAAGACGGGTACTACGTACCATACGTAGAGGAGGCGGTATACACTGGGAAAGCTCCGAGGAACACTGATTATTGTAGTAGCGATAGAATAGGGAGAGAGATGCAACATTGCGGCGAAGAGAGAGAGATTGCAGAGAGTTGGTGAGTGGACGAGAGTTAATTATACGAAAGGCTTTCCTTTCTACTTTGTCTAGGAGTGCGGTATGAGAGGATCCTCCCCACACATATGAACAATACTCAATACAAGGACGCACTGTGCCCCTGTATAGAGCAAGAAGCTGTGCAGGGGTAAAGAACCCCTTGAGGCGGGTGAGCACACCCAGCTTCTGGGAGGCTGCCTTAGCAAAACTGGTAATATGGTCCTTCCAAGTGAGAGCAGAAGAAAAAAAAGACACAAACAATATTGAGAGAAGATGAAGGATTGAATTTTGTATTGTTGAAGAATAAAGGATAGTCCTCTGGAGGTTCCGAACGAGTAGTAAGATAGATGAATTGGGTCTTAGAAGCATTAAATGCAACAAGGTTTTCTGTACCCCAATTGGAAATAGTAGCTAGATCAGAAGATAAGTGTTCTATGGCTTCATTACGTTTGTCTTTAACCTAAGAAGTGCGCATGGGGGTAATTAGACACCTCTCCCTGTGCTGACGAATTTGAGCTGTTTTCATCACTAAAATATTCATTTTACCATAAATAGCATTAATACTTATCCTAACGCGCCTATTATGGGTTGATTATAAAGGTATTAACCTGTTACAACAATAAAACAAGTGAAAACAGCGTTTGGATGGTCAAAATCTGAGATACAGGCCGGGAGTTGCATAATGTATGGGTGAGGCAACCTGCTTTCCCGCCAATTTCCCCCAAGGCCACTGAGACACTGTCGATCGATACTCTCTCTTTCTCTCTTGCACTCGCTTGCTAACAGTGATGTCAATGCCCTGCTACCAACTCGCTAATGTTAGCACGAAAATATACCTCAGAATAAGGGAATAACAGGGAAAATAGGTGATAACTGAAGGAGGGGAGGAAAGTGGGGAAGGAGGGGAGCTAGAGGAGTGATATTTTGCATGGCCCAGGGGCAAAACAAAAAATAAAAAATATATATATATATTTTGTTTTCGATGTTTAAAGTTGATTTTTTTTTCTCTGACTCTTAAGAGTCTTCCCGCAGTCCGCCGGGGGAACTCTTAAGAGTCTTCCCGCAGTTCCCGGGTTAAGGGATTGCTGGCTGGGGAGTTCTGGAAAACTAATCGAGTAGTGTAAGGTAGAGTCGTCAGCGTATGAATGTTGAGAAGATCATTTATGAAAATTTGAAAGAGAATAGGAGATAGTACAGAACACTGAGGAACACCGGAGTTAATAGAATGAGGAAGTGAGCGAGACAAAAGGAGAGACAAAGGCACAGATGGAGGGATAGAAGCCGAAGGAGGGTAGATTAGAAATTAACGATATGTGCCAGACTCTATCGAAGGCCTTCGTTATGTCTAGTGCAATAGAAAAGGTCTTGCCGAAGTCCCAAAAGGAGGATGACCAAGAGTTAGTAAAATAGGAAAGAAGATCACCAGTAGAGCGACCTTTAACCCTTAACTGGCGGCGCCCGGCTATAGCCGGGCGCCAATTTGCAGCAAGTTAGGAGCATTATTAAGGCTTTTAAAGGGTTAAAATCGAGTTCAAATGGCCGGGAGTGCAGCGGGCCACACGTCCGACTCCCAGGGCCTACCGCCGCCCACTGACTCACCCTCCCTGTGTTCTCGAGAGGCCGGCAGTGTAGCCAGTAGTGAGCGTAGCTGGAAAAAATATACCGCTATACGCTAAACTCCCATGTTACTGGTACCACTGTATGAGAACCACGAGTGCTACGTAGCTCGTTCTGGTCTCATTTTGAAGCTTTTAGCGCCTAGTTTTTTGCTGAATACATTTCTTTTCATGCAGATACTTGATTTATCATTCAGGAGGGCCTGAATATGCCCAAATAAGCCCAAAACACCCCGCTTGACAAGGGTTAAGCCAGTATATCTGGCGATCTGAGAGCAGATTATGAGAAGAGAAATGTTTAAGAAATTTGGAAGCAAGAATAGTTTAAAAAACTTTAGAGATACAAGAGATGAGAGCAATTGGACGATAGTTGGAGGGTTGAGAGCGGTCACCCTTCTTTGGGACAGGTTGAATGAGAGCAAACTTCAAGCAAGAAGGGAATACGTTAAAGGAGAGACAGAGACGAAAGAGTTTGCCTAGGCAGGGGGTCAGCACGGAAGCAAAGTTTTTTAGTATAACAGAAGGAACACCGTCCGGACCGTACGCCTTTTTAGTATTTAGCCCAGAGAGGGAAGAAAGTACATCTTTAGAAGAGATTAGGATATTAGGCATAAGTAGGAGAGAGGGGGGTGGAGACGGAGGAATAGCACTGGAATTATCCAAGGTGGGGTTTCTAGCAAATGTTTGAGTGAAGAGTTCAGCCTTGTCAGAGGAAGAAGTGATGGTTTTGCCATCAGAGTAGAACAGGGGAGGGAAAGACGAGGAAGAAAAATTGTTGGAGAGGTTTTTGGCTAGATGCCAGAAAACTTGGGAAGAGCTAGAGTTGGATAGTTCAGTGCATTTATTATTGATGAAAGAGTGCTTGGCAAGTCGAAGAACAGATTTGGCTTGATTCCAGCCAAAAACATAGGATGAATGAGATTCTTGAGTTTTAAGGCATCGGTATTGTTTGAATGCTTCCTCCTTGTTGTGGACAGCAGTAAAACAAGCGTGAACAAACCAAGATTTTTTTGTATTAAACTGAGAGAAAGAAAATTGAATGTACGCTTTCATGCCCAAGACGATTACTGCCGGAGATCCCCAGTCGGCAGTGGAAAAGTGCCACAAGCGCCGCCGGCTGGGAGGATCGGGTGGCCTTACTGAAGAGATAGGACAGGTGACAGAGATAAGTTTATGGTCGGACGAGGCCAAAGGAAGAGAAAAGATTGAAAGTATAAGAAAAAATGGATAGAAGTCAGAAATAAGTCAAGAATGTTGGGCCGATCTCCGAAGCGATTCGGGATACGGGGGTGGGTTGCTGGACCAGCTGCTCTAGGTCATTCATGATAGAAAAGACGTAGGTTTGTTCACCAAGTTGGTCAGTAGTGTGAGAGGAGAGCCATTGGCGGTGGTGAACGTTGAAATCTCCTAAGATGGAGATTTCAGAGAAGGGAGAGATGGATAGAATGTGTTCCACTTTAAAGTTTAGATAGTCAAAGAATATAAACCACCACCACCACATCCGTCACCATAACAACCACCGATAAAACCACCATCACTACTACCCTCACCATCACAGCCACCACTACCACTACCATCACCACCACCACCACCACCACTAGTACTGTCCACGGTTAAGACACAACATTGTATCTTTCAGATACCTGAGCAAAGTATCAACACAACAAATATTTGGAGAGAAGAATGTTGGGGAAGAAAATATAAGAAAATACCAATGGGAAGAGTTGAGGTTGTTGAGAGACAATCGGACTGAATTACTGGAATTGGTCAATTACCCAAGTCAATCAGAGAAAGGTTATATATATTGTAGGAAGTTACATAAACTGCCCATTTATTATTTTCCTTGGGATGACTTTCGCCAACCACTTTGTTTTCTGGTATCCTCCACTTGCCATTCACTTTCTTATTCTCTGTCATTTTCGTCTTACTTTTGATTTCATTATTCTTGCCTCTGCTCCAATATAATATCTTTCTTTTCTCTCGCCCACCCTTTCTATCTATTTAAAATTTTTGTCATAATTTATCACCGTCTCCCTAGATGACTTTCCTACCCCCTCCCTCCCACTTTCTCTCTCTCCTTCATTTCCTCAATCGCGATTCGTGAAAAGTGTCCCCAAATGCATGGATACACAATTCAAATGTATACTGTGGTAATTAATTAAATGGAAACGGAATAATCAAATTGAGTATACATTGGGATACAATAAGTTTTGGTAGAGACATGCTTAATGAGACCCTTGGCAACACTGCTCTCAGTCAACCTCCACCCTCATGTTAGGTTTGCAAATTGAGAGTCTTTAGTATTAGTGTGTCAGGCAGAGGGAGATACCTTTAACCCGCAGGATTCATAAGTACCCTAGGAGCTACGGTAGTTAGTTGTGAATTTATAGCCTTAGATTCTGACAGAATGTGTTATATATACGATATAAAGCAGTATTTTGTTCCATGTGCATTTTTATTTCTTGTATGATAAACATAGAAACCATGAAGATTGATAAAACCAGTGGGAAAAGCATTTGAGTGGTTAAAAACTTATATTTTCACCACCTGGTCGTATGTTGGGGAGAGAGACACGTCCTCCCCAGTAAAGTCTCGCAACATACTGACCGCTGCGGGAGAGATCTCAGTGTTGTATAAAGTCTCTAAGTGACTCAATTATGTTTACGTAACCGTGTGAGAGAAATTCATGCAAAAAATAACCGTTAAATGTGGGAAATATGAGGAAAAATAGCCGATAATTGAGGAGGGTGGAAGGGGGGTGTTGAGACAAATGAGAATGATTGGTAAGAAGTACTAGAGGGCAATTATCTCGCCTAATCACATATTCCTTTATTTTGAGAGCCCCTGGGGCGGTTTAACATTTTTTTTGTATGGTCTTGCTTCTGCGAGACCTATCGCGTTCGCTATAGTGACTCTTCCGCAAGCCTTATCGGGCTTCTCGGGTTAAACATGGATGATAATTTGTCTGGACTACGGGTTAGTGTATCTAAAATACTATATGATGAGGTTAAAATAGCTTTGAACGCAAGCATACACTTGCGATATTTAAATCATATTACAAACAATTGACGATAGAGAAATTCTGATAGCAATTTCGGAAACTGCGTGAACAAAAATGTAATTTCATATATAAATACCTTTTGTCCTCGCTGTACATTATTTGACAGTGCAAAATCGTACGATGTTGGAAAATCAAAACAAAATATGTTCAGGTTGCATCACTTGTATCAATCAGAATTTACTTTGTGGCTTTTGCTATGGTAATATTGTAGATCAACCTGTTCTTTTGTTTTTAATTAAGATATAATAGATTGTACTAAACATTATTATTATTTTTGCTGAAAATCGAAGATGAATTAATTTTTTGGTTACACATGCATAATTATTGTTAGCCAAGTACCGATATACATTGCATTCAAATACAAACACCTATTGATGACACATTTGGAATGCCTGTGCAAAATTGTTATAATTTCATATAGTAAAACAATGGGTTTTACTCTATCTTTGGATGTATATTTCATTGCATGTAGCAAGATTATTGTGGGTTTAAACAGAGCGATGATATGCGTGTATCATATTGTGCGTGTAGTGCAAATGTTGCTTAACCCTTTCACGTTTTTGTGACGCAGAGGTTGCCAGATTAGCAATAATAAATAGAGTTCTCTCACTCATATAATTACCTCTCCAAAATTAGTTTTCTGCCCACAGCTAACTCAAAGACAACTGCAGAGGTTGAAGTAATTAAACTAAAGGTTTCTAAATACCCCTGATGGTAACAAAGGCTTTAAAGTATCCCTAATAGGCTCAAAATTGCGTCAAGAACGTGAGAGGGTTAAGAGGTACCAGAAGGGGTTCATATTTATGTTTAAGATTTAGTGACAGTGAGAGAGTTATATTGATCACCTTATACATAGTAAATCCTATGTACATACATATAAATAATACCACTAGTAATACAACTGGACCCACCATTAATCCATTCCCAACCTGCATTAGAACTGATAAAAAACACCATCTGAGGAAGAGCACTTTATTGACAACGTTTCGTAGATAGCTTCATCAGGTCACTAACAAATGCTGGTACATAGGCCTTAAATATCCGTCCAGACAGGTGGCCGAGGGGGAGCATCAAAGCGTCAAAAACTGATCCTATCATTTCATCAAATCTGCAAAAAGCTATCAGTACATCACATTTTCCAGATGTGTTCATTTTGTCAAAAAACAGTTTTTCCCCAGATCATATCAATGTGTAAAAAAGTTTATATCACTTCAATGCATCAAAAGTTGGAAGTCATCAATGTATCAAAAATGTTAACCCCATTCTTACTAGGTTAGGTTAGGTAAGGTTGTTAGGTTAGGCTAATGTTAACCCCTAACTATTTTTGATGATATGATATCATCCAGTCAGTTTCAGCTTTTTGTCAAATTGAAAAGGTCCAACTTTTGTTATGCTTTGAAAAGATTGGGTTTTTAATGTATTGATAGGGCTGACACCCTTGGAATAGTTTTGACGCTTTGCAGGTGCCCCGTGGCCGGGGAGGAGTGGGAGGTGGGGGTTGGGAGGGAGGAAGGAGGCAGGACAGGGAGGGGGCAGAAGCATGGGGAGAGGGGAGGCGGAGCCTAGATATGGGTCAAATACATCAGCTATCTGAGAAACGTTGTCAATAAAGTGCTCTTCTTCAGATGGTGTTTTTTATCCATTCTGTCTACTTTTCAAGTACCA
Organism: Paralithodes platypus; assembly: GCA_032716605.1. Classification (NCBI taxonomy): domain Eukaryota; kingdom Metazoa; phylum Arthropoda; class Malacostraca; order Decapoda; family Lithodidae; genus Paralithodes; species Paralithodes platypus. The sequence goes on along the minus strand of CM064570.1, from coordinate 27,554,390 downwards.
ACCTGCATTAGAACTGTTCCGGGACACACCACAACATGCCACAGACTTCCATTATATTCATTCATTATCAAACTCTATTTTGACTGACGGACTAATCCACCAGAACAAATTGGAATAAAGAGGAAAGCTGCAAAAATACTGGGTCATTAATTATTTAGTACTTGACAAAATTGAGAGGACAGATTGAAAAAAGTATTGCTTATTATAATATCGTGTTGGTAAATTTCCGCTGCATTCCACATAGTGATTATGATAAACTATTCAATTTGTATATTGTGCGAATCTTGTTTTTGTTTGCGTTGCAAGTTTTACATTCAAAATTGTATATAAAGATTTGCAATTCTCATTGTGTGAAATAACTATGTCAGTGTGAGTGAGTGTCCTATTGTTATTGTCTTATAATACACAGATGAAACTTGCAAGTGTTGAGTAAAAGTATAGGAAATGTTTATAAACTTTACAACAACAGGTAGGATTTTATCAGTGCAAATCCTGCAAGTTATCACTGATAGCAATGGAGTAGCATACATTTATCTATAATATTTTTTACCTTTAACTCATATAAAATAATTATTAAATATATTACACTCTGCCAAAGTATATCATTATAGCATTGGATTCCCTCCTACCCTAGCTCTTATATAACCCAATGCCACACATCCTAACTAACCAATCGTTTCCTATCCTAGCCGTAACATAACATACCCTATCCTTAATCTATCCAATCCTCTAACCCATCTAAGCATCGCTTATCGCAACCCAATCTTGATCTATATATTAACCTAGTTATGCCAAGCGTAATATAACCTACTATAATATATTCAATAATACCGCTTCTTAGAATGTCGCATTCTCTTTAGCCCAACATTGCATATTTCCTCATTTACAGTGAGCACAATGCACTTAACAAATATTCCGACTGCCAGTGTATAAAAGTGGTATATTGTTCATTGCAGCTGTGTTAAGCTCATTACCACCCACACCCACACACATATAATGCTAATTACTTGGATCTAAATGTGTTAAACACTGGGTTGTAGGGAATTACTGGCACCATTATGCAAATTAGGATGGAAATTATCCAGTAGGGACATATGTTCTGGCCGACAACTGTTGTGGGTGGGAACGTAAGGGTAGAGGGAGGTAGAATAATTGTTAAGTAAGATAAAGAGAGCGCAGTGAGGTACACCACACTGAAGGGGGAGAAGGGAGGTTGAAATACGTAGACTGAAAGGAGAGAGAGCAAGATATTAACTGAGGAAAATTTGACATAATTATGCTTAGGACATACAAAAGGAAAGCAGTAGAATGAGAGAAGAGAGGTGTAGAGTACAATATACAATAATATGCAATAAGTTAGAATAGAATGAAGGAGATAAGAGTGAATTAGTGTGGGCAAATAAAGTCTAGAGAACTAGGAGTATTTAAGATTAGGTGGGGTAAACTGAGAGTAGAGTACAAAGAAAGGAGTACACAGGAAAACAAACAACAACATAATTATTTATCCTAATGAGGCTGCTTGTAACTAAACATCACATCCTATGTGAAAATAAGAAAGGATAGCACAGTATAAAAAGGTGCTATTCGTGTGTATACGCAGCCAATTGGGGACTTTCCGTTGAACCACACTCTCTCTCTCTCTCTCTCTCTCTCTATGTAACTTTCGTCACAGGCATATCTGCCTTTTGTATGATTCACAAACATAAAAAGAAACAAACAAACATACAGGATTCTCCTTTGGTTCTCTTTCATCGTCTTAGTCTCTGGGTTTTTTCTCTTCCACTTTCTTTCTTGGAGGACATAACTCAAATGGTTGGATACAGCCTGGGAAGTGCATTACGGTGTGTGTAAGTGCGTGTGCGCATGCAGATAATCATGACAGAGCTATTTATATTTATGTTAATATGCATATTGAGGAGTTTATAATGGAAAATTATACATGCATCTGTATCCTATTATTAGGAAGGTTAATTCATATATTTGCATCTATATAGTTAACCCCCTACCAGCGTTTTTGCTTAGCCCAAAGTGACTTTTATTCCCTGCATATTTTCATGCATAAACAAGAGCCAGAACGTAATACAATGATGTATTCGTGAAAGTAGAGTAATAGAGCTTTCTAATGACACCTAAATCATCTCTGTACAATTTTTTTTTTGTCTTGCAATGAGCTTGCAAAAGTCAGCCAAAATCGCTAAAAAGGAGCGGTTTTGAGCTGTTTTCGCTATGTGCAAGTATGCAATGGTGCGGGAAAAGAGTGTCTCGCTTGGCAGTGCACAGCTATGGTGGGAGACAAACGAAGGGGCTCTGCGCTGCATGCACTCGCTTTGCTCACTCCCATGACACATAATAACTGGATTTTGGCGCTCGTTTAATGATGGGTCCCGCAGGAATGGGGTTAAAGTAGCGTTATGAATATAAATTATGTATCTGTTATCTTTGTTCTACATGTGTGACTGTCTGTTTGTGCACATGTGCACAAATCCGTCACTGTAATTATATACTCTTTTGAGAAGTGCATTATGGGTGGAACCTCCCCACATGCGATGATACGAACAATACTCAGGGCTGTGCAGGGGTGAAGAACACACATATACGGTTGAGTACACCTAGCTTCTGGGAAGCTGTTTTAACAAGAGTGGCAGTATAATCTTTCTAAGAAAGGTCGGCTGAAAAAGATACACCATGAATATTGAGAGAAGATGAAGGGATGATTTGTGTATTGTTGAAAAGTAATGGATATTCTTGGAAGATTGTGATGGGTAGATAGATGGAGAAATTGGGTCTTGGAGGCATCGAAAATAACAAGATGTTCTGTGCCCCAATCGGAAATAACTAATAGATCAGAAGATAGGCATACTATGACCTTGTCATGTGACTTATGGAGTGGCTGCATGCAGGGCTGTTGTGAAACACTAGTTTAATGGTGTAAAGTAGAAAATCTAAACCTCTACATATATACACATTCTCTAACTCTCATTATCTTTCTCCCTCTCCCCCTCTCTCTCTCTCTCTCTCTCTCCACACCAATCTCATCTACGATGAGAGTAAAGCTCTAGATATTATATACCTTGATTTTCAAAAGGCCTTTGACAAAGTTCCCCACAAACGTTTACTGCTAAAACTAAAAGCGCATGGAATACAAGACGGTGTGTTGAAATGGATAGAAAATTGGCTCAGCGACAGAAAGCAAAGAGTAGTCATAAACGGTAAGGCATCTAAATGGACCAATGTAAGTAGCGGCGTACCCCAGGGATCGGTACTAGGACCAATTATCTTTCTAATTTACATCAACGACATAGATGAGGGTCTCACCTGTACAATCTCAAAATTTGCTGACGATACAAAAATTGCAAATTGCGTACTCTCGAAAGAACAAGTTGACGATATGCAACACAATCTAGATAAATTGTCATGTTGGGCCCAAATTTCGCAAATGAGTTTCAATGCGGATAAATGTAAAGTACTACATATCGGATACCTAAATGAGAAAGCAAACTATTCGATGAATGGCACTCAGCTTAAGAATGTAAACAGAGAAACCGATCTGGGAGTAACAATATCGAGTAACCTAAAACCGAGTCAACAATATTCAGAAGTTGTTAAGAAGGCAAAGAAAATAATTGGCTTTATTGGCAGGTCATTTGAGCATAAATCCAAAGAAGTTATCCTAACCCTCTACAATTCCTTAGTCCGCCCTCTTCTGGAATACTGCGTTCAATCCTGGTGCCCTTATTACCAAAAAGATATAAACAAGCTAGAACGAGTTCAACGTAGAGTTACCAAAATGATACCTAGCCTAAAGAACAAACCATATGAAGAGCGTCTTAGAGAATTAAATCTATTTCCTTTAACCCAGCGCAGATTAAGAGGTGACTTAATTCAAGTGTTCAAAATCATCAAAGGCATCGACAATATGAACTGTAGTAAGTACTTCACTATCGACCAATCTAATTACACGCGGGGAAACAGTTGCAAAATTATTGGTAAATCTTTTAACTCATACGAATCTAAGAATTTCTTCTTCAATCGAGTTATCAACTTGTGGAATGGGCTTCCCCGAGACGTTATAGACTGCAGCACCGTTGATTCATTTAAACTCCGCTTAGACAAATATCTCGCATCAAACCCGAGACTGACTGCGTTTGTAAATGAATAACTTTATTTTATCCCCCTCTCAGTTACTAACCCATCTGTCCCCTACTAACTTCCTAATCCTGCCACGGACATTAGTTACAGGGCAGTAGTTCCCTTTCCAATGTTCCCTTACCCACTCTAAACCACTGTTTGGACACTTGATCCTCAGTGTTTTGGAGGACAAGCAGCCTAGAAGGGTCACTGGACCTGTTGTTGCTTGATTTCCTTTGTACTCCTTTGTACTCCTTTGATTCATTCCAGGTGGTAAGTCACGGCAGGAAACAGAACAAGGGGAAACAGACACCGGGTATCTCTACGAAAAATACATATACTGTTCTTGCTGATGACAATGAAAAGTGTAAACCAAATCATAAACAAAATGGTAAACACGAATATGTTCAAGAGGAAAGAACAACCACAAAAGGCAGATAATCGAGCCCAAATACAAACAATGCACAAGAAACGAAGCCACACAAGTTCACAGTCAGCAAAACAGAGTCATGCACCATACCTTACAGTGATAGATAGCCTTCTCCGTGGTCAGGGAGTAGAGTTTGCCATGACAAAAAAAAAATCCGTAAATGTAATTCCTGGAGGAAAATTCAATTCCTGGAAGAAAATTCGAGCACATCACCAACGGCATATGTAACTCTACCATACCGATGACGCGATTTTGAGCCTATTAGGGATACTTTAAAGCCTTTGTTACCACCAGAGGTATTTAGAAACCTTTAGTTTAGTTACTTCAACCTCTGCAGTTGTCTTTGAGTTAGCTGTGGGCAGAAAACTAATTTTGGAAAGGTAATTATAAGAGTGAGAGAACTCTATTTCTTATTGCTAATCTGGCAACCTCTGCGTCATATGAGTCTGAAGGGGTTAAATGCCCCTTTCCCACTGGTGAGACAAGTCACAATTTTCGTCGCCGATGACTTAGTTTTGTCAAATTCGCAAGAATACGTGCGACGTTTACGATTTTGACCGTTTCAAACAGATGACCAATTATACTCGGCAAAGATGTCGCCAATGTCGGCGACGCAATCGCCGACCTTCTGCGACGTTATCGGCGAAGTGAGCGATGTTTCGCCGATGACCTCTGCGAGGCATGTCACATTTTCAAAAATATCTTGCGAAATCATGCGAGGATGAAAGAAAACTCGCCGTATGTTCTGCGACGTCTTCGGCGATTCAAGCGATGGTTCGGCGTATTGAAACCTGGATGGGGGTAAACGTCTTAAAACAGTAGGCTGAACGGGGCCGAACGATTATAGGCAAAGAGAGAGGGAGAGAAATAGAAACAAAAAAAACGAGGAGAGAGGGAGAGAAAGAAAACAAAACCAGCGAGGTGGGCTCAATGTTTGCGTTACGGCTTAACAATTGAGCCCACCTCGCCTTTTTTTGTTTTCTCTTTCTCTCCCTCTCTCCTCGTTTTTTGTTTGTTTTCTATTTCATCCCTAGACCTTCATCAAGCATATAAAGCACCCCCCAACACCCTCCTTCAAGATCAATTTGTACATTTGTCGATAGAAAAATATCCTGGCCGAAGGCCGGTTCCTCAATAAGTACAGGCTCGCTATCGCTAGCCAGGAAAATCTCGATGCCTAAATGACACGAAAAGTCTTAATATTGACAACGAAATGGGGTGAAATGTCTTAAAATCGCCAAACTAATGGGCCGAACGTCATGAAATATGAAAACTAATGGGGTTAACCATGAGGAAGAAAGGGGACCAGAAAAACGACCCATCTTTCCTTAATTTGGAGATTGGCAAAGAGAGAGGGAGAGAAAAAAAATAAAAATAAAACGAGGAGAGAGAGAGAGAGAAAGAGAAAAGTAAAACAGCGAGGTGGGCTCAATTAGGCTAAGCCGCAACGTAAACATTGAGCCCACCTCGCTGTTTTCTCTTACTCTCCCTCCTCGTTTTTTTTTCTCTTTCTCTCCCTCTCCCTTTGTCTATAATCCGTTCGGCCTATTCAGCCTACTGTTTTAAAGGTGGGGGCGCATGGGTTGAGGTAAACATGGAAAAATAATCACCAACCTGCATATAATTATCCTGTAAAATGCAATGTCACTGAAATAATTATTAACAATGGTATAAAGGATTTTGCGGATCGTCTATACCGGGCCTGTGACGTCATAGTGATGTCACACCAGTATCCTCATCCTGGACTGGATGGTGGACTTACACTCTTGTGACGTCACAGGCCCGGTATAGACGATCCACAAAATCCTTTATACCATTGTTAATAATTATTTCAGTGACATTACATTTTGCAAGATAATTATGTACAGCTTGGCGATTATCATTCCATGTTTATCTCAACCCATGCGCCCCCACCTTTAAGACGTTTACCACCATCCAGGTTTCAATATTTTCCTGGTGAGCCAACATATATATATTTTTGTTTTGAGAGCAAGCTAAATTTGTATATTTTTCGATAGAATTTTTTTTACGGCGAAGCCGGATTTCTCCATATAATGCTGGTTTGCTATCGTTTGCCAGGAAGATATCGATACTTGGATGGGGATAAACGTCTTAAAACAGTTGGCTGAATGGGGCTGAATGGAAACAAACCAGAGAAAGAGAGAAAAGGAGAGAAAGAGAAAACAAAACAGGTGAACCCCCCACGAGAGGTGCATAGAAAAAAGGGTTCATCAGGTTCACTATAGGCCTAATCATTTTTTTTTACCCACCTCTCCGAAGATTCTCTTTGGCATCGTCGATGTTCTCGGAACATCTGAGAGCATCGGCGAGCAGAGCATCGGTGAGCATCCATGCAGCGTTGCAAATTTTGTTTTGTGCGAAACCCTCCGCGATGTCTCGCCGATGACACAGATGATCGCAGAAGCCCTCGCAGATCCCTCGGCGATGCTCGACGATGCTTGCGAGGGCAACCAATCCTCGTGAGTCCCCGTCCAAAATTTTGAACGGTCCGAACATTTGCGACGACCCGCGAGGGCCCTTGCGAGGCCTTGAGAGGCCTTGAGAGTCAAACGATTTTTCATGAGAGATGTTGAGACATGTCACGAATGTGCCAATTTATTGGTGTCGGCGATGAAAATCGTGACTTGTCTCACCAGTGGGAAAGGGGCAAAAGAAGGACTGGAACCTCACGACCTCAGGGTTTTTAACTTGAGTCTGAGAGGCTCCAATTTTAAAAATTAAAAAAACATTAGAATCTACATTGAATCTACATATTTTATCGGATATGATGATCTTGTATGAAACCTGTGCACCTACTGCACCTACTTATTGATTTCTATCATCGTTAACTAATGTATGTTTTGTTTGTTTCTCTTTCAGAAACTGTCCAGCTGTTGATCTCACAGAATCTTTGTTTTGGTTCCTGCTTTTGTGACAATATGCCACGTCGTTGCAGCTGCTTTGGCTGTAAAGGAAACTATGATGGGACACCTTATGTAAAGGTCATAATTATCCTTCCCAAAAGATCCTGAGGAGAGGGAGAGATGGATATTGGCAATGCCGAATGAGAAAGAAAGCTTGAGGCGCTTGAAGGAGATATATATTTGTGAGACACATTTCAATTGTGAATGGGTGTCAGTTAAGGGTGGCAAGCGACCCAAAGAACCCCCATCAATATTTCCTGGAGTACCGAAATCAGCTTTGAAGCAGGTCACCTCAGCCCCACGCCCAACATCATCTTCTACATCAGAATCAAGAGCTAAGAAGGTGCAGGCAGCTGATGAGGCTGCAGACAAGATCCAAAATTTCGACCACTTCTGCACCAAAATCAGCTCCTATTTTCCTGGCTTTAACGTCATAAAAGACCAGAAAAACCTGTACCTATCAAGAACTGACGCTACTGGACAAACTGTCAAGCAGTTCTTTCATTTCGAACAAGTCAGCTCACCTTTTGGATTCCTATTCTTGAATAGAGTTGAGAAAGATGGCATTGAGGTACCCAAACGACTTTTTCCTTTGCAAAAGAACAGCTTGCTCTCAAAATGGTCCCAGATTAGATCCATAACTGACCAGGTAAACACCCATGAGTATACAAGCCAGGAAATTCTTCAGCACGTAATAAGCCAGCTCTGCAAGATGACTGAGGCACACGAGCTTGCTCATTTCACCTTCCTTCTGTCGCAGCTGCGTCTTATGTTCAAACCTCCTGATGGTCGCCGATTTGATACGGATATTATGATTTTCGCAATGCAGCTTCACAACATATCACCCAGTACATACAAAATGATTCGTCGATCTGGCTTAATCATTCTACCATCAACAAAAAAGGTAAAACAGATGCTTTCTAGTAGTCTGCAGGACTCCAACCTCAAAACGATGTTCGACCAGCTTAAGCCGTAGCAGCGTTTGGTCAATTTAATGTTTGACGAGGTAGAGCTGGTCGAGACATTGCGATTTTCTGGAGGGCATGTTCTAGGATACGCACAAAATGCTGCAGCGGGTGGTGACCATGAAATGCTTGTTTCACATGCTATGGTTGTTGAAGTTGCCTGCCATTTTGGTGGTCCACGCGTTATTCTATGCGTTTTGCCCTGCCAAAAACTAACTGCCGATCAGCTGAAGGAACTCCTTATCGAAGCTGCCTCAGCTGTAGTTGGTGCTGGCGGTACTGTGATTTCTTTGATTTCTTTGATATATGACAATTGCAATACCAACCGCAGTGTTTATTCAAAACTTGGAAGACCTGGAAGTTGTCAAGTGCTATCGATTCAAGAGCAATCTATGTTCTTAGTGTACGACTACGTGCACATCTTCAAAAATCTTCGCAACAACTGGATTACTGTTGATGGCCAGACACTCTCATTTGTCGTAGATGGCAATGAGTACAAAGCTTACTGGAGTGATATTCGGAAGCTTTATGAGATCGACCGAGCTACTCCTATTTGCTTAACCAAGCTGATGCACACCACTGTTTTCCCCAAGCCCCTTCAATGCCAGAGCGTACCATTGGTATGTCAGGTGTTCAATGACAAGACTGTCGCTGCCTTAAAGACCTTCAAGGATTCACTGGGCATCAGCGAAGGCAGCATCATTCTCACCCAGACAATGAGTGAGTGGTTCAAGATGATGAATGTGAAAGATCGTTTCTCAGCTATCCATCTGCGCGACGAATCCAGACAGCCTTGGACAGCAAACTGTACAAGTTTCACTAGGCTGGAGGAGGCCTGCCAAATTATATCTACCTGCGCATGGCAAGGAGGTGGTGGTCATAAGCTGAAGCTAACTCAGCAAACTGCTGAAGCCTTCACTGTGTCCATACGTAATAATGTGGATGCTACCAAATTGCATCTGGCAGAGAAAGACTTTGACTACGTTCTTCCTGCTATATTCGCGGATGAAGCCTTGGAAAAGTTTTTCGGCCAAGCCAGGCAAAGAAGCGGTGGAAACTTCTACATTGACGTAGTTGACATTATGGCTGCAGCTAAAATTGCAAATTTGCAGACACTCATTAAGCATGACAATATGCCAGAATCTAGTTCTCGTGTGCTTGATTGCGACAAGAATTGTACTACTTCCATAAATCCAGATGAGCGAAGTGAACTCATTGACGATATCACTCCTCAAGACTCTCAGGAACTCTTGAGGTCTGATGATACCCTTAAGCATAAAGTTGTTAATTTGGCCAGACACCTTGTTCATAAATATGGTGATAGCACTAGTATGGAGGAGATCATTGATGATGATGGTAACGAGGTGTCATCTGAGTTCCTAGACAATTTGAATAGAGGTGGACTGAGTGTGCCGACTATGTCAACCGTCTTTTTTGTACATAATGCCTATAATTTGCATGACAAGACTAAAATGCGTTGCCGCTTTCATTTTGCTGAGCTGTAAATGCACCTGTATCTAGTAGTAATGCTGCATGCACTACTTTAGCTAACATTCTATTGAAAGCTCATGTCCTCAATGTAAGTGACAAAGAAAAGGCTGTGGGATGCCTCAGGAGGAAAGAAAAGCTCTCCAACTAGCGATAGCTCTCCAACTAGTGATAGACATAGACATAGTTGTAATATACATAGTGTTGTGATATGCATATAATGTTTATGTAATACGATATATGATAATAAATATCAAATTTTGACAGCTCTACAAACTTGCCTCTTATTACAATCAGCCATCTCTCACCGTTTATGAGTTAGACACAAAAAACGGGCAAAAATTACCAAAATTCACTAATTTGACCTTGAAATATGACCTTTTGACCTTGAAGATGACCCCAGGTCGTGTTGAAAATGTCGCTAGTGAACTCACCGTCCTCAAAAACCCCTATTTGGACCCCGAGATCGTGTCTCTAGCCCTTCTAGAAGTCATTTTAGCCCAGGACTCAAGTTAATCCTTCAGACTCAAGTTACAAACCCCGAGCATGGGAGGTTTCAGTCCTTCTGTAAAGGAGTCAATGGTACTAGCAAACGTAGGCTCTAATGATTGCTTCAACGGAGGTTGGGTCCCTATAAAAGACATACTAGGTAAGGACCATAAACTTATCAGATTGATGGAAAACAAGGCAGAAAAATGTGTGATAAACGGAATCACCCCTAGGTTGAACGATAACTCCTACAGTAATAGTCGAGCACAGAAAGTCAGCAATTCAGCAAAAGAAATGTGTGACACAGAAAATGTACTCTTTGTAGATAATTGGAGAGAATTCCAAGGTAAATCGTCCCGGTACAAAAGAGATGGTATTCAATTATCTGAACCAGGTGTGAGGTATGTAGTGGAACTTTTAGCACAGCTGTATACAAAGTTAACGAATATATATGTATGTATGCATGTGAAAGCTGGCTGTTTGCTGATAATACAGTTCTGATGGGTGATAATGAATGGGAGTTGCAGGGTCTGGTAAATGCTTTTGGAACAGAAGAGCAAGGTTATGGTCTTCGAAAAGGGTGAAGCCACAGAGTGTGAGGTAAAAGTTGAACGGTCAGGCTACGGAGATTGTCAGCTCATTTAAGTGCCTGGGCAGTGTGTTGAGTAAAGATGTGACTATGGATGAAGAAGTGCGGGAGAGGGTGCAACAGGGAAAGAGGGTTGTAGGAACGCTGAAAGCAGTAACAAGAAATAGGGTGGTCAGTATGGAAGTGAAGAAGTCCTTCCATGATAGTGTGGTAATCCCGACACTGACTTACAGAAGCGAAGCATGAACGTTTGAGAAGAGACTCAGACCAAGAGTGAGTGGGGTGGAAATGAGTTACTTGAGAAGTGGGTGCAGAGTTACAAGGAGGGATAGACAGATGAATGAGGAAGTAAGAAGGAGGAGTGGTGTGGAGGTAGATGTGCTGGAAAGTGTGAAAAGGAACACCTTGAGATGGTTCGGCCATATGGAACGTATGGGAAACGAGAGAATGACTAAGAGGGTGTACGAGAGCGAGGTGGAAGGACAGAGAGGGAGAGGTAAACCGAAGGAGAGGTGGAAAGATGGAGTGAGGAAGTATATGGATGAAGGCAGTGCTGGTTGGGAGGAGGGGCGTCGACTGACTCGGGAAAGAGGTGCATGGGGGCGGTTCGTTCGTGGCCACCCCTACAGGGATCACGGCGTCAGGCAATAGATAGATATATAGATAGATGTATGTATATACTCTGGCACCTTCCCCAGTTTTCCTTTTTTTTATGGGGGTGGCCGACTCGAGACATAGCCCTAACAGGAACATCACAACACATCAGAAAAACAAAAGAAAACATAAAAATCTCACACACATCTAGGTCGCCCAGGAGAAATACCCAAATACCCAGGCCCATTGGGGGTCCCCGGCAAAAGATTCCCAGGTCCCAGATCCCCCGGAGAAGCGCCGATTTCTGCAGGCAGACCCACAGCGAAGCTTCACCACCACAAGCTCACCCACCATGCTTCCAGGTTCACCCTTCATTACCACCGGCTCCCCGGGCTGCATATTCCAAAACTTTGTACCAAGAATAATTAGAACCAATCAGAGGGCGCTGTGACAGTGACGTCACCCATGGGGAGGAGCCTGCCTGTCTGTCTCTCTCTCTCTCTCACTCTTCTTTTCTCTTCTCTTCTCTTCTCATTTCCTCTCTCTCTCTCTCTCTCTCTCTCTCTCTGGTAAATGAAAGAAGTAGTCACCAAGTATAACATTCAAACAATTTATTTCAAATATTAACTGCATTAAGGTTACATAATGATTGCGCTATGTTATGGTTATGAGTAAATAAGAGTATTACTCGTATTACACAGCCGTGTACAGAAATTTCTTGACAATTTTAGGAGGCACACTATTATTACACTGGCGAACCAAATTAATGAACTGCTGACATTCGCTAGTCTATTTTTTTTGTTCCAGCTGATGATAATTTTACTATCTTGGTTACTCAGCTAGGCCTATTATGTAGATTCTGTAGCGAAATCGTTTGTTTATTACGAAAACTTGGCATTAATTCGACAGATATATATATATATATATATATATATATTCCATAAATTATCGATAAATCAGTTGCTAAGGGATTCAATTTACCATCAGCTGAAATATAACCGACTACAGTTAATGCTCGCAGTCTTGTTATTTTGTATCAGGTAAGAAGTGTTCAAGTAGCCCTAACCACGACTGTACTTAGTTACATTAATAATCGTAATGTAACTAAGTACAGTCGTGGTTAGGGCTACTTGAACACTTCTTAATAATTACATTAACCCTTAATTAGCGGCTCACCACATAAGTCGAGTTAAATAAAGCTGGACTATGTGGCGGCGCTCGACATAACTCGAGTGGCAATTTCAGCACGTAATGTTGCTGAGAGAGAGAGACAAGTGGTGGCAGGAGAGTAGCGAGCGTATGACTGCTCCAGACCACCGCGGCGAACCTACTGACACGAATCTCACCTCCCTCCTACCTCTCTCACTCGCTATATAAGGAATTGTATGGGGAAAGTGCCTAATTACATGCTTTTTGCACTCGCGTTGCACGGTTATTGCAAGAAAACTAGCCATCATAAAAGGATCGTTATGGTGTCATTCGAAAGCTCTGTTTATGCCCTTTCAGGGATAGATACTTGTTTTACGTTCTGGGTCTTATTTAGGCATGAAAATGATCACGTAAACAGCCCTATTTTGGCTAAAAACACCCCGCTGGGCGGTACATATAAATAAACCGCATAGGCCGCTCTTAAGGTGTTAATAATCCAACATCCTGGAGGGTGGTCAGAACCTTAGGCTCTGACCACCTCCCGATCATTATCACCACCAACACCAGACTCACCCCAGCTAGCCACAAACACACATACACCAATTATAAAAGAGCTAACTGGGAAGCATTCACAAATGAGACAGAACAACACTTCACAACTCTAAACAGTACACCCATCACTAACATCAACAATGCTGTACACATACTCAATAAAACTATCCAAAACGCTGACAAGAAACACATTCCAAGAGGTAACAGAAAAAGACACAACCCCAACTTCACACCAGAAATTCAAAACCTCATCAGACAACGCGACATACTGAAACACTCCCCAGCACCCCACACACAAGACATCACACAACAAATTTAAGCACTCAACACCCAAACTAACAACAAAATACAAGAACAACAAAAACTAAATTGGAATAACTTCCTACAAACACTTGATCAGAAAACAAACCCCAAAAAACTCTACAAAACACTAAAAAGCATCACACTTTCCAACAGCAACACAACACAATCACATGCTGCAATCACAACAACAGGCTCTACTCCTTCATGTAAACGACAAGCAAACACTCTCATTAATCACTTCTCACATGTCAGCCACCTAAAACCTCACAAAGACGACCGACGTGTCATCCGACGTAAGAGACAATTCCCCACAGACCCTGACTATATACCCTTCACCAATCACCAGACAAAGCATATCATCAACAATCTCAAGCACTCACCCGCCTGTGGCCTAGACAAACATAAGCAACATACACCTCAGACCACAAGGCATACAAGCACTCACTAACATATCAAACTACAGCTATTCACACAACACAATACCAGACATTTGGAAGCATGGTATCATCATCACATTCCCCAAACCCAACAAAGACCCCACGCTACCCTCCTCACACCGCCCCATCACACTCCTTTGCTCCCCCTCCAAAGTCATGGAACGCCTAGTATTACAACTAATTACACCTGACTTACCCCTAGCTCCAACACAACATGGCTTTAGGCCACTGCACTCCACAAACACTCTTCTCACAGACCTTACACAAAGAGCTTTCGACCGCATCAACTCAGCTAGACCACCACACAGATCACTATTAACCACACTCGACATTAGTAAAGCCTTCGATGCCATCCCCCGCCACAACCTAACAAACAAAATCTACAACACAAACATGCACAACAACACAAAATGGTGGCTGGCCAACTTCCTAGCAGGCAGATGTGCACACGTATCTTTTGCCGGTCAGTCATCTAAAATCAGAAACTTTCCAAACGGAGTCCCACAAGGATCCGTCCTATCGCCCGCACTCTTCAATCTGTACATGCACGATATAACTACACCCAATACGCCCCAAATAAACTTAGCCTCCTATGCAGATGACATAACACTCACATGCACACACCATGACCCAAAAAGAGCAACAGATCTCCTTCAACCCTATCTCAACACACTACATGGCTGGTGCACTACAAACAGACTTAATCTAGCCCCTGCCAAATCCACCGCAACCCTGCTCACAAGTTGTACAGGAGAACACGAATACATCCCTCAACTCACCATAAACAACACACCCCTAACACATACACACACACACAAAATCCTAGGAGTAACATATGATACTCATATGACATTCAAACAGCCCACCACAAACATTAAAAAGAAACTGACACCCAGACTTAACGCCCTCAGGTCACTTGCTCACACAAAATTTGGACACAACAAAGAAACTACCACCACAGTATATAAACAATACATAAGATCAGTGATGGAATACACAAGCCCAGCCTGGGCTTCTGACCTAGCTGAAACACATCATAAGACCTTACAGACTATTCAAAACAAAGCCCTGAAGATCATTACAGGCTGCACAGCTACTGCACCCACAGATCACCTACATCAAGAAACCAAAATCCTCAAAGTCAAAGACCATCTGGACATGAGAGGCACTCAATTCCTGGCAGCAGCCTCCACGAACCAAGACCACCCACTAAACTACATGGCAACACACCCACAGACACCAAGAAATATCAAAACAACACCCAGCACACGGTATCACACACAATTATTGTCCTCTCTCCCTCCCTGCCCACCCCGAACCAACTTCCAGAAGCACATCCATACTCATATCTCTCACTGATCCATCCACTCACTCACAGACAACACGCAGCTGCATGCACGACCTCCCGAAATCCATCCTTCCGAATCCTCCCTTCCTCGCGAGGACAGAGTCTACCTGGCCAGGCTGAGATGCGGACACCATCCAGCTCTCCTAAGCTATCAGAAGAGGCTGGATGACTCCGTTGTCAACGCCTGTCCGGGATGTAACACAGCACCCCATACCATTAAACACATCATAGAAGACTGCATTTCACACAACCACTTACGCCAACAACACAATCTACACTCAATGATAGCTCTGTGGGAAAGCCCGATGGTGGCCATGGCCTTCCTCAGGGACTCGGGGCTGTTCGGCCTGGCAGCTTTGGGAACAACAACAACAACAACAACAACATTAATAATCATTAACATTATCACATCATAATAACATATCGACTACATTAGCACTTTTATTTAATACACCTCAAGATGAAGACAGTCTAACAAGAGGTAAAGTTGGTGTAGTGCTTGCTTTTCCAGTGCAATGCAAACAAATAAACGTAAACAAAACCAGATTGTTGTGTACATCAATAATCAACCAAATATATTTAAAAGTGAAATAATATAAATTAAAGCTACCATAATTATATATTGTATTAAAGAACTGTATTTTGCTTAATTCATTACTAACATACGTACATATATTTTAAAGTGAAATAATTGTAACAAGGCATATACCATTATTAATTACATATAAAACACTGTATTTTGTCGAATTCATTAGTAATAAACGTACATATATTTACAAGTGAAATAATATAATTAAAGACACCATCACATGGATTGTATTAACCCTCTCAAGCTCCAAGACGCGTTTCTGTTCTGCTTTCTGGTAATTATTAGACGATTTTATTCAGATTAGGAAGGGTATATGGAAGTCAGAGGGTTGTTTGAGATAGCCTTTACCCTTTTAATCCCACAGATCCTTCCTAAGCTGCATAAAACCGTCTAATGATAGCCAAAATATACTGCTAAAACGCGTCAGACCTTCAAGGGGTTAACGTAATGTAGGCTACTTATTTTAATATGTATTGCACAGGTTTCAAAATGGTAAAGAAAGCTGTTCGTTCAGATGCTTTCTATGGAAAGTTAACTCCGCAGTCTTTCATGACTGATAATTTTGATGCTGAGAGAAAGGCATTAGCTGCTACCTGGCCAAAAGCAAACCTGTTCCTTTGCATTTTTTACTTGCTACAGCAGGTGTGGAGGTAGCTTTTAGATTCCAAACAATTTCGGAAAGATAATCGCCAACAGCTCATGGCTATTGTGAAGAAGCTCGTGTATACTGAGTCTAAAGAAGAGTTTTCGCGAATTTGGGATGACTACCATGGCAGTTTCCTTTGGAGAAAAATACACCATATTCACAGTGAAACCTGTGATAAACATAAGTATTGATTTAACATGCTTGGAAAACATGGGTCATGATTAGAGATCAGTGATAATCATCACCTATGTTATTCTTTTTGTTCCACATTATATTGTCATGGCCCTATCTATTTCATGTCTCAATTATTCTTTGCAAGCCGTAGAAATCGAGTGTCAGTGGGCGGGAGCGTGAGGGACCTCCGTCCGACCATCAGAGCAGCCAGCCGCTCACTGAGGGAGACTGTGGTCTCGCGCGGGTGTCTCGGCAGTGTATAATTAGCGAGTTTTCCCGAATGTCTATGGCAATGCTGCGGGTGTACCCCTCCACCTACGAAGCTCGTTCTGGTGTCATTTTGAAGCTATTTCCGCCTAGTTTTCATCAGAATCAAGTTAATTTAATGCAGATACTTGATTAATCATTCAGAAGTGCCTGAATATGCCTTAAGTAGCGCAAATAAGACCACAGAGAAAGGGTTAAGGACGTTTGTGGATGTAATGATATATATATATATATTGTAGGCACCAATTGAGAAGGGCTAGAGCCAGGAGAGGTTATAGGCATTTAATAAGGAGTCGCTGGAACTACTGTTTCATTTGCTTGGCCTCTCCTACTGATTTCCTTTGTGCCTCACTTACACTGAGAGTAATCCAGCTAGCTCTCACAAACACCTCCGCCTCGTATCCACTTCACTACACTAAACATGCACACCACACTTCCTTCTTCCACATCAAACTTTTAAAACATAATGAACCATAGCCCAGCCTCATAGTCCCCAGGGGGGGGGGGGGGGGACATAAATACCCCCACACCTGCCCAACTTTCCCCTGACGACCCCTTAAATTTGTGTGGACCTCAGCTTGTTACTCCTACTATTAACTTTTGCAACATTCGCGGGATTTCCTCTAATTTTCCTTCTGTTGAACACCATCTCTCTTCCTACAAACCTGGTCTTCTTTTCTTCACTGAAACGCAGGTGTCTGAAGCAACTGTCAGCAGCCCCTTCTCTGTATCCTACTTTCTCTATCCTAGTTTCAAAGCCAAAGGCGGATGTTGTGCATACATGCACAACCAATTCACTTGCTCTTGTGTTCCCGATTTAAACTCCTCTGAATTCTCAACTTTATGGCTCAAACTATCCTATTATTCTCATACTAAATATTTCTGTGCTGTCTATCTTTCCCCAAACTCTACCGACTTTCCCAAATTCTTTGACTAAACTCTTAAGTGGAACACATTCTATCCATCTCTCTTTTCTCAGAAATCTCCATCTCAGATTTCAACGATCCCAACTGCCAATGGCTCTCCTCTCACAATACTGACCAACCTAGTAAACAAGCCTACGTCTTCTCTATCCTAAATGACCTAGAGCAGTTGGTTCAGCAGCCCACCCGTATCCCGGATCACTTCGGAGATCGGCTCAACATTCTTGACTTGTTTCTAACTTCTAACCCTATTTCTTATACTGTCGATCTTTTCTCTCCTTTGGGCTCCTCCAACCATAAACTTATCTCTGTCACCTGTCCTATCTCTCCAGTACGGCCACCCAATCCTCCCAGGTGGCTGGGCTTGTGGCACTTTGGCGCTGTCAACTGGGAGGCTCTCTGGCAGTACTTCTTTGATTTCTCATGGAATGATTTTGACTTTCGTGGCCGGGGACCCTCGGAGAATGCTGAACGCATTACCGAGGTAATCATATCGGGCATGGGGGCATACATTCCTTCTTTTTTCTCTCAGACTAATGCAAAAAAATCTTGGTTTTCTCACGCTTATTCTACTGCTCTCCGCAATAAGGAGGAAGCATTCAAATGGTACAGACGCCTTAAAGCTCAAGAATCTCATGCTTCTGCCCAGAATCAAGTCAAATCTGTTACGACCGGCACTACGAAATAAACAAGGGCACTCAATATTGGACTAGATGATAGGCTATATCTGCAACAACGGTACGCTAATTCCAAACCCTCGAACTATTTCGCCGGCGAACAAAACACTTAAACCCTCCAGAGTTAATCTCCTGGATAACGGGGTATCAATTAACTGGGTTTTAGTGCACTTCTACAAAGGCTTACCGATGATGGCAAAGCCTACTCACAACAGGAGTACTTTACGTTAATAAAATGCTCTTAAGTAATAACAATGTTTGAATAAACTATAATAAGATTTAATAAAGGAGTATATGCTTACGTTAACTTTAGTGTGAGTCTGTACTCAATACTAAACTCTACAATGCTCTATGAAAACACTGGAAGACTAGTCCTACAGCAATCAGATAAAGAATCTTCTGAAAACGTCTGATGTTCTAAGATGCTCGTTAATATAGAACAGAAATAATGCAGGGGCAGGACACCAAAGCGTGTATCTTAAATACACCAATAAGTAGGATACATATATATATATAACAAGGGAGTGCAACAACTCTGTGACAGCACTAATAATCGCCACTCAAAACAGTACTGCCTTAGCCAACTTAACAACCAAACTGGGTTGTGCACTATGCATCAACCTAGGCTAAAATAAGGTGTGAATAATTCCTAAAGCATACACAATTAAAGTTAATAAACACAATGCTGTCTTTCTCACTAATAAAGTCTAGCAGTGGCATAAAAGGTACTAAGAAACTAGGCAGAGCGCAAGCATGCTCGTAGCCTACTGCCTCCCCTTGAACAGATTTCCATTATGTTACATTAAGTGACTTGGAGGCTCTCTTGGTAACTCCAGATCTCTAGTATCTGGTCTAGCCCTGGCGCTCCACAAAGGTCAACAAAATGAGGTAGCAATCATACAGGTGAGATTAGGCAAAAGCCCTTCACTTGTATACTGCTACACTCGCAAAGGAAAATATGCACAAGGGTTACAGGCTAGCTAGCTTCGTCGATGTTGTACAGGCTCTGACTTGCCACATACATAACTCAGACAACGACCAAAGATACCTTCCACTGTCTAGCATTAAATAATAAGAGAGAACAGCTCAATAATTAGAAACACCCCAACACTATGGTACCATTTGACTATGACCCTAATAATCCCTAAAACTAGTGCAAACATATATGGAGAGCTGGTGCTGGTAATACGACTGGCCGACTATGGAAGTCGTATGCAGAACCAGAAGGGATAAGTAATTGAATAAAGAGAGAAGTATGAAACCGAAGAAGTTCAGAGAGAGAGATAGTAGTATAGAGGGTTATATGGGAGACAGGTTGCAAGGGACATGTAAGACCTAGCACACTCCGCCTAGCTCTGCAGGAGACACAAGGACAGGAGCCCGCACCACCGTCCCAGGACCGCGGCCGCCAATGACAGACGACTACGTCATGAAGAGCAAGCGTTCTATGACGTCGACAGGGCCGCCGGCCAATCACGGGCGTGGAAAACTCCTCCTAGCGCAGTAGGCAAACGTACATACACACGCACAAACTACCACCACGCTGCCTACCCCGCTCTCTCTCTCCTTAACTTCACACAATGCATCTTATATTCTAGCAATGATATACAATACTTCTAAGTGTCACAGACAAGAATAAAGATCACCACTGATCTGTCTGTGACAACATGTACTCTATGAAAGAAAGAACATCGTTCTACAATTATCGTAGCCCATATCACTGCCCTGGCGAGCGCTAGCGAGTCCCGAGCACATTCTGGCAAGCTGACCAGCGTAACATCTGTTCTTCGACTTCTCAAACACTCTTTCATCAATAATAAATGGACTGATTTATCCAACTCCAGCTCTTCCCAAGCTTTCTGGCATCTAGCCAAAAACCTTTCCAATAAGTTTTCTTCCTCATCTTTCCCTCCCCTTTTCCACTGTGATGGCACAACCATCACTTTTTACTCTGACAAAGCTGAACGCTTCGTTCAAACTTTCGCTAGAAACTCCACCTTGGATGATTCCGGTGCTATTCCTCCCTCTCCTACCCGCTCTCTCCTACTTATGCCAAATATCCTAAGCTCTTCTAAAGACGTACTTTCTACCCTCTCTGGGATTGATACTAAGAAGACGTACGGTCCGGATGATGTTCCTCCTGTTGTACTCAAAAACTTTGATTCCGTGCGGACTCCCTGCCAAACATTTTTGACTCTTTCTCTCCTTTCTACGTATTACCTTTTTACTGGAAGTTTGCTCTCATCCAACCTGTTCCAAAGAAGGGTGACCACTCTCAACCCTCCAACTATCGTCCAATTGCTCTCATCTCTTGTATCTCTAAAGTTTTTAAAACTATTCTTTCGTTCAAATGTCTTAAGCATTGATCTTCTCATAATCTACTCTCAGATCGCCAGTATGGCTTCCTTAAGGGTCGCTCTACTGGTGATCTTCTTTCATATCTTACTAACTCTTGGTCATCCTCCTTTCGGGACTTCGGTGAGATCTTTTCTATTGAGCTAGACATATCGAATGCCTTCGATAGAGTCTGGCACAAATCTCTAATTTCTATACTACCCTCCATTGGTTTCTATCCCTCCATCTGTGCCTTAGTCTCTAATTTCCTTCTCGGCTGGACCCTAGCGGCGGTTGAGGACGGCCATCGTTCACTTTCTCATTCTATCAACTCCGGTGATCCTCATTGATCTGTCTTATCTCCTATTCTCTTTCTAATTTTCATAAATAATGTTCTCAACTGTACCTCCAGTACTATCCATTCATATGCAGAAGCCTCTACCTTACACTATTCAATTGGTTTCCCAGAATTCCGCAGCAAGCAATCCCTCAAAAGCAAACATAATGAAGTCATATAACATTAATCTTCTGATCTAACTACCATTTCCAATTGGGGCAGAGAAAATCTTGTTACCTTTACTGCTTCCAAACCCCAACTTCTCCATCTAACTACCCGCCGTGAATTCCGAGAGGACTATCCCTTATTCTTCAACAATATAAAAATCAACCTTTCATCTTCTCTCAGTATTCTCGGTGTCTCTTTTTTCTTCTGCTCTCTCTTGGAAGGACCATAATACCAGTCTTGCTAAGGCGGCCTCCCAGAAGCTGGGTGTGCTGAACTGCCTCAAAGGGTTCTTTACCCCTGCTCAGCTTCTTGCTCTGTACAGGGACACAGGGCGCCCTTGTATTGAGTATTGGTCACATGTGTGGGGAGGATCCTCTCATACAGCACTTTTAGTTCAATGAGGAAAAGATGGATTTAGGGAGAGAGTTCCAGAGCTCAGCTGTTGAATAGAAGAAAGATAGGGAGTATCGTTTCACTCTTGAGTTGGAGATTTGCACAGAGCAAGGGTGGGATTGTGTTGCAAGATGGGTACCACATACCCTCCATAGAGGAGGTGGTATACACCGAGAGAGCTCTGAGGCACACTGATTATTGTAGTTGCGATAAAATAGCGAGAGAGGTGCAACATTGCGGCGAAAAGAGAATGATTGCAGAAAGTCAGTGAGTGGACTGGAGTTAATGATACAAAAGGGTTTCCCATCTACTTTGTTAAGATGTGCTGTATGAGAGGATCCTCCCCACACATGTGAACAATACAAGAACGCACTGTGCCCCTGTACAGAGCATATATATATATATATATATATATATATATATATATATATATATTTCAATTGTTTACTCAGCTTAGGACAAAACTCTCTTATATATATATCACGGCTAGTTGATTAGGTTTAGTTCGCATTACTGTACTAAGGATTCGTAGTATGTTTAAGATCAAAAGATGGGGATAGGCAGGGATGAATAAATAAATGTAGCATAAGGCAGTGAAGGAATAAAGGTTTACTAGCAGGGGTACCCGGCATTGCCCGGGTTTATATGTAATAATAATACTGTACCACCATAATCTCCATCACTACTACCACCACTACTACTACCATAATCACCATCATCAATCACTACTACCACAATCATCACAATACTACTACTACCATAATCACCGGCCTCGAACTCCCTGTGCCTCATTAAACGGCGACGTCGATTTCGGCCGCTAAATTACTTCCGATTTTGGATCTGACCTCATCAGTACTCCCATTTTGGGAGGCTGCGAACAACTTTCGTTCCATACACCTTTTTGATCGGAGGCCTCCTTCGGCCCCAAACGGCAATTTTTGTCATTGTTTGTTTTCAATTTCGGCCTCGAAACGACCTCCGAACGTGGCCTCGCCCCCTCTATGACCTGACCCAGGTCAATTGACACCCACATGCAAAGTTTCAGCTCCCCAGGTCTATTATTGTATTAACGACAAGCTCTCAGATAATTAGATAGGATTTTGGGCCTTATGCAGAGATGTAATTGTTAATGAGACCTAGGAAGCTTTTTTGTTGTCTCATATTTGGTGATTTCATGCTTGCTAGTGTGTTCTTGTGTCAGGTTAGCAGGGGCTAGACCGGAGGGGAGGGTTTTTGCGATCCTTTAAGTAAAGTCTGCTGGTGCGAGTCCTGTGGACCCGCACGACTTTACTAGGATACCCGTGGGAGTCTGGGGGCATTTTCTTGTCTGTGTCCCTGTGTGTCTAGCGTTGTGTTGTGTGAGGGCCCTTGCCTAGTCCACTCAGCACTGCGCTAGCACGTCTTGCTTTTGTTTTAGGGTCGCCAGGAGAGAGTCAGATACTTGCGATCTGAGTCTCTCAAGAGAGCACCCTTTCAATTAGAGTAATTTGGCGCACAGACTTGGGAACGTCCCTAGGCTAGAGCAGGTGGCTCAGCCCGGGTATCCGAAGCCTATATCCTTCCGGCTAGACCTCTGCTGCCTGGCAGATTAACAGCTAGGGGTTTATTATCTCTGTATGCTCGTTATTGTGCCACAGTTTACCGTTTTTGTGAGCATTGTTTGTCAGGGTGTGGCTTAGAGACTGTCCGAGCAGGCTTGCCTGACTAAGAGTGAGAAGCACACCTGTATGTGGTTATGTTGCGAGTTGCTGCCTTTATTTAATTATACCTATGCCATTATACACTGTAGGTCCTATCACTAGTATTTATTCCTGCTTATTAGTTAAGAGTTCTCTAAATCCGTAACGTACTTTCTTTGCTAAGCATCAGATCCTACAGTAGCCGCATGCAGTTTAGAAACCCGCATCTTGTCTACCTGTACGATGTTTTGAGGACTGTTTGCTTTCACCTTCTTTCACGCAGGGGTGATTAGTTGTATTAATTAACGTAACGTTAAATGTACTTTCTTCTAGTTTGTTATTAAATTGTTTCTGCAATTTAATTCCGTTATCTATCTTTTCCTTGAAGCTTTAAGTCAACTTAATTGTGTGATCTTTTATATAGCCTGCTTGACTATCAGCAGTCTATAGTGCGTGCACCCTGTAACCGAGTCATAGGATACCTTGTTGTCCAGGCAGGACTCTTGACGGTTTAGGGTGGTTTGTTGCCTGGGTTTATAGATATGGGTTGGATCTAGCGTTTTCCATTGTTGCTTGTTGCCGCATACCTAGTCCAATCGAAAGAGCCCAGTGTTTATATATCCCAGGACGTAACAAATGGCGACCTTGCATAGGATTTACTGAATAGAGGAATATATTGGTCATTTGTTTTGAGATTCCTTATGATTAGAGGAATACAGTGGACATAGTTTTTTTTTTGGAGCAACCAATATAACACATTAAAGACTTTAAATAACATTAGTATATACATACTTGCATAGGAGATAAGGCACATTCTATAACCGTGATAATTACTGCAGTACACAAACATGTCTAATACATCGGAACACAGTGATGGGTTAGGTCACCATACGGGCTCGGAGGGAGAAAGACCTGTGGAGTAGTTAGTCGATAGCGAGGAGGGTGCTAGAAGATTTTTAGAGGTGCCCCTTACCGCTGCCAGGGTGTTGAAGCTGAATAAGTATGGCTTAAAGTGTGTGGCAGGTCTTCAGGGTCACCAGGGTTTAAGTGGCATGAGGAAAGATCAGCTGAGGACTTTGATATTGGGTTTAGAAGGGAGAGACCTGGGTGGAGAGGCGACTGGGGGCCCCGGTCCCCAGCACCCCCTCCACTCTACCCCCGTATCAAACATCAGGGTGCCTGAATTTAGTACATACCCCCAAGTTGATGGTCAATGGCAGCGTGGAATTCAATCACAGGGACCCTCTCCATTAAATGCACCTTCCCCTCCTCAAGGGTTGACTCCAGACTTGTTGTTTCGGCTTGAGATGGCCAAGGTTGAGGCCGCCGAAAGACAGGCTAGAGCTCAGGTTGAGGCTGCCGAGAGACAGGTTAGTGTGCAGGCTGAGGTTGCTAGAGCTCAGGCTGAGGCTGCAGAGAGAACAGCTATACGAGAGGCTGAACTGCAGGCAGAGTCTACTAGGTATCGGGCTGACAGGGAGCTGGAGAGATCTCGAGTGGAGGTAACAGGGCGAAATATTGGGGGAGGTAACAGACTTCGGGACCAATCATTGTCGCACCTGCTTAAACTAGTTCCTGCGTTCGATGAATTATGTGTGGCTGAGCTTTTTATGCGATTTGAGAAGAAGTGTCAGGAACACCAGTGGCCTCAGGAAAAGTGGGCAGCATTAGTTTCATCAAGACTCCTAGGAAAGGGGCTAAAAGCGTATGATGCACTACCTTTAGAGTCCTGTGTAGTTTATGATGAGCTAAAGAAGGCTGTGCTACGGGCCTATGAGTTACAACCAGAAACTTACCGCTTGAAGTTTCGGGGTGTTACTAAGGGCAAGGATAGTACCTTCCTAGAACACGCCCGGGACTTGTCTGATGCACTACGACATTGGCTGCGTTCTGAGAGGGCAGCTACTTTTGAGGAGTTGAGTGAGCTGGTTCTCTTGGAGCAGTTCTTTAAGTGCACAGGCGGGGACTTAACATTAAATATAAAGGAAAAAAATCCTAGAACTCTCCAGGAGGCAGCAGAAATGGCTGACCTCCGACTGTCATTAATTCGAGGGTGCGGAGCAGCAGCTAGGAGTGAGTCGGGTGAAAAGGACCGTACCCCTCCCCCTCCCAAGAATTTTGATACACATAAATACACAAATCCATCTAGCACTGACAATAAAACTGAACATAAACCAAATACCGTCCCGTATAAGAAGTCTAATGGTACCTCCCACTCCCAAGGGAAACCAAAGAGTAAAGAGTGCTTTGCATGTCACAAGGAGGGTCACTTTGCAAATGCTTGTCCGAACAAGCCACCAAACGAGGTTGTGTCATTGGTCCGCAGCATAGCGGTGTCGCCTATATCTTCTGAGTTTGCCAAGGGTAGTTCGTCAGAGGCTGGGACACAGCCTGTGTTCAAGAGTCCGGAAGGCTCGAACCCTGTCCGCGACGTCTTTGGGGGTCATAGAGGGCATGGTTTTGTGAGGTGGGCTGGCGAAAGGCGAGGAGTCAAGCTATTGCGTGATACGGGGGCTTATCAGACCTTGTTAAAAAACTTTACTGGTAGGCCGATTAACGCTGCTCGGGTGGTGGTAGTTCAGGGGATCAATGCTACGAAGTCCTACCCGCTGGTGCGGATGGAGCTGGAGGTGGGTGGTGTGGCGAAGGAGCTGGATGTCGGAATTGTAGAGCACTTGCCTGTTGGGGGCGTCGACCTCCTCCTCGGCAACGACTTTGCGGTGCCTGCTTCTAAGGTTTCACCCTTGGTCGTTGCCGAGAAGGCGGCCGACGTTAGTAGGGAGGAACAGGAGTGGGTTGAGAAGTGTAGCGTACAAACCATGGCGTGTGTTGTGACGCGTTCTCAGACATCCGGAGCCTTGCAGCCACCACCTCAGTCTATCAAACCGCGGAGGAAAGGTCACAAGAAAACGGGAAGTGTTGGTCAATTAGAGAGTTTTCAGCCGGCAGTGTTTCTTGGTGACTCATTATTGGCACCTATGTTAGAGTCTGGAGAGGCCCCGGGGCCTGTCACCGCTAGTGCAGGTGCAGGGCAGGAAGAGACTCTGCGACAGCATCGTTATGCGCAGCGTGAGGTAAGGATGGCTCAGCAGGACATTGGAGGTGGAAATAAATTATTTAAGATGAACTTGGATAATCTCGCACCTGCTGATATATGTTCCTTGCAGCTGGAAGATCCTGAAGTCAGGGCGTGTGGTAATGGTGCTGTCGAACTGGAGAGCGATGGGGATGCGCAGCCTGGTGATTTTTTCTTGTCCGAGGGGATCTTGTATCGGAGACATCAGGATCCCAAGAAAAAGTGGGGTGGCGGGTCAGGATTAGTGGACCAGTTAGTAGTACCGAGGGTGTGCCGTGAGAGCTTATTGAGATTAGCTCATGATGTGCCTTTGGCAGGGCACCTGGGGGCACGTAAGACGGAGGCAGCTCTGAGCAAGCTTTTCTGGTGGCCTGGGTTAAAGGCGAGTGTCGTGTCATGGGTGTCACAGTGTCACACTTGTCAAGTTGTTGGGAAACCCAATCAGGTCATCCCGAGAGCCCCGTTACAACCCATCCCTGTCATTGGGCCGCCCTTCAGCAAAGTAGTTATCGATATGGTTGGTCCATTGCCCCCCACTAGTGCCGGCAATACATTTTTACTAACTGTAATGGATGTAGCAACACGGTATCCAGATGCTTACCCCATGCGCAACGGGATGGCTAAGACTGTTGTCAAAAACCTACTTGTCTATTTCTCTCGTTATGGCTACCCTCAGGAGATCCAGTCTGATCAGGGATCCAATTTTACTTCTGCTCTGTTTAAGCAGACCATGCAGCAACATGGGATAGTGTCTGTGGTGTCATCTGCCTACCATCCCGAGAGTCAGGGAGTTTTGGAAAGGTGGCACTCGACTCTCAAGAGTATGTTGCGGTGTTATTGCATGGAAAATGGGAAGGACTGGGATCTAGGTCTCCCATACGTTTTATTTGCTGCGAGAGAAGTACCTGGGGAGAGCTTGGGATTTAGCCCGAACGAGTTGGTTTTTGGACACAGGGTCAGGGGGCCCCTCCACATAGTCAAGGAGATCTGGGAGGGAGTCACAAAGCCATGCTCGCTTCTAAAGTATGTAGTTGAAAGCCGTGAGAGAATGCTAAAGAGCCTGGAGGTAGAAGGTCGGAACCTTAAGAGTTCACAAGCTCAGATGAAGGACAGATACGACCAGAAGGTGAAGCTGAGGGAGTTTGAAGTAGATCAGGAGGTACTGATACCAGCCGTCCGGCTGGCTCAGTTGATAGCGTGCCTGATTCCCACCTTGAAGGTCTCGCGTTCAATCCCCGCTCAGATTGAAAAGTTTTTCTGGGATACAGCCGGCGGTTACCATCTCCCCATGAGCAAGGGGGATGGGTAATGGTCTCTGGTAGACTAAAGAAAGCCAAGCGCTTGCGAATCCTCGAAGGAGGAGAGACGGGCGCTATATAAGTAACCAGAAGATTATTATTATTATTATTTACTACTGCCTCTGGTGGGACACGCCTTGTCTGCCAAGTATTCTGGTCCGTATCGGGTTGTAAGGAAGGTTTCTGATCTAGACTATTTAGTAGCTACTCCTGATTGTAAGAAAAAGAACCAACTTTGCCATGTAAATCTGATGAAAGAGTATGTGAGGCGCCCCTCCGAGCCTCTCACTGTCCCGGTGTTGATCTGCAGCGATCGTGGTGGAGAAGGAGGAAGGGACAGTCAAGCTGCGGGGGAGGATAATTGGGATTGTCATGTTTCCGCGGATCAGTGGACGGGGAATTCTAGACAAGTGGCTCACGAGTTGATATTGCACCTGCCTGAGCAACAGCGTGTAGCTGTGCAGCACTTGTTTGATTCAAACCCAGCTGTTTTCGCGGAGCATCCTGGCCTCACTACTCAAGCGGTGCACGATGTCGATGTTGGGGACCACCCGCCCTTTAAATCAGTGCCATACCGTGTTCCCCCTATTAAATTACCAGCACTTAGGGAAGAGCTGGATTATATGCTGAAACGTGGGCTGATTTCTGAGGGTGCAGTAAGGTGGACTTCCCCAGTCACACTGCAGCCCAAACCAGATGGCAAGGTGCGGTTTTGTATAGATTTCCGCAGGTTGAATGGTTTAACCCCCACAAATGCCTACCCTCTCCCTCGCGTGGACGACAGTGTTGATAAGATAGGAAAAGCCAAGTTCCTCACTAAGATAGACCTTGTTAAGGGTTATTGGCAAGTGCCCTTGTCTGAGCGAGCGCGAGAGGTGTGTGGGTTTGTGGTGGACGGTGCCACATATCGTTGCCATGTTATGCCATACGGGCTAAAAAATGCCCCTGCAACGTTTCAGAAATTAATGAACGACATTGTAGCCGACATTCCCAACTGTACGGTGTACCTAGATGATGTCATAATATACGACGATGATTTTAACAGTCACTGTGCTCACATCGGACAGCTTTTTAATAAACTGAATGAAGCAGGTTTGGTGGTAAACCTGGGTAAGTGCGATTTTGTCAAAGCCACAGTTTTGTACCTGGGGTTCGAGGTGGGGATGGGTCAGGTGTGCCCTCCACAGACAAAGATCAAAGCCATCGATCAGTTTCCCCAGCCTACGACTAAGAAACAAATCATGCGGTTTCTAGGTATGATAGGCTATTATCGTCGCTTCATCAAAGGCTATTCGACTGTACTTGCACCTTTAACTGACTTATTAGCTAAGGACAAGAAGTTCCAGTGGTCTCCTGAGTGTGCAGAGGCATTTTCCTTGGTGAAACACCTGTTATGTACCCACCCCATACTCAGGGCCCCGGACTTCAGCAGACCTTTTCAGCTGGCGACTGATGCCAGTGGCGTAGAGGCTGGGGCTGTCTTGTTACAGACAGATGATGAAGGTATCGAACATCCAGTGAGTTTTTACAGTAAAAAATTCAATAGTGCACAAAGGAAATACTCTGTAATTGAAAAAGAACTCCTGGCGATAGTGCTGGCGCTCAGGCACTTCGATGTACATGTTCCTGCTTTCGGACCAGTCGTAGTGGTTTATACCGATCATCACCCTCTGAAATTCTTCAATCAGTTTCATGACCGGAATATGAGGCTGACCAGGTGGTCACTCATGCTTCAGGAGTATAATCTGGACATACGCCATATTGCCGGTTCTGATAACGTGATAGCGGATTGTCTATCAAGGGTGGATGATGTTGGTTAGACTGCCACAGGATTGAGGGTTGAGTATGGAGGAAAATAGGCTGTCACTGTAGTTCAGCCGAAAAAAAAAAATAAATAAAAAAGCAAAAACCTTATAAAAACTCTTTATTTTATAACGTGTAGAATTTTGTATAAGATGTTGTAGCAGTATCTAAGTTGAATGTTTTCATTTTATTGTCGCTAAGTTAGTTGAACTTGCTCGGTGGAGCGCAACAGTCTTTATTTTTTTTATATATAGTGCCTTGTGTCGCAACAGTGTGTGGTACTATGAGAAGCTTTCTGTTAGATATGAAGAACTTAGTCAAGGGTCTTATATCTTGGGGGAGGTGTGACGCTCCTGCATAGTAGCCACGTGCGGGCATGCGCGCGCGTCGGCTGCCCAGCCGTTTAGAAACCGGCTGGCGGCAGCCGGCCGGCCGGCTTTTCCTTAGTATATATCCTACGACAATGTAACTAATGTCTGGGATATTCTTATGTTGTTTCACAGCTTGAAGCTGCCCTTATTCTTAACCAACACATCTTAGTATATTTTATTCTCGATAGTTGATTGTTTCATTATAATATATAAGGTGTAAGTCTAGTGAGAGTGGGAGGAGACGAGCGGGAGAGAGAGACCGGCTGGGGGACGTTGCTTCGCGCTGAGAGTCCAGCTTGGGACGAGCCTGATGTTGCCACGTGCATTTGATAGCAACGTTAGGCTTAGTTTCGACTCACTCCAGGGGTAGAGGATTTTGACCCGGCAACTGTGTTGAGTGTTGCCAAGCATGGGATGTATTTTGCATGCCTAGGGTGGGGTCCAGACAGATTCAAGACTCAGAGCTCACCTCACTGTCTACCCTTCGGACCCCCTTGATATCTATCCCTCTCAACCCCACTTAGAAACTTTCTCTCTTACTTTGTATACCTTCTTTCCACTACTTCACCAATCTATTTAATTATCCCATCCCCTTGATAGACCTTATATATATTATTGTATTAACGACGAGCTCTCAGATAATTAGATAGGATTTTGGGCCTTATGCAGAGATGTAATTGTTAATGAGACCTAGGAAGCTTTTTTGTTGTCTCATATTTGGTGGTTTCATGCTTGCTAGTGTGTTCTTGTGTCAGGTTAGCAGGGGCTAGACCGGAGGGGAGGGTTTTTGCGATCCTTTAAGTAAAGTCTGCTGGTGCGAGTCCTGTGGACCCGCACAACTTTACTAGGATACCCGTGGGAGTCTGGGGGCATTTTCTTGTCTGTGTCCCTGTGTGTCTAGCGTTGTGTTGTGTGAGGGCCCTTGCCTAGTCCACTCAGCACTGCGCTAGCACGTCTTGCTTTTGTTTTAGGGTCGCCAGGAGAGAGTCAGATACTTGCGATCTGAGTCTCTCAAGAGAGCACCCTTTCAATTAGAGTAATTTGGCGCACAGACTTGGGAACGTCCCTAGGCTAGAGCAGGTGGCTCAGCCCGGGTATCCGAAGCCTATATCCTTCCGGCTAGACCTCTGCTGCCTGGCAGATTAACAGCTAGGGGTTTATTATCTCTGTATGCTCGTTATTGTGCCACAGTTTACCGTTTTTGTGAGCATTGTTTGTCAGGGTGTGGCTTAGAGACTCTGTCCGAGCAGGCTTGCCTGACTAAGAGTGAGAAGCACACCTGTATGTGGTTATGTTGCGAGTTGCTGCCTTTATTTAATTATACCTATGCCATTATACACTGTAGGTCCTATCACTAGTATTTATTCCTGCTTATTAGTTAAGAGTTCTCTAAATCCGTAACGTACTTTCTTTGCTAAGCATCAGATCCTACAGTAGCCGCATGCAGTTTAGAAACCCGCATCTTGTCTACCTGTACGATGTTTTGAGGACTGTTTGCTTTCACCTTCTTTCATGCAGGGGTGATTAGTTGTATTAATTAACGTAACGTTAAATGTACTTTCTTCTAGTTTGTTATTAAATTGTTTCTGCAATTTAATTCCGTTATCTATCTTTTCCTTGAAGCTTTAAGTCAACTTAATTGTGTGATCTTTTATATAGCCTGCTTGACTATCAGCAGTCTATAGTGCGTGCACCCTGTAACCGAGTCATAGTATACCTTGTTGTCCAGGCAGGACTCTTGACGGTTTAGGGTGGTTTGTTGCCTGGGTTTATAGATAAGGGTTGGATCTAGCGTTTTCCGTTGTTGCTTGTCGCATACCTAGTCCAATCGAAAGAGCCCAGTGTTTATATATCCCAGGACGTAACACCCGGCATAAGCTACTTCTGTGTGACATGAACTTATACGGAGATCCTAAGCGCAAGAAGGTATAAATGCCCAAATGGAGAGTGTGGCTGCTGAAGAACAAGGAAGTTAGGGATAGGTTTCATAGTGAACTGGAGGAAATGAATAGAAATAAGGAAGCTAGGCATAGCGATGTAAATAGTCAATGGAATTTCCTTAAGAGCATAGCCTTCTCGCTCCCACTGACAAAGTCTGTGGGAAAACAAACGGTCACCCCAGGAATAAGACCTCCTGGTGATGGAAAGATGAGGTAGAACATGCTGTGCAAGAGAAAAGGAGATGCTTCAAAGCAGGGAAGAAAGGAGGAATACCAGGCAGCTAAACGAACTGCCAAATTAGTTATTTACAATGCTAAAAATGGTACTAAGGACCTGGTCCTCGAACAAGTGTGTAACACTGACAATCCCAATGAGATCTTCAACCTAGCTAGACGAGTTAAAAATTACAGTAGGGATACTATAGGTGAACAGTGTGTTAGAAACGATAATGGGAAGATTGTGTATGCAAAACATGAAATCAGAGAATCATGGAAGGCACACTAAACGATTTCTAAATGTAGTTTGAATGGGATAAGGAAGAGCTTAGTATCGAAAAACCAATATCTGGACCCCCTCCTTTGATAGCACCAGCTGTAGTGAGGGACGCAATCATTAAAATGAAAGACGGTAAAGCTCCATGGTGCTCTGACATTGTCGCTAAGATGATAAAGCCTCAGGGGAGACAGGTGTCAGCTTAGTCACTGAGTTGATAAGCACCATTATGAAAGATGAGAAAATCCCCGAGGATTGGCACAAAAGTGTAATAATAAATATATACAAAGGAAAAGGGGATGTTCTAGATATAGGAAATTATAGGGACCTGAAATTTTTTGACCCAATCATGAAGGTATGTGAGAGAGTCTTTGAGGGTTTGATCAGGCAAAGCATATCCATTGATGATATGCAGCTTGGTTTTATGCCAGGACGTGGTACAACGATGCTATCTTCATAGTCAGGCAGATACAGGAAAGATATTTACTAAAAGGCCGGGATCTTTACTTTGTGTTTGTAGACCTGGAGAAGGCCTTGGACAGGGTGCCTAGAGATGCTGTGCAGGGGGCTATGAGGAAACGTGGTGTGGAAGAGTGGCTGATGTGTGTGATAATGAAGATATATGGGGATTCGCGAACTGCGGTGAAGGTGAAAGGTGTACTGAGTGAGTGGTTCACAGTTCGTGTTGGAGTTCATCAGGGTTCGGTGTTAAGCCCCCCTCCTCTTTATTATTGTCCTTGAGGCACTGTCTAGAGTTTTTAGATCCGGACTCCATTGGGGACACTGGCTTGGCGAGCAAGTGTTTAAGAGTCAATATTAACAAAACCAAGGTTATGCATTGTAGATTGAGACGAGGCAATGTGGAAAAGAGCAGTGCATACCCATGTGCAGTATGTGGAAAGAGTGCGGGCGCTAACTCGATTCAGTGTAGCATATGTCGATGTTGGGTACACCATGGGAGTAAGCGCTGTAGTGTATAAAAGGACCCCTGCCGAAGGATAAATCAGAAATCGATCATGAAAAGAATGCCTCTCCCTGTGAAGGGAAAGGTGTATGCCTCATGTGATAGAAGTGCAATGACGTATGCCTCAGAAACATGGGTCGTTAAAGTAGAGGATGTTAACAGAATGGAACGTAATGAGAGGAGAATGGTGAGATGGATGTGTGGGGCCAGGCTGCGGGATAGAATAACAAATGATGAGCTGAGGAGACGTTTAGGTATATAATGAAAACAATTAAAGGTTCATAATGGTATATGAAGTATAATACAGTTATCCTATTACATTCAAACTGTAGTAACATTTCCCCTTCCTGATAGTGGGCAGATAGGCGAAACTTGAAGACATTTTGGAAAGGGAGTCTGGCATATATAATGTTTTATGTTTTATATATATATATATACTGTATATTGTCTTTGGTTTGTATCTTATGGTTTAGTTCATGTCTAATATGTGTGTGTAATACCTTAATGTATGTTGTGTCACTTGTGTGTTAGGTCAATTTTAGGTGATGGTTATGGGTTTATGTATTGTGTGTAATGTACATTATTATATGTGAGCCTAGCATGAAATATATGTGTATAACTATTATGTTAGTCTGTTAGTCAACAACCAACACTAAATCCTCACATTGATAGAACATACAGGTCCACAATAACATAATATTAGTACGGTACGAACCCTCAAATACGTTCAAATATAATCGTTATATCTGATGCAATATGCTTACTATTTATACAATGTGGACTATTAGTATAACACGAAATTAACTATCTGTCTTTCATCTCTCTCTCTCTCCCTCATATCAATACACCATTCGTAGGCCTCCCACCATCTCTCACTCTAGATCCCTCATTCTTTATCCTCACCACTACTCTTGTTGTCAACCATTCCCTGGTCTGTTCCACCTACTATCAATCTTGGAGGTTCTTAACCTGTCGTCTTTCCCCGTCCACAGATATAAGGTTAATGACTCAAGGTAGGCTTACAGTATATACCTACTGGTATATACCGTTGGTAGATACCGGTGATAGTGTATTTTACAGTTTAGTTGGTGTTGTGTTACTATTATTGCTGTGCCTGTTATTATTGATAATATTGTTCTTGGGTAAAGAGATGAGAGAACTTGAAACCTGACACATAACTATTTACTTTTAGACGAACATAGGCAAGGGATGTGCGGAGATTGCTCAAACCTCCCCACCTGCCGGGAATCGAACTCGATTATCGTGCGTGCTATAAATAATACCACTGGCCACCCCCTCCTCTTATGGTCCTTCCTCTTCTATTGGCAGAATCAGGAATTAATAATATAACTCATAAATCAACCAAGCAGGAGAACATGAGACAGATATTACTGAAAAAAAGTAGAACATTGCTGAGACACGGATAGGACGGATAGGATATCCATATAAAATGGTTAGATATGAAAGGAACAATCTAAAGATATTTAGGATCGAAACAGAAAAGATAGTAAACAGGGGAATACAGTCAAGATTAAAGGAGAAAATCTCGAGAAGGACAATGTAAGTATTAAGAGAGAGAGAAGAGGAAGTGAAAGGAGACCCAAGAGAAAAAGAAATGTTTCAAAACAAAGTTAAAGATTATCCAAGAAAGAAAAAGAAGAAGATGCAAGTGAACTAAGAGGAATAGAGAGTACAAAGGAGTACAAAGGAAATCAAGCAACACCAGGTCTAGTGACCCCTCTAGGCTGTTTGTCCTCCAAAACACTGAGGATCAAGTGTCCAAACAGTGGTTTAGAGTGGGTAAGGGAACATTGGAAAGGGAACTACTACCCTGGAATTAATGTCCGTGGCAGGATTAGGAAGTTAGTAGGGGACAGATGGGTTAGTAACTGAGGGGGGGATAAAATAAAGTTATTCATTTACAAACGCAGTCAGTCGTGGGTTTGATACAAGATACTTGTCTAGGCGAAGTATAAATGAATCAACGGTGCTGCAGTCTATAGCGTCTCGGGGAAGCCCATTCCACAAGTTGACAACTCGATTGAAGAAGAAATTCTTAGATTCGTGTGAGTTAAAAGATTTACCAATAATTTTGCAACCATTTCCCAGCGTGTAATTAGATTGTTCGATAGTGAAGTACTTACTACAGTTCATATTGTCGATGCCTTTTATGATTTTGGACACTTGAATTAAGTCGCCTCTTAATCTGCACTGGGTTAAAGGAAATATATATAATTCTCTAAGATAATCCTTGTGTGGTTTGTTCTTTAGGCTAGGTATCATTTTGGTAACTCTACGTTGAACTCGTTCTAGCTTGTCTATATCTTTTTGGTAATAAGGGCACCAGGATTGAACGCAGTATTCCAAAAGAGAGCGGACTAAGGAATTGTAAAGGGTTAGGATAACTTCTTTAGAATTATGCTCAAATGACCTGCCTATAAAGCCAATTATTTTGTTTGCCTTCTTAACGGTTTTAGGTTACTCGATATTGTTACTCCCAGATCAGTTTCTCTGGCTACAGTCTTAAGCTCAGTGCCATTCATCGAATAGTTTGCTTTCTCATTTCGGTATCCCATATGTAGTACTTCACATTTATCCGCATTGCAAATCATTTGCCAAATTTGGGCCCAACATGACAACTTATCTAGATTGTGTTGCATATCGTCAACTTGTTCTTTTGAGAGTACGCTATTTGCAATTTTTGTATCGTCAGCAAACTTCGAGATTGTACAGGTGCGACCGTCATCTATGACGTTGATGTAAATTAGAAAGATAACTGGTCCTAGTACCGATCCCTGGGGTACTCCGCTACTTACATTGGTCCAGTTAGATGCCTTACCATTAATGACTAATGTGACGTCTACCAGCGTTGGCAGAATCGCCTCTCGTTAGCCACTAGCGCTCGCCAGGGACATCGAAATGGGCTACAGTTATCAGAGAATGTTGTTCTTTCTTTCCTAGTAATCGCATTGTCACAGACAGTCCAGTGGTGGTCTTTGTTTTCGTCTGTGACAACGGGTTATATTTGATATCAACAGTAGTGATAATTGTACCAGCGTGGGAATGAGAAAGACTTTCAGAGCGAGAAGGTAGTGTCTGGCTGTGTCCTGTGGCGCCTGCTGTCTTGTGACGTCTCGGCCCGTGATTGGCCGACAATCGCGCCTTTGCTTTCCTGTGTAACAAACCTCCTCCATGAGGGTCCCCAGGAGCTGTCCTCGTCAGGACAGGCTTGGCGCGCGTGCTTCTAACATCCCCTTGCATAGTCTCTCCCGATCACCCCCTCTATCACTGTTTCTCTCACTCGATTCTCTCTTTCCATACTCTAACCTTTATTAACTGCACAACACTCCCCTTGGGTTCTGCATCCGGTTTTCATAGCCGGCCCATTGTATTGCATGCGCCGTCCTCAGAGATACTTACATATACTTAGAATAGGTTTGAGGGTTCTTAGTTAGTATAGGTTAAGAACTTTGTGTGTCTCCATTATTGATTTAGTGATTCTGCTCTTTTATTTAATGCTAGACTGGGATAAGGTAACTGTAGTCGTTGTCTCCGATGTGTGTACGGTTTGCTTATACCTACACAACTTCGACCGGTCCTGTGGTAGCCTGGGTTGTCTTTTCGGTTGCGTCCTTTGCGAGTGCAGCATTGTGTTGACTGAGGGTTTTGGCCTGCACCAGTTCCACACTTTGCTGCCTCTTTGCTTGTCTTTAGAGGGTCGCCAGGATTGAACCAGATACTTGTGATCTGGATCTATCAAGAGAGCACCCTAGTCAATTGACGTAACTTAAAGGATGCAGTCTTAAGGACATCGCTAGGCTACGAGCCTGTCTTGCTCAACCCCAGTTCCTTACCTAGAGTATCCCAGCTAGACATTATTAATCGAGTAGACATTTGTTAGTATTTAATATAAGCTCTTTGATATGTGCGCATTATTATTCACAGCATTTATTAGTCTAGGTTGTTGCTGAACCATAACAGACTGTTTCGTTGATGAGGAAGTACTTCTTTTAGTGTCGAGCATTGCTATCGTTGCGCATTTATAGTATTCTCGTGTCAGTTAACGTTATATGTCCTATCTTTTAGTGTATTTGATTTACACGTGTGGTGTCCTGCCTCCTGCCTTTATATAGTTTAAGATACGAGCATCTTATGAGCATCAGACTTTCTTCAGAAGTTTCCAGGTCTATGCTGTAGGACTATACTTCACTTTCTTTCAGATAGGAGTGAAGAGTTTATTGTTGTTTAGAGTAACTGTATTGAAGCATCTTTTATTGTATTAAATCTTGCAGTGATGTAATTGATCTTTCCATAGATTCCTTTTTATGCATTTTAACGTAACTTGCATCTTGTTTGTTATCAGGCTATACCAGTACAGGTTAGCCTGAAGTAGAGTACATTTATGCCCAGTTAAGGATACCCCGCTGTCGCAGATTAACCCTGGAGGGTATAGGTGTTTTTGTTCGCCGGCATATAAGTTTGAGGGTTTGGATCTAGCGTACTGTTGTTGCATAGTGCCCTATTACTAGTCCAATCATTAAGTGCCTTTGTTTTATTCGTAGTCCCGGTCGTAACAAATGGCGACCTTACCTAGTATCTTATCTTAGTCGTCATAACAAATGGCGACCTTAGTCTAGGATTTAGTGAACTAAGAAATAATTGCAGGATTTTTTGTGGAGATTTTTTTTTTTAAACACCGTTTGGGGGTCGATTGTTATTTCTCACAGTTTGGCAGTGGACATTTGTTTTTGAAGAATATTTTGGACATGTTGGATTTGTTTTTTTGGCAACGTAGTATAGCACTTGAGTTGTCTTCAAGCATTTTTGAGTGAATAGTGCTACATGAGAGTTTAGGTAATTTTTTTTTTTATAAACGTTGAGGATTTCCGGTGGACACTATGTCGAACGACGGATCAGTGCATAGTGAGGACATAGTACGGGAAGCAGGCTCTGAGGTGCAGAAGCTGGGTTTGTTAGATGACATTAGAGTAGTAACTAGTGAGGTGGATGCAAGGAAGTTTCTGGAGATGCCTATTACTGTTGACCGGGTGTCGGGGATTGATCGGTATGGTCTCCAGTGTTTGGCCATGGTCATGGGGCATGTTGGCACTAGCAGCATGACGAGAAGTGACCTGGTGGCATGTGTGCTGGGTGGGGTGCGTGGTGCACAGGGTGGAGCGGGTGCTTTGGCACCTTCGGCCAAGCCCCCCCTCCACTCTACTCCCATCATGCTCTCTAGAACACCGGATCCGAGGACGTTCCCGCAGGCCGATAGTCACTGGCAGCGTGGTTTGCCCCTGGGTGGATCACTGGGTGGGTCTCCAATTGTTGCATCTCCTCCTCCTCAAGGTATAACTCCAGATATGATCTTCCAGCTTGAGATGGCTAAGATGAAGCAGCAGCGGGAATCTGAGCTTGAGATGGCTAAGCTTAGGATTCAGGCTGAGGAGAGAAAGGCCATAAATGAGGATGAGCTTCAGGTTGAGGCTACGAAGTAATGTGCAGACATAGAGCTTTAGAAGTCTCGGGTGGAGTCGACAGGGCAGCGTCTCGGTTCTGGGAATCGAGGTCTTGATAAGTCTTTATCGCACCTTCTTAAGTTAGTCCCTGCATTTGACGAGTCGGGTGTCACCGAGTTTTTCCTGCATTTTGAGAAGAAGTGCCGGGAGCACCAATGGCCCGAGGTTAAGTGGGCAGCCCTTGTTTCCTCTAGGTTGGTTGGCAAAGGACTCAAGGCATATGATGCGTTGCCCTTGGAGTCTTGCATCAATTATGAGGTATTGAAGGAACCTGTTCTGTGGGCGTACGAGTTACAACCAGAGACATATAGGTTGAAGTTTCGGGGTGTTACGAAGGGTCGTGAGTGCACTTTTCTAGAACATGCCCGGGAACTGTCTGATGTTTTGAGAAATTGGCTGAGGTCAGAGAAGGTGACGACATTCGAAGAGCTTGAGCAGTTATTCCTTCTAGAGCAATTTTTTAAATGCACAGGCGGCGACCTGACTTTGAACCTCAAAGAGAAACATCCTAAAATTCTACAAGAGGCAGCTGAGTTGGCTGACCTGAGATTATCGCTGATTCGTGGGTGCGGGTCTGCACAACGGACTGATGCAGTTAACAAGGGGCGCAACACTCCACCCCCCCGAGTCAGTGATGCAACATTTAATAACAAAAGTAAGAGCAATGATACTAATTTTGATCACAAACCAAAAACCGTCCCGTTTAAGAAAGGTCAGGGCCCTTCCCCACCTCAGGGGAAGTCCAAGGGTGAAGTAGAGTGTTTTAAGTGTCATAAAAAGGGGCATTTTGCACGTTCCTGCCCTAGTAACCAACCTACAGCAGTCGTGTCTTTGGCTAGCAACATTGGGGTGTCTCTGAGGTCTTCTGCGTTTACCCGGGGTGATATGTCAGATGCGGGGGCACAGCCAGTGAAGGAGTGTCCGGAAGGCTCGAAACCTGTCCGCGATGCTTTTTGCGACCATAGAGGGCGTGGCTGCGTGAGTTGGGCTTTTTGCAAGCATGGGTTGGAGTTGTTGCGTGATGCAGGTGCATCCCAGACTCTGATGAAAAACTTTACAGGCCAACCTATAAACGCGGCAAGGGTAGTTGTGGTGCAGGGTATTAATGCTACACGGTCATACCCGTTGGTTCGAGTGGAGCTGGAGGTTGATGGTGTGACACAAGAGATAGATGTTGGAATCGTAGAGAAACTGCCAGTAGAGGGCATCGACCTTCTTCTCGGCAACGACTTTGCGGTGCCTACTTCTGAGGTTCCACCCTTAGTCGTTGCCGAGAGGGCGGCCAACGTGAGAAGGGAGGGGCAGGAGTTGGTCGAGAGGTGTCAATTACAGCAGATGGCGTGTGTTGTCACCCGATCTCGTGCATCTAAGGTGTCACAGCCTATTCCTCAGTCTCTAGACCAGCGGAGGAACGGTCGGAAGGAGAAAGCTAAAGTTGGGAGAAGTGTTGTGAGTTTTGATCCAGCGGCTCTTCTTGGCGACTCAGTATTAGCACCAATGTTTAGGTCCGGAGTGGCCTCAGAACCTGTCACACTTGGTGAGGAGGTAGGGCGTGAGAAAACTCCGAGACAGCAACGTTACACACTTAAGCAAGCTAGGATCGAACAATCCAGTATCGGGGGAGGCCATAAGTTGCTCCGGGAGCACTTAGATAGATTGGCTCCTTCGGATATCTGTCGGCTGCAGATAGATGATCCTGAGCTTCAGAAGTGTAGTAACGGTGCGCTGGAACTTGATGAGGACGGGGATGCAAAGCCGGGGGACTTCTTTCGTGTGGAGGGCATATTGTACAGGCGTTTTCTAGATCCCAGACGGAGTTGGGAGGGTGGGTCGAGAGTGGTTGACCAGTTGGTAGTGCCTAGTGTGTGCCGTGATAGCCTACTGAGGTTGGCGCATGATGTACCGTTGGCAGGGCATTTGGGTGTACGTAAGACGGTAGCAGCATTGGCGAAATTGTTTTGGTGGCCAGGTATGAAGGCACATGTGGCGTCATGGGTGGCAATGTGCAGTACCTGCCAGACAGTAGGTAAACCAAACCAGTGTATTCCCAAGACTCCGTTAAACCCTATTCCTGTAATCGGGCCACCATTCAGTAAGGTTATAATCGACATGGTTGGCCCTCTACCCCCTACTAGTGCAGGCAACAAGTTCCTCCTCACAATCATGGATGTTGCCACTCGTTATCCGGATGCATACCCCATGCGAAATGGTACTGCTAAGACTGTTGTTCGTAACTTGCTATTGTACTGTTCTAGGTACGGGTACCCGCAGAATTGCAGTCAGACCAAGGGTCCAACTTTACTTCTAACCTTTTCAA
Organism: Paralithodes platypus; assembly: GCA_032716605.1. Taxonomy (NCBI): domain Eukaryota; kingdom Metazoa; phylum Arthropoda; class Malacostraca; order Decapoda; family Lithodidae; genus Paralithodes; species Paralithodes platypus. Next base: position 27,513,026 of record CM064570.1, on the reverse strand, counting down.
ACAGACCATGAAGCAGCACGGTATCAGTACAGTTATCTCTTCAGCCTATCACCCAGAGAGTCAAGGGGTGTTGGAGAGGTGGCACTCGACTCTGAAAAGCATGCTGCGTTGTTACTGTGTTGAGAATGGCAAGGATTGGGATCTTGGGTTGGCCTATGTATTATTCGCTGCTCGGGAGGTACCTGGTGAAAGCCTAGGGTTCAGTCCCAATGAGTTAGTTTTCGGACATCAGGTCAGAGGCCCCCTCAACATGGTTAGAGAAATCTGGGAGGGCACAGCAAAACCATGTGTTACGACTGAGGTTTAAATATTTCAGGGCTCTTATTCATTGGACTAGTAATGGCATAAATGCTACAACGGAAAGCGCTAGATCCAACCTCTGATGTATATTCCCAGTGAACAAAGAACACAAATACTCTACAGAGTTCTATATGCAATAATAGGCTATCAAACTCTCAATAAATGTGCGTCTACTCTAGGCTTAATGTTATGTGAAAACAGCCTATTACTACCTATAACCGAAGGTGCTTGGTTATGGTATGCAAAGTAAGGTGGTAAGAGAAGTTACAGCTTACGTTACTTTAATCAATAAATGTCAGGCACTCCTGCATGAAAGAAAGCGCACTAAAGTCCTTCAACACTAACAAGGAATCTTCTTTAAATGTTAGATGCTATAAAGATGCTCGTATCGGAAATGGAACCCAAAAAGGCAGGCAGCGGAACAATGCTTGTGCAGGCTATGCACACAAAAAGGCAGGATATATAATGCAGTCGGGGCCAAGAATATCCTAAACGCTACAACAATAATAATCGCCACAACACTGCAGTATTCCTATCAACAAAAAGAGCCTAAGTCGTTTGTGTCTCCATACAGCAAACTAGGCTGCGAAATGCTTGTGTAATCATAAATGGGTATGCATAAAAAGAGTAATTAGGTTAATATACTTAATGTCTACTGTGACTGATAAAGTCTAGCTAGAGTCAATGATACGAGATACTGGTGCGCATGGCATGCCGCATAGCCTAGTGCAAATCTCAAGTCTGTACATCAAATATTACGTTATAGGGAAGGGTAGCTCTCTTGAGAAACCTTAATACCGAAGTATTAAGCGTTCTCCTGGCGTACCTCAAAGACAAACAACGAGCTTAGAACAGTGCAGAATGGTATAGGCAAAAAGCCCTCATTCGTGCATGCTCTACTCTCTGTCGGGAATAGGGTAATGATCCCGACAGGTTTTGGTCCAATAGGACATTTGAATTTGGCGGTATCGTATCGCTTGTACGATTTCGGCTGGTTCTTTGTGTATTGTAGTTTATTCTTAAGTTAGGTTAAATATTAACTGTAATGTATAAATATCTACATCAGCTCTAGATGTATTATGAAACCAAGTTATGGGTTATAATTATTATGAGCCGGCAGCCATATGTAATTTCGCAAAGCGATCGGAGGCCGGCCCTTTAGTCTCTCAAACAACACCGTACAGTCAACATCTCCTCCCCCGGCCCTGACTCAACCCACAGTTCACCATGTGCTACAACTACTAATAATATTAACAACAGTCCTACATCACCAGTCCTCTAAGCTAAGTTCATTGTATCGATATTGTATTATGTGAACATTCCTACATGTCATGCAATTGAACTAGCCGCGTGTGGGGGACTGGATTACACCTATCAACGACTACGTCGTTGGTAATTATAATATAACTATTTGTTGGGATATTTCATGTACCAGTGATATGTAATTTAACCTTTATCTAAATTCCCGATAAATATTGGTCCTTCGTGCCCTAAAGCTTCCATACCGTAGTACCGTTTTGTTTGCTTCCTTGACGCTTGTGGGCTTACAAATGGCTGCCGCCTCGCGCGTTGTTGGCCGACTGCCATTTCCCTAGTTTAGTCCCAGCTTCTTCCCCCGTGTGTTTTACCATTTAGGCACCGTCTCTATCTTTTTTGGGACTGGTTTCCAGTTTTTTTTTTGGGCGTGTGATCCTTGGCGTTTTTTTGGTGGGTTAGCTGGGCTGGTGATTGGGGTAGGGGTAGTTTCGTCGGTCACCATTTTGCGCTCATAGGCTAGGCTAGGCAGTCTAGGCCTGCAGGTGTCTGTGGTGGCTATTCATTTCGCTATGGTGGTGTGCCTGTGGTGTTAATTGTGTTTTGTCTTTGTGGGACTCATTATTACTTTTGCTGGAGGGGAGGGTTCTCATGTGACCTTTTATATTTAAATTTCATAATAGCCTAGGCCTAGTTGCTTAAAGTGGCGGTCATGAGTGTCGGTCTTTGTTAATTCCTAAGCGATTGACAGTTAATAGTCAGACCTCATGATTGTAGCTTAACCAGCTAGGCTTACCTATAAAGGGCTTACAATAATTAGTGCTTCACCTTACCCTTTCTTTTAATGGATTTAGTATTTAATTATTTTGTCTAGTTAGATAATTTCCTTTCGATAGTTATATTAAGGGGGATGTAAGTATTATGTAATTCTTTTTGAGTAAATTTCTTGAAGTAATGGGGGTTTGCCGCTGTTGATTCCTAAGCGATTAACGGTTTGTAGTCTGACCTCATTGTAGTTTAAGTTGCTTAAAATTAAACCTTAACGATGACAGATTTGAAGAAACTTAAGATTCTTAAGGGAGGGATGAAGGGAAGTTTAAATAGAGGTTTAAGAGATCTTGATGAATTTTTAATAAGTGCCACGGCTGATCAGATAAAAGGTAAAATTGCTACTGTTACTAAATCGCTAGCTGCTTATGATAGTTATTCTCAGCAGGTATATGGTTTATTGACCGTTACTGACGATGTGGAAGAAGAAATGTCGGCAGATTTTGAGTACTTTGAGGACGTTAATACAGCCTTAGCCAGACTATCTTCCACCCAAGAATCAACCTCTGTTAAGGATACCGGTACACCAAAGGCGACTGGTTTTAACCTGCCGAAGCTTACTTTGCCTACCTTTTCCGGGGATTCGGCTACCTGGACTGGATTTTGGGATATTTTTGAGTGTTCCATCCATCATCATAAAACACTCACATCCATCCAAAGGTTCACATATCTCCGTGGTCAATTGAAAGGGGAGGCATTGAAGTTAGTCGATGGGTACAAGCTAGAAGCTAACAGCTACGAGTCTGCAGTGGAGTTGCTGAAGAGAACTTACGGGAGAGTGGAAGTCATCAAGACTGCTTTAATTACCAAATTCTTCACACTAGATCCTCCATCCTATGATGTGGCGGACCTAAAGGAGTACTATGCCTCCTTTGAGAGCCTCCTCCGATCTATGGAGACAATGGCCGTCACCAAGGAGGAGATATTTAGTGTGAATATCTTGAATAAGATACCCTCTCCTTTAAGGGAAATCTTACGACGACAACTAAGCGACTCTCCACTAAACTTGGAAGCGTTGGTGCAGGTGTACCAGACTGAAGTCTTCAATATGGAGAGTACTGGACACTACCGACAAGTGGAGATGTCGCCATCTACTGCAGCTTTCCCGGTACAGACTTCTCCTAAACAGAAAAGGCCAATATCATTAGGTTGTAAGTTGTGCAGTGTCCACGGTCATCTGTGGTATCAGTGTCCTAAGTATCCTAAGGCTACACAAAAGATTAGCAAGGCTAAATAGCTTAAGTTATGTACCAGCTGTCTGGCAAGAGACCACTTCAACAGTACCTGCACCAATTCCTACATCAAACCTTGTAAGTATTGCAAGGGGAAACATTGGTTTTCCCTTTGCACCCAGTCTGATCGGCACGACGGCAAAGAAAAGGGGAGAACCCCCAAAGAGTCACATGAGAAAAGTAAGAGCGAGGGTGATAAAGTATCTACCATGTCCATTGCTTCTCGAGAATGTCAATTGCTTCCTACTATGATGCTGCCAGTAGTGGGGAGTAATAATAATACTATAATGACGCGCACCTTACTTGACCAGTGCTCACAGAGGTCATTCGTTCTGCGGTCATCATTACCCCAGCTCAAGTGTACCAGCAAGGGTCAAGAGAATTTGCGTCTCCATGGTTTCACTGGTGAAATAGATTCCAGTGACTATGATATTGTGGAGATTTCATATGTTTATAGAAAAAAGGTATGTCCCATCAAGGCTGTTGTGGTCGACACACTACCCAGTTTCTATATAGCATCAGAGATTCAACCACATTTGAAATATCTCAGAAGCAAGGGGTATAAACTGGCTGATGATCAACTCTCTGCTAACAATGGTATTATGCTACTGGTCGGAGCTGATTATTACTACGACCTGGTTCACCCTGGATATCGGCGGGTAGATAAGCTTATAATGCTCCCCACGATCCAAGGGTATGCCATTTCTGGATCCTATGCCACTTCCTCTAAAGACACACAGGTGGAGGTGGTTACGGTCCTCAAGCTAGCAGTAAGCCCCATAGATAAATATATTCGGCCAAATGTGCCTGATAATACATGTACTGATATAGATAAGCTATGGGACTTGGACAATATTGGAATTGACCCACATGAACTTGATCGTGAGTCCAAGCTAGCGTTAAGCTCGTATGAAGAGACTGTAACGTATGACTCTGGCAGAGGTCAGTATGTGGTAAGGCTCCCTTGGAATGATAACCGGAGACAATGAAGATTTATTGCTCAAGAGATGCTGGGAGATCCGCGATATATTTGCCAAGGCTCATTTATACTTAAGAGAATGGGCCACTAATAGTGATCTTTTGAAAGGTCAATTTACTTCTGATGGTGTAGCTACTGAGAATAGTGAGGTGAAGTTTTTAGGCCACAAATGGGACACTACCACAGATTGTATATCCTTCTGTCACACCCCATGCGGCAGTGAGCTTATGACCAAGCGAAACTGCTTAAGCTTGTCAGCGAGGTTGTTTGATCCCCTAGGTTTTTTGCTGCCTGTTACAATCCGTGCTCGTATGTTTTTACAGCAACTGTGGCGGCTAAAACTAGATTGGGACACGCCCCTCCCGATTGAGTTACAGGATACTTGGCGGTTGTTCGGTCGGACCTTTCCGCATGTTGCAAGGTCCAACTTCCTCGTCAGGTTATTGGTGGTCACCAGGTGGATCTACATGCCTTTTCTGATGCTAGTAATAGTGCGTACGGTACTGCCATATACATATGTAATGGTAGTGAAGCGACGCTGGCTATAGCGAAGGCCAAAGTAGCCCCTATAAAGAAGATTACAGTTCCTAAATTAGAACTTACTGCATTGCTTCTGTCTGCTCGTCTAATAAAGTTTACACTGGATGCCTATGCAGACATACTACAGATTAATAACGTCTATGTCTGGAGCGACAGTCAAATAGCGCTTTCATGGGTACACAGCCAGAAAGTGTTACCTGTTTATGTTTCTAATCGCACTGATGAGATTCATAACTTAGTTCCTACAGCTACATTTCGCTATGTGAGCACCAGGGATAACCCCAGTGACATAATTTCCCGGGGGATCTCGGCGCAGCAGTTTATGTCGTCCTCTATTTGGTGGCATGGACCTCCATGGCTTACATCTCCAACTGAATGGCCTCAGGATTTCAGGGAATACATATCTGATCCTTCAAGTCGGCCCCAAGATGATGTGTTAAGTAGTTCGAATGTGAGTACTACACATCAGGATAACAAGTTGGTAGAGTGGGAACGTTACGGCAGCTATGATCAAGTAATACGGGTATTTGCATGGATATACCGTTTCATTAACAACATGAGAAGTCGGGCTCACGGGTCTTTCCTTAGTGAAGATTCGAAGCATATCAGACTCCATGAATTGAGATCAGCAGAAGCAAAACTAATATGTTTAGTACAAAAGGAATCTTATCCTACTGAACATCAAATCCTGAGCAAGGAGTCAAAGGCCAAACCCTCTAACTTAATGAGGCAGCTAGGATTATATATGGAAGGAGGCATAATTAAGTGTAGAAGCAGGATACAAAAGGCGGACATTATTGATTCTGCGAAATATCCTGTCCTCCTTAGCTCCTCTCATTTGATTACCAAACTGTTGATTCGCCAATGCCATCGGACCTGCCTACATTTTGGCGTAAATTATGTTCTGGCGTATATGCGACAACGTTGGTGGATCCCTAAGATGCGACAAGCAATTAAAGGGATCCACAATAGCTGTACTATCTGTAAAAGATTACAGGGTAAGCCTTACTCCCCAGTTGATCTACCTCCCTTGCCTGAGTTCAGGGTACAAAGGACTGAACCATTTCAGGTAACCGGGGTAGACTACACCGGAGCGATTCATGTTAGGGAATCGCCCGGTACTATCATAAAGGTATATGCCGTCCTATTCACATGTGCGGTAACCAGAGCGATTCATATTGAATTGATTGACGACCTATCCAGTGAGGGTTTTTTGCATACTCTAAGACGCTTTGCAGGCCGCAATGGTTTCCCTCAAATTATTATGAGCGATAATGCGACTTGTTTTGTCGGGGCCTCTAAATATCTCCAGAGTTTAATGGATGACCCGCAGGTTGTGGCTACCCTCACTGGAAAGGGTTGTCAGTGGAGATTTATACCAGCACGTGCACCATGGTTCGGGGCGATTTGGGAGAGAACAATCGGTATCGTCAAATCTGCCTTGAAGAAGGTATTAGGAAGGGCACTGGTGACCAGACGGGAGTTGCAAACCATCTTAATAGAGATTGAGATGTTAGTCAACGACAGGCCCTTGACCTATACCTCGGCAGATGTTGATGACCTCTTACCCATTTCGCCTTCCATGATGACACGTGGACGAACCCTTAATACCTTTCCTAGATCGTCCGTAAATGACGAAGATCTGCATGACCCTACGTTCGGCAATGCTGACGCCACACGTCGTCGCTTCCAGTATGTAAACAAGGTGTCCGACGATCTATGGAAACGGTGGACCCAAGAATATTTGCTGTCTCTTCGCGAGCGTCACTCTCATAAGATCAAAGGGACGAATCAACGATGGCCTCGTATCGGGGATATCGTCCTGATTCATGATGAGCGTCCTAGGTTATTTTGGAAGCTTGGGAGGATTATCGATTTGTTCCAGGGCATTGATGGTCTTATAAGGGTTGCTAAAATACGAACTTCGACTGGGGTTACTACTCGCCCAGTCGTGAGGTTATATCCCTTGGAGCAGGATGTAGAACTGCCGGATTATCCTGGCGTCTCTACTGATACCCCTCCGCGGGAGAGTGCTGGTGACAGTGCTCCTCAAGGTGGGGCAGCAGATGATGAGAAGGATGATCCTCCTCAGGCTTCAGGTGGCGCTCGTCCCAAAAGGAGGACGGCTATGAGTTCCGTGGATCTTTGGAGATCAAAGATCCAACAAGGTGATCTTTGACTTCGATGTCCTTTTTTGTTCCTGTATATCATTTTTGGTGGCGGGCAATATGTCGGGAATAGGGTAATGATCCCGACAGGTTTTGGTCCAATAGGACATTTGAATTTGGCGGTATCGTATCGCTTGTACGATTTCGGCTGGTTCTTTGTGTATTGTAGTTTATTCTTAAGTTAGGTTAAATATTAACTGTAATGTATAAATATCTACATCAGCTCTAGATGTATTATGAAACCAAGTTATGGGTTATAATTATTATGAGCCGGCAGCCATATGTAATTTCGCGAAGCGATCGGAGGCCGGCCCTTTAGTCTCTCAAACAACACCGTACAGTCAACATCTCCTCCCCCGGCCCTGACTCAACCCACAGTTCACCATGTGCTACAACTACTAATAATATTAACAACAGTCCTACATCACCAGTCCTCTAAGCTAAGTTCATTGTATCGATATTGTATTATGTGAACATTCCTACATGTCATGCAATTGAACTAGCCGCGTGTGGGGGACTGGATTACACCTATCAACGACTACGTCGTTGGTAATTATAATATAACTATTTGTTGGGATATTTCATGTACCAGTGATATGTAATTTAACCTTTATCTAAATTCCCGATACTCTCAATGGCACACAGACTAGAATTTACTCAATCAACTCCAGTTCTCAGGTATGTCGTGCAGCTTTTTCCTAAAGCCAGCACTCATAGGAAACAATACCTTATAATATCAGACCCCTAGTCTAGCATTATCTAATCCAGCAGAACACTACTAATTATAGGAAGCGGTACTTAAACAATATAAATGCCAACCAATGCTTCGTGATCAACTTATCTTAACAACTAAACATACATAGGTTATATCAGACCTTAACGCACAATACAACTGGCCAGCATGAAGCTGATTTTGCAGAGTTAACCAGAGGGGGTATAATATTAATAAAAGGTGGTGAAAGATATGGAAAATGAGAGAGATAGGCAGAGGAAAAGATTCTCAGGTGTAGAGCAGGGGACAGGTATCGAAGGATAAAGATGGATGCGTTCTAGAAACCAGATCTGAGGGAGAGAGTGGCGAGGAACCAGTATATATACTGGGACTAGGTCGAGCTGCGTGGCAAAAAAGCGGTAACAAGTCCTCTAGCCACTAGCAAGGGAGCTAGCAGCATGGTAAGGACCTCTCTCAACCAACCCCCATGAGGCAGCCAGCCGTGACGTCATCGAGCGGGGCAAAAACACTGTGCGCCCCCCTCCCACTCTGTTCTACTCTCTCTCTCTCTCCCAGATCCCATCATTATAGTTAATGATAAAACATATACTTTACAATTAAATATATAAAGCCTTGACATGGGTGAAAACAAAGAGCCTTTCTGGACTGCCCATGACACAAGCTTTCATATGAAATAAAGCACACTCTAATACATAAACTGTAGCCCCATCCACTGCCCTGGCGATCCTAGCGAGTCACTGTAGGACAAGCCATGCGGTTCTAACGGAGTGGTTAACGTCACACCCCCCCCAAGATTTTTCTCAGAGGCCCCAAGGCTCACAAAAATCTGATGGTTAGAACCCATGCTATATCTCCACTTCCCATCACCCAGCGGCAGTAAAATCTCTGGCACAGTTCTTCAACAAAACATTTTTCAAAATTATAACCCTCCCCAACACCATAGGTTAAATTATATGTAGTTATGCTCCTCAAGAGCGAGCTTCTCTAGCCCAGCATTCTGAGAGGAGTGCAACTCAGAATTACTGCTATAACATACTGAAAAAATTCAACTATCAAAGAAAGAGTTTTTTATTTGATTTTTATGTTCTTAATTTGTTTATTTCGGCTGCACTATAGGGGCAAGCCTAGTTTTTTCTTCTATACCAAACGCTCAACTCCTGCTTTACGACCCAATACGCTGGGCTACAACCGCGAGCCAACAAGCACCAAGCGCAAAATACTATTCAAACTAAAGCAGGAGGCTACCCGTGTGTCAATCTACCCAGGATCATATACCCTTGAACGACCATCTGCAACCACGTTGTCACAACCGGCAATATGGCGTATGTCCAGGTTATATACCAATAACCTTAGTGACCACCTGGTCAGCCTCATATTCCTATTGTGAAACTGGTCCAAGAACTTGAGAGGGTGATGATCTGGGTAAACTACAACGACCGGACCATAGGCTGGAACATAGACCTCGAAATGCCCCAGCGCAAGCACAACCGCCAGCAGCTCCTCCTCGACAACAGAGCAGCTCCCCTGGGTCGAATTGTACTTCTCCGAGCAGAAACTAACAGGATGCTCCAGCCCATCATCGTCCTTTTCCACAAGGACGGCCCCAGCCCCCACACCACTAGCCTCCGTTGCTAGTTGGAAAGGTAGGCTAAAGTCAGGGGCCCTGAGGATCGGGTGAGTGCACAACAGGTGTTTTACTTCCCTAAACACCTTCTCACACTCAGGCGCCCATTTGAACTTCTTATCCTTCCAGTTATCCTCCACCTGAGCTTGACTGTCCCATTCTCCTTCTCCACCTTGACTGCTAAACGTCATCACAGGCACAGTGAGAGGCTCAGGGGGGTGCCTCCCATACTCCTTCATGAGATTAACGTGACATAACTGATTGCGCTTCCGTCTGTCTGGAGTGGCTACCAAGTAATCCAGGTCTGATAGCTCCTCCACCACCCTATAAGGACCAGCGTACTTTGCGGATAAGGGGTGACCTACCAGGGGCAGTAGAATCAACACCTCCTGACCCACGTGAAACTCCCTGAGTTCAACCTTGAGGTCGTACCTGTCCTTCCTGAGGGCCTGAGAGCTAGTCAAATTACGGCCAGCCAACTCCAGACTGCGCAACATCCGTTCTCGATTGTTGAGGACACATTTGAGCATAGAACAAGGTTTTTCTGCGCCCTCCCATACTTCTTCAACCATATGGAGAGGCCCTCTGACACGGTGTCCAAAGACGAGCTCATTAGGGCTGAATCCCAAACTCTCCCCAGGTACCTCCCGCACAGCAAACAAAGCACACACATACACCACCGACGAGACAACACCTCCGCACCCACGCTCCCGAAAATCAGCTGATCTAGCAAGCTGTTTACAGCGCTCATCAAATAAACTCACCTAAACTTCAGTATAAGGATATTTTGTGTTGTCCTGTATTAAAATGCAGTATTAAAATAATTTGAGATTAAAAACAAGTGAGGATATTTCGAGTGATAAAAATAATTTAAGTAATTGTGAATGCGAGTGGATGTAAACAAATATGGCTGACTTTGATGGATTTGAAGTCGGTGAGACCGAGGGCATTCTAGGGAAAATTATACGTGAGCTGAATGACATTAAAAGGTGGAAGGAGGATATGCAGGAGTGGAAGGTGAGTGTTAGTTCACAGATTGAGGCTATATGTTCAATATGTGGTGCTCAGGCTGGGGACATCGAGCCTGGACAAGATTTGAGTCGGGCTAGCCTAAAAGATATTCAAACTCATATGGGGCAACTCAAGGACGAAAATGAAGCTTTAAGATTGCAACTTGAAGAATACAAAGGGCAAACCAAGGAAATGAAAACACATGTGGAGGAGATTAAGGAGAAACACAATAAATGGGTTAATGACGAAGGAGGAAAAGTGAAGGAAGTGGCAATGAAGGAAATCATGGAGGAACAAAAGAAACAATCAGAAAGGGAAAATAGAGATTTAGAATCAGTGGTAGTAAACGCTATGAGGAGAAATGAACAGGTCCTGCGTGAAACAATAGATAGAAATAAGTGTATTATTGTATTTGGGGATATAGAGGAGCACATTATTGAGAGGAAAGCTAGGGATAAGGAAGAAATTAATAAGGTAAAAACATTGATCAAGCATGTCGATGAAGAAGGAAACAACTGGAGAGATGATATTGAAGAAGTTAGGAGAATGGGTAAATATAGTAAGGGAAACACAAGGCCAATGAGAGTGCAGTTTAGGTCTAGGGTAACAGTGGATGCAATAATGAACGTAACATGGAGACTTAACTTGACCAGCAAGTTTAAGAAAATTACAATTAGAAAAGATATGAGTATTGAGGATCGAAACATAAGAAAGGAATTGCAAACCGAGGCAAATGTAAAGAATGGAGAAAGGACGAAAGAAGACGAAAAGAAGTTTTTCTGGAGAGTGTGGGAGGGAAAACTAAAGAAATGGTATATAAAGCGAAGGGACGAAGTAGGGAGGGAAAGGGAGATGGTGCGGGTGACGGGGGAGAAGGCAGAGGGAGGGGAGGTGGAGATGGAGAGAGAAACAGTCCAAGTGGAGGCAGAGGGAGGGGAGGTGGAAACGGAGCGAGAAACAGTCTAGGTGGAGACAAGAGGAGAGGAGACAAGCTAGGAAATAAATTGGGAGGGGTACGTACAAAAAAGAAAGGAACGGGCAGGGGAGAGAAAAATAGGGAAAATACTGGAAATGCTAAGTTCATGTATACAAATATTGATGGGTTAATTTCCAAAAAGATTGAGTTTGACGAATATGTAAAGAGAGAGAGGCCCGGGGTAGTATGTTTGACTGAAACTAAGCTTAACCAGGAGGTAGACACGAATATAATTAGTTGTGCAGGATACAGTACATGGAGAAGAGACAGGTTAGGAAAGCTAGGAGGAGGAGTGTTGATCATGGTAGATAATAAAATTACTGCTAAAGAATTAAAACTTGGTGATAGCATTGCTGAAGTGGTAGCAGTTGAAATTGAGGATAATGATAGGTCAAAATTGGACATCGTATCAATGTATTTACCTCCTAAGACTAAATCTTGGAGCAATGATGAATATAATGAATTAATTTTGGAAACCTTGCGTATGTTAGAAATTATTTGTAAAAGGAAAAATAGGCTTATTCTTGCAGGGGACTTTAATTGCGGGGAGGTGGATTGGGAATGTTTGGATGCGGGTTCAAATGAAAATACTTGGGGTAGCAAATGTCTTGAACTAACAATGGGGTATCTATTAACACAACACGTTACGGAAAATACAAGATTTAGAGGAGGTGATGAACCATCAAGACTTGACTTACTATTCACCAAAGACCCCCAAGAAATAAAGAACCTAACATATTTGAGTCCCATGGGAAAAAGTGATCATGCTGTGATTGAATTTGAATTGACAGTGGAATTTCTGGAAGGCAGAGAGGAGGAACATAGGGAATTTAGACTAAATTATAGTAAGGCGGATTATGAATCATTACGAGGATACTTTGCAAATATAGATTGGTCATTTATTGAGCAAGAACAGAATATTCAGGTAAAATACACCATGTTACTAGACATTTACAGGGAGGGGGTAGATAAATATGTACCAACATTTAAGGATGGAAAGCTGGCTAAGGAGAAAGAGTGGTTTAACATGCGATGTCACATTGCCCAGAACAAAAAGGACTCTGCATGGAATAAAGTGAGAAGGAGACACACTGAGGAAAAATGGGATGAGTATAAGAATGCTAGAAACAACTATGTCAAGACTATAAGAGGGGAAAAAGAACTTTGAAAAAGATATAGTAAACAAATGTAATAAAGAACCCAAACTGTTCTATAGTTATATCAACGGTAAAACTAAAATAAAGGACAAAATAACAAAGCTTAGGGTAGAGGGTCAATTATATGAAGACACAGTGGGTATGTGTGAAATTATGAATCATACATTAACATCCGTGTTTGTGGAGGAGGATGACTATGTAGAACCTGTGGTGGAATTGAATGAGATACAGGGACTAGAGTCGATAGAAGTCAACAAGGATGAACTAAAATCATTGTTGGAAGAATTGGACGTGAGAAAATCTATGGGCCCAGATAACATTGCTGGATGGGTATTAAGAGAATGTTCTGAACAACTAGTGAGACCTATTTTTAATATTGTTCAATACTCATTAAACAAGGGGGAGCTTCCCTTAGAATGGAAACAAGCAAATATAACTCCAATATATAAAAGTGGAAATAAAGAAGACCCGCTAAATTATCGACCGGTATCCTTAACGAGTGTTATATGCAAGCTTTGTGAAAAGATTATTAGAAAAAGATGGGTGGGTATGTTGGAGGAGAGGGAAATAATTTCAAGCAAGCAGTTCGGGTTCAGAAAAGGTCATTCGTGTACCACAAATTTGTTGAGTTACTATGATAGGGTAATTGACATTGTACAAGGGAGGGAGGGGTGGGTAGATTGTATCTACTTAGATTTCAAGAAGGCATTTGATAAGGTGCCTCATAAGAGATTGTTGTGGAAGCTCAGGACTGTGGGGCGGGTTGAGGGAGTATTATTAAAGTGGATGGAAAACTATTTAATTGGGAGGGAAATGCGAACAGTAATAAAAGGAAAGTTCTCCTCGTGGAAAAGGGTAAAAAGCGGAGTGCCTCAAGGATCGGTGTTGGCCCCAATCATGTTTTTGGTTTTCATCAACGACCTTCAAATGGGAATAGATTCATATATATCTATGTTTGCTGATGATGCAAAACTAATGAAGCATATTACAAGTAGGAGTAGTTGTGAAGAATTACAGAGAGATCTAGATAAGTTATATGAGTGGAGTCAAACTTGGAAAATGGAATTCAACACGAGTAAGTGTCAGGTTCTTGAGATGGGAAAAAGTAAATATTCTTGGGGATATAAAATAGGAGATGAAATAATTAGTAAAGCTGTGAAAGCAAAAGACCTAGGGGTAGTTGTGGCAGACAGCTTGTCACCTGAACAGCATATAAATAAAATAACTGGTGAAACCTATGGAGTGTTGACTAACATGAGAATAGCTCTGAATTATTTAGATGAAGAGATGTTAGCAAAAATAATAGGGACAATAATACGACCAAGACTGGAGTATGCAGCAGTGGTGTGGTCTCCACACCTTATAAAACATAATAAAAAACTGGAAAGAGTTCAGAGAGTTGCCACTAAGATGATAGCTAGCCTTAGAGACCTACCTTATGAGGAGAGATTGGAGAGGCTAAAGCTGCCAACGCTGAGGGAGAGGAGAGAGAGAGGTGACATGATCATGATGTTTAAGTGTGTGAAAGGTTTTGAGAAGATCGACAAGGGAGATTTTGTGGTGAGGGACGAGGGAAGAACCAGGGGTCATGATTGTAAGTTGAGGAAAGTTATATGTAAGTCTGATGTAAGAAAGTTCAGCTTCCCGTATAGAAGCATTGAGTGTTGGAATAAGTTGGATGGGGAGGTGGTGGGAGCAAGAAATATCCAAACTTTTAAAGCAAAATTGGATAAATGTAGAGAGAGAGACAGGACAACACGAGCTTAGGCTCAAATCCTGTATACTACAATTAGGTGAGTACAATTAGGTGAGTACATGGCAGGCCAAGATCCCAATCCTTCCCACTCTCAAAGCAACAACAACGAAGCACAGATTTCAAGGCTGAGTGCCATCGCTCTAACACACCCTGGCTCTCCGGATGATACGCAGATGACACAACCCCAACAATCTCATGCTACGGCATTGCTTGAACAAAGAGGCTAGAAGTGAAGTTGGGTCCCTGGACTGACTGAATCCCCTGCGGGTAACCATACCGGGAAAAATACACTAGCAAGCTCCGGACCATCGTCTTCGCTGACCCATTTCTCATAGGGTACGCGTCAGGGTACCTTGTCGCTACATCTCCCGACTGTGCATCACTGTCCTCCTTCAACTCTTTCGTCTTTTTAAGCCCATCCTCTGCCTTTTCAGGAACAGTTACTGGGTCTTCTCCAGACTCGAAATGTGGTCCTAATAATGAGTCCCCGAGAAGGTCCGTTGATACTAAACTCTCAACCGCATCAACTTTCAACCCCTTCTCGGTACCCTTCCTCCGCTGATCTAAAGATTGCTGACCAGAATGTGACTCCCTGGATGCAGGATCTCGGGTGACAACACACGTCATAGGCTGCACCGGACACTTCTCAACCCACTCCTGCTCCTCCCTACTCACGTCGGCCGGCTTCTCGGCAATGACCAAGGGTGGAGCCTCAGAAGTAGGTCCCGCAAAGTCGTTGCCGAGAAGGAGGTCAACGCCCCCAACAGGTAACTTCTCCACAATTCCTACATCCAGGTCACAAGTCACACCATCAACTTCCACCTTCATTCTTACAAGCGGGTATGACCTTGTCGCAATAACTCCCTGAACCACTACCACCCGCGCCGTATTGACAGGTTTACCAGTGAAATTTCTCAACAGTGTTTGCGATGCCCCAGTGTCACGCAAAATTCTCACCTCATGTCTTCTACCCCCCCACTCCACACAACCGAGTCCCCTGTGGTCACTAAAGGCATCACGGACAGGGAATAAGCCTTCCGGATCCTTCTGCACTGGCAGTGTATTTACCTCGGAAGAAATGCCTCTAACAAACTCCGATGTCCTCTTGAACACTCCAATGCCGTGAGCAAAAGACACGGCTGCCGGAGGAGGTCGACCAGGGCACTCATTTGCCTTATGACCCTCCTGGTGGCAACTAAAACACATAAATTTCGGTTTCGGCTTATACTGTTATGTAAAAGGCCCCTGACTTTTCACATACGGTGTGGTGTTAGGTTTGGATTCAGTTTTAGTTTCATTGCTCTTTTGTTTAAATGTGTCGTTGCTACGGGGAGGGGGAGGATAACAGTCCCTAGCACTTGCATCGTACTTCTGTGAGGACCCGCAACCCCGAATCAACGACAGCCGTAGATCAGCCATTTCTGCTGCTTCTACTAGAGTTCTTGGGTTTTTCTCCTTTAAGTTCAAAGTTAGATCACCGCCCGTGCTCTTAAAGAACTGCTCCAACATCATTAACTGCTTAATTTCATCAAATGTTGTGACCTTCTCAGATCGGAGCCAGTTCCCCATAGCATCGGACAAGTCCCGGGCGTGTTCCAAAAAGGTGCTATCTCTTCCCTTAGTTACACCCCGGAACTTCAAACGGTACGTTTCTGGTTTCAGTTCGTAAGCCCTCAGGACAGCCTCCTTGAGATCCTCGTACACAATACATAACTCCAAAGGTAACGCATCGTAGGCTTTAAGACCCTTGCCTATTAATCTAGAGGATACAAGTGCTGCCCATTTATTCTCTGGCCACTGGTGATCCTGGCACTTCTTCTCAAAGCGTGTGAAAAATTCTTTTACACCACTCTCATCAAACACCGGAACCAGTCTCAATAAGTGCGAGAGAGACTGCTCATACCAGCCCCAAGTCGCTGTCCCGTTGTCTCTACTCGCGACTTCTCTACGTCCATGTCGGCACAGTACCTAGTCGACTCTAAATCAGCTTGGATTTTTGCTAGCTTGCCTCTCTCTTCTATCTTGGCTAATTCTAATTGAAGCTCACCTGCCCTTTGTTGCTGGTGAATCTGAAGCTCAGATACCCTTCGTTGCTCCCCAGATACCCTGATAGCCATTCTCTCTTCGATCTTAGCTAATTCGAGCCGAAACAATAATTCTGGAGATAACCCTTGAGGAGGTGAAGGTGCTACAATGTTTGAAATTACCGGTGGTCCCCCCAGGGGCAACCCACCCTGCCAGTCACCACCCACCTGTGGAAGCGTACCCGGGGTCGGCAAACCACTGGGATGGCTGGGAGTCGAGTGTAGGGGAAGCATGGCCGAAGGGCTCTGAGCACTCAACCCTTCTCGCTCACCAGTCACCCTGCCCAGTACACACGTTATCAAGTTATCCCTGGTCATGCTGCTAGTAACCGCGTGACCGATAGCTATGGCCAGGCATTGAAGACCGTACCGATCCATACCCTCCAGCCGCTCGGCAGTAACAGGCCATTGCAAAAATATCCTAGCATCCTCCTCACAGTTCACCCGATTAACCCTTTCATCATGCTGCTGTTCCTCAGTTTCGACATTACGTACCGTGTCTCCATTCTCCTCTGATCCGGTATAAGACATGATGCTCACAAAAATTTCCCACCTCAATATTCAGAAAAGAAGTACCCCAAACTCTTATACCTCAATATACACACAAAAATTCTCGGAAATACTCAAGGGCTATACTATGTTGCAAAAAACAATATTCTTGCTGATCCCCGCAAAATATTCCCAAAAACAACAAATGTTCCCTGCTTAATAAATGTAGGTTCACCAAATCCTAGGTAAGGTCGCCATTTGTTACGACTGAGGTTTAAATATATCAGGGCTCTCATTCATTGGACTAGTAATGGCATAAATGCTACAACGGAAAGCGCTAGATCCAACCTCTGATGTATATTCCCAGTGAACAAAGAACACAAATACTCTACAGAGTTCTATATGCAATAATAGGCTATCAAACTCTCAATAAATGTGCGTCTACTCTAGGCTTAATGTTATGTGAAAACAGCCTATTACTACCTATAACCGAAGGTGCTTGGTTATGGTATGCAAAGTAAGGTGGTAAGAGAAGTTACAGCTTACGTTACTTTAATCAATAAATGTCAGGCACTCCTGCATGAAAGAAAGTGCACTAAAGTCCTTCAACACCAACAAGGAATCTTCTTTAAATGTTAGATGCTATAAAGATGCTCGTATCGGAAATGGAACCCAAAAAGGCAGGCAGCGGAACAATGCTCGTGCAGACTATGCACACAAAAAGGCAGGATATATAATGCAGTCGGGGCCAAGAATATCCTAAACGCTATAACAATAATAATCGCCACGACAATGCAGTATTCCTATCAACAAAAAGAGCCTAAGTCGTTTGTGTCTCCATACATCAAACTAGGCTGCGAAATGCTTGTGTAATCATAATGGGTATGCATAAAAAGAGTAATTAGGTTAATATACTTAATGTCTACTGTGACTGATAAAGTCTAGCTAGAGTCAATGATACGAGATACTGGTGCGCATGGCATGCCACATAGCCTAGTGCAAATCTCAAGTCTGTGCGTCAAATATTACGTTATAGGGAAGGGTAGCTCTCTTGAGAAACCTTAATACCGAAGTATTAAGCGTTCTCCTGGCGTACCTCAAAGACAAACAACGAGCTTAGAACAGTGCAGAATGGTATAGGCAAAAAGCCCTCATTCGTGCATGCTCTACTCTCAATGGCACACAGACTAGAATTTACTCAATCAACTCCAGTTCTCAGGTATGTCGTGCAGCTTTTTCCTAAAGCCAGCACTCATAGGAAACAATACCTTATAATATCAGACCCCTAGTCTAGCATTATCTAATCCAGCAGAACACTACTAATTATAGGAAGCGGTACTTAAACAATATAAATGCCAACCAATGCTTCGTGATCAACTTATCTTAACAACTAAACATACATAGGTTATATCAGACCTTAACGCACAATACAACTGGCCAGCATGAAGCTGATTTTGCAGAGTTAACCAGAGGGGGTATAATATTAATAAAAGGTGGTGAAAGATATGGAAAATGAGAGAGATAGGCAGAGGAAAAGATTCTCAGGTGTAGAGCAGAGGACAGGTATCAAAGGATAAAGATGGATGCGTTCTAGAAACCAGATCTGAGGGAGAGAGTGGCGAGGAACCAGTATATATACCGGGACTAGGTCGAGCCGCGTGGGAAAAAAGTGGTAACAAGTCCTCTAGCCACTAGCAAGGGAGCTAGCAGCATGGTAAGGACCTCTCTCAACCAACCCCCACGAGGCAGCCAGCCGTGACGTCATCGAGCGGGGCAAAAACACTGCGCGCCCCCCTCCCACTCTGTTCTACTCTCTCTCTCTCTCCCAGATCCCATCATTACTAGTTAATGATAAAACATATACTTTACAATTAAATATATAAAGCCTTGACATGGGTGAAAACAAAGAGCCTTTCTGGACTGCCCATGACACGAGCTTTCATATGAAATAAAGCACACTCTAATACATAAACTGTAGCCCCATCCACTGCCCTGGCGATCCTAGCGAGTCACTGTAGGACAAGCCATGCGGTTCTAACGGAGTGGTTAACGTCACACATGTTCCATGTTAAAATATGTCCTCGAGAGTGAAGAGAGAATGCTGAGAAGCCTAGAGTTGGCAGGTAGGAATTTGGTAGGGTCGCAAGCACTTATGAAGGACAGGTACGATGAGAAGACAAAACTCCGGGAGTTTAAGGTGGGGCAGGAGGTGTTGATTCTGTTACCTCTGCCAGGTCATCCGTTGTCTGCCAAGTACGCTGGTCCTTATAAGGTGGTAAAAAAGGTCTCTGACCTAGACTATCTTGTGGCTACTCCAGATAGGCGTAAAAAGAATCACCTGTGCCATGTGAATCTGGTGAAAGAGTTTGTGAGGCGCCCCCCCTGAGCCTCTCGCTGTCCCTGTGTTGACCTGCAGCGGTCATGGAGGAGAAGGAGTGAGGGACAGTGAAGCCCAGGTGGAGGATAACTGGGAGTGTCATGTCTCTGCTGACCAGTGGGCGGGGAACTCCAGACAGGTGGCTGACGATGCTCTAGTGCACCTGCCTGAGCAACAGCGTGCAGCCGTGCAGCGCCTGTTTGCTTCATACCCCACTGTGTTTGCAGAGCATCCAGGCCTCACAACTCGAGTGGTGCATGACGTGGACGTGGGAGATCACCACCCCTTTAAATCAGTACCATACAGAATTCCACCCATTAAACTCCCAGCCCTCAGAGTGGAGTTAGAGTATATGTTGGAACGGGGGCTGATTGAGAAGGGGGCAGTTAGGTGGACATCTCCTGTCACTCTGCAGCCCAAGCCTGACGGGAAGGTTCGCTTCTGCATTGACTTTCGGAGATTGAACGGGTTGACTCCCACCAATGCTTATCCCCTTCCCCGTGTTGACGATAGTGTAGACAAGATTGGTAAGGCACAGTTTCTAACTAAGGTAGACCTAGTGAAAGGCTACTGGCAGGTGCCCTTGTCTGAGCGGGCGAAGGGGGTGTGCGGGTTTGTGGTTGATGGGAACACCTATCGTTGCAATGTGATGCCGTGTGGCCTTAAAAATGCCCCAGCAACCTTCCAGAGTCTTATGAATGAGTTAGTAGCTGACATCCCTAACTGCGCTGTCTACCTGGATGATGTTGTGGTCTGCGATGACAGCTTTGAGAGTCACTGTGAGCACGTGGAAGCCTTGTTTCGGAAGCTCAGTGAGGCCAGCTTGGTGGTCAATCTGGGCAAGTGCGACCTTGTCCGGGCAACTGTGCAGTATCTTGGGTTTGCGGTTGGGTTAGGTTAGGTGTGCCCCCCCCAAAACAAGATACAGGCTCAGTGATGTTAACCGTACGATAATTATCGTATTTGTACGATATTTTCGGTCTGTGTACGATGTACGATACAAAGTTATGTATCGTACGCTAAACTACGATAATTTTGTCTCCCATTTTTCCCCTTAAATTTGTATAATAGGAGAGAGAGAGAGAGACGGTGACGGTTATGTACTGTCGGGCCATGAGTGAGGCCGTAGCCCACCAAACTTTGCCTTCAAACCCCTTCAGATGACATGATAAGTCGGATGGCTACCTGCTCTCTCTACAAACACAAGTTGAAATCCCAAGTAGATGCTGCAGGTTGCAGCTGAAGAGGTTCAGGAAGTGGAGGCCATGAATTTAATTTAAGCATGTATATGTCTGTAGAAAGACCTATAATTCATAGCTAATTGAATTTTCATTTAAATAGTGTATTTTTGGATGTCTAGTCTAGATTATAGAGGAAGAAAGGTTTGCCCATGATTATATACACCCGTATAAGTACAGTAGATAAGAGGCCTATAGCCTATATCTTTAATTTACCAACGTATACCGGTATAATTAGGGAGAGGATAAAACTGTTGTTATAATTGATAAATATTATGTTTAATGTTTAAATGCATTCATATATTTGTGTTATACTATTGGAAACTAATAAATGCAAAGCAATGGGCATCATTCTATTTTTATTTTTACCCGATCTTAGAAAATACGATAATTTACTGGGAAATACGATAATTTTAGTAGTCTGGTACGATAGCCCGAATGTCAAAAGTTAACATCCCTGTGTAACAGGCTATTAACCAGTTCCCCAGGCCGTCCACCAAGCGGCAGATCATGAGATTTTTGGGCATGATCGGTTACTATCGCCGCTTCATTCGGGGTTATTCTACTGTGTTAGCTCCCCTGACAGATTTGCTAACAAAAGAGAAAAAAGTTCCAGTGGGCACCTGAGTGTGAAAGGGCTTTTTCGCTGGTCAAGCACCTACTATGCACTCACCCAATCCTCAGGGCCCCTGACTTTGAAAGACCGTTCCAGCTGGCAACAGATGCCAGCGGTGTAGGGGCTGGTGCCGTCTTAATGCAAACAGACGAGGAAGGTTTGGAGCATCCAGTCAGTTTCTTTTCCAAGAAGTTTAATTCCGCTCAGAAAAACTACTCTGTGGTGGAGAAAGAACTGCTGGCAATAGTGTTGGTGCTCAGGCACTTTGAAGTATATGTTCCTGCCTACGGGCCAGTCGTGGTGATTTACACCGACCACCACCCTCTTAAATTTCTGAACCAATTCCACAACCGGAATATGAGGCTGACACGTTGGTCACTCATGTTGCAAGAATACAATCTAGACATTCGCCATATTGCCGGTTGTGAGAATGTGATTGCAGACTGTTTGTTGAGGATGGAGGATCCGGCGTAGATCACCACAGGTGTGTGGGTTTGAGTGGAGAAAAACCAGGCTTGCCCCTGTAGAGCAGCCGTCAAAAACAACATTAAAATTAAATAAAAAAAATCACATAAAAACTCTTTCTTTTTTATAGTTAATTGTAAGTTGCCAATGTTATAGCTAAAGTCCTAAGTTGAACCTGTTTTTCATTTAGTAGGCTGGGCTCTGTGAAGCTCGCTCAGGGAGCATAGCAGGCTAAAATTATACTATTGTGTTTGGGAGGGGTTGTAAGATTTTCTTTATGCTAATATGTTGTTTTATTTAAGATTGAGCTTTGCATTTCATTTCTGGTGGAGTGGCTGGGTGTGGCGGGTCTTGTCGGCATTCTGCCTTGTCAGATATGGTGCTCGCCTAATGTTGAGCGTCCCATATCTTGGGCGGGGTGTGACGTCTACCAGCGTTGGCAGAATCGCCTCTCGTTAGCCACTAGCGCTCGCCAGGGACATCAAAATGGGCTACAGTTATCAGAGAATGTTGTTCTTTCTTTCCTAGTAATTGCATTGTCACAGACAGTCCAGTGGTGGTCTTTGTTTTCGTCTGTGACAACGGGTTATATTTTATATCAACAGTAGTGATAATAGTACCAGCGTGGGAATGAGAAAGACTTTCAGAGCGAGAAGGTAGTGTCTGGCTGTGTCCTGTGGCGCCTGCTGTCTTGTGACGTCTCGGCCCGTGATTGGCCGACCATCGCGTCTTTGCGGGCTCCTGTGTAACTAACCTCCTCCATGAGGGTCCCCAGGAGCTGTCCTCGTCAGGACAGGCTTGGCGCGCGTGCTTCTAACATCCCCTTGCATACTCTCTCCCGATCACCCCCTTTATCACTGTTTCTCTCACTCGATTCTCTCTTTCAATACTCTAACCTTTATTAACTGCACAACACTCCCCTTGGGTTCTGCATACGGTTTTCATAGCCGGCCCATTGTATTGCATGCGCCGTCCTCAGAGATATTTACATGTACTTTGAATAGGTTTGAGGGTTCTTAGTTAGTATAGGTTAAGAACTTTGTGTGTAATTATTGATTTAGTGTTTCTGCTCTTTTATTTAATGCTAGACTGGGATACGGTAACTGTAGTCGTTGTCTCCGATGTGTGTACGGTTTGCTTATACCTACACGACGTCGACCGGTCCTGTGGTAGCCTGGGTTGTCTTTTCGGTTGCGTCCTTTGCGAGTGCAGCATTGTGTTGACTGAGGGTTTATAAAGAGAGCACCCTAGTCAATTAACGTAACTTAAAGGATGCAGTCTTAAGGACATCGCTAGGCTACGAGCCTGTCTTGCTCAACCCCAGTTCCTTACCTAGAGTATCCCAGCTAGACATTATTAATCGAGTAGACACTTGTTAGTATTTAATATAAGCTCTTTGATATGTGCGCATTATTATTCACAGCATTTATTAGTCTAGGTTGTTGCTGAGCCGCACAACCATAGCAGACTGTTTCGTTGATGAGGAAGTACTTCTTTTAGTGTCGAGCATTGCTACCATTGCGCATTTATAGTATTCTCATGTCAGTTAACATTATATGTCCTATCTTTTAGTGTATTCGATTTACACGTGTGGTGTCCTGCCTCCTGCCTTTATATAGTTTAAGATACGAGCATCTTATGAGCATCAGACTTTCTTCAGAAGTTTCCAGGTCTATGCTGTAGGACTATATTTCACTTTCTTTCAGATAGGAGTGAAGAGTTTTTGTTGTTTAGAGTAACTGTATTGAAGCATCTTTTTATTGTATTAAATCTTGCAGTGATTTAATTGATCTTTCCATAGATTCCTTTTTATGCATTTTAACGTAACTTGCATCTTGTTTGTTATCAGGCTATACCAGTACAGGTTAGCCTGAAGTAGAGTACATTTATGCCCAGTTAAGGATACCCCACTATCGCAGATTAACCCTGGAGGGTATAGGTGTTTTTGTTCGCCGGCATATAAGTTCGAGGGTTTGGATCTAGCGTACCGTTGTTGCATAGTGCCCTATTACTAGTCCAATCATTAAGTGCCCTTGTTTTATTCGTAGTCCCGGTCGTAACACTACTCTTTGCTTTCTGTCGCGGACCCAATTTTCTATCCATTTTAACACACCGTCTTGTATTCCATGCATTTTTAGTTTTAGCAGTAAACGTTTGTGAGGAACTTTGTCAAAGGCCTTTTGAAAATCAAGGTATATAATATCTACATCTTTACTCTCATCATAGAGGTTGAGGATATCATGGAAGAAGTCTAAGAGGTTTGTTAACACTAGATTAGCGGGCTAGCGGTTTATTTATATGTACCGCCCAGCGGGGTGTTTTTAGCCAAAATAGGGCTATTTACTTGATCATTTTCATGCCTAAATAAGACCCAGAGCGTAAAACAAGTATCTATCCCTGAAAGGGCATAAACAGAGCTTTCCAATGACACCATAACGATCCTTTTATGATGGCTAGTTTTCTTGCAACAACCGCGCAACGCGAGTGCAAAAAGCATGTAATTCGGCACTTTCCCCATACAATTCAGTATGTAGCGAGTGAGAGAGGGAGGGAGGAGGTGGGATTCGTGTCAGTAGGTTCGCCACGGTGGTCTGGAGCAGTCATACGCTCGCTACTCTCCTGCCACCACTTGTCTCTCTCTCTCAGCAACATTACGTGCTGAAATTGCCACACGACCTATGTCGAGCGCCGCCAGGCAGTCCAGATTTATTATACTCGACTTATGTTGCGCGCCGATAGTTAGGGGTTAAACAGGAACGTTTGTTACGAAAGCCGTGTTGAGTATTTTTAAGTATGTTATTTTCCTCTAAGTGATTTACGAGTCTGCTCTTATGAGCGTTTCTAGCATTTTACATACAACTGTGGTTAAGCTAATTGGACGATAGTTACTGGGTAGGGATTTGCTGCCTTTTTAAAAAAAATTTGTTACGTTAGCTAGCTTCCACTGTTCAGGCATAGTTCAAGACTGCAAGGATTTATTGAATAGCAATGTCAGTGGTTTGGAGAGTTCATCCTTAGCTTTCT
Source organism: Paralithodes platypus (assembly GCA_032716605.1). NCBI lineage: Eukaryota > Metazoa > Arthropoda > Malacostraca > Decapoda > Lithodidae > Paralithodes > Paralithodes platypus. Next base: position 27,488,175 of record CM064570.1, on the reverse strand, counting down.
TTAAAACTCTAGGAGAGATTGTATCAGGTCCAGGCGTTTTATTTACCTTGAGTTTATCTAAACATTTCAATACTTCTCTCTCTGTTATGGTGATATTGCTTAGAACATCTGAATTATCTATCTGAATCCGCGATGCTGTAGGGATATCAATGAGGTCTTCTGTCGTAAAAAGTGATGCAAAGAAGGTATTGAGGGCATTACTCATTTGTACTTCTTCAGAGAGAGCGAGAGAGAATATGTGTGTATGTGATGGAGCATCAGAGATAAAAACGACATTAGAGTGAAAGAAACAAGAATAGAGGATTGACTCTCCCAAGGTAACACCACCCTCAGTTTCTTTGGTTCTTCCTCCTATCCCATTTTCTTTCCCTGAAGGAAGACTATTACCATTACTTTCCTCATTGTAAAAAAACGGGTCTGCGAATAAAAGTATGTGATAATATTGTTGTGAACCCTTTGTGTTTGTCTGACGAAGAGGAAGAATTGGACTTATATTGTAGGGTAAATAGATTATCTTGGAAAGATAAATTGGTAAGTTTAGTCTATTGTGTTTTAACAAGTCTAAGATGAAACTTTAAATTTCAAGCATATTCCATCATCATTAACCCCTTCTTTACCGGCGACGTTTTTGTAACTTTATTGTAGGTATATTTAGACGATTTTGTGCAGTCTAAAAAGGATCTGTGGTAGTAAAAAGGGTTAAGTGAGATAGTTCGAAGCATGTTAATTGATGGAGGCCATTTGTAAACTGAATCAAATCGTCTAATAGTAGCCAGAATGAAGTTAAAAGGACACCTCGGTACTGAACGGGTTAAAGATTATTACCAATGTCTTTCATTCCCACGAACCTGTTGCATAAACATTACGTATCTCTTAGTTTTTGTTTTTGATTTGTAATTTGTTTTCTTTTGGAGGGGGGTTGTGGGCGGTTTTTGTGTTTAGTTAATATTCTTACGTGACCTGATGATAAATGTTGATTATTGTGGTACAAACTCAGTCAGTTGAGGATTAGGGCAAAATATACCCTGTTCATTATAAGTAGGCAAAACATCTTGACCACTACCCTTTATAACTTATAAGTGACTACAGTAATCGAGATAATATTTCTACCATATCGGAAAGGTCAGTCAGAGAATAGGTTAGACACTTGCAGCCCAATTGCTTCTGCCTATTTTGAGCTACATTGGTAGAAGGACCACAATTTCTGGCCTACCAATAATGAATGTACACAAGTTATCCACGGGATTCTTAAGACTTAAACAGTGGAGCAGTCTACAACATCATTTGTCAATTTAAGTCAATATGATGTTATTCAATTTATAAATATATACTCTGACTCATGACTATAATTCGAAGTACATTGTTAGCACCATCTTTGTCTATGTTTGTGTTTTGGTGGTGGGTAACAACCTAAGTATAGGAGACATAGGGGAACACTACCGAGTCATGTTTGAGACAAATATATGAATCATGTTAAGAGTTACTTGGGATGGAGATAGTCGAGTCTTGGAACCTTGTCTGGAGACACATTAGTGTACAAAAGAAAGTACAGTACATATATGTATCATTATGGACGTGGGGCTTAACTGAATGATTGATGATGATCATAATTAATATACTGACCATAAATGAAATGATAAATGTGATGGTTATGATAATGATGGACACGCAAGGCTGATAATATTAATGGTGTTTATAATACTGATAATAATGGCAACGGCGTTGATGATTATGATCTTGATGAATATAATGACACCAAAATGCTCAGAACATAAGAACATAAGAAAATGGGAGTCTGCAGAAAGCCGATTGGCCTAAGCAAGGCAGATCCCTGTCCCACACAACCCCAAATCAATTACAAAGCCCAATTATAGGCTCAACACTCTAATACCCTGAGGATCATCTTACCAAAACGGTTAGAGATTAACCCTTAATTAGCGGCTCACCACATAAGTCGAGTTAAATAAAGCTGGACTATGTGGCGGCGCTCGACATAGGTCGAGTGGCAATTTCAGCACGTAATGTTGCTGAGAGAGAGAGACAAGTGGTGGCAGGAGACTAGCGAGCGTATGACTGCTCCAGACCACCGCGGCGAACCTACTGACACGAATCTCAGCTCCCTCCTCCCTCTCTCACTCGCTACATACTGAATTATATGGGGAAAGTACCGAATTACATGCTTTTTGCACTCGCGTTGCACGGTTATTGCAAGAAAACTAGCCATCATAAAAGGATCGTTATGGTGTCATTCGAAAGCTCTGTTTATGCCCTTTCAGGGATAGGTACTTGTTTTACGTTCTGGGTCTTATTTAGGCATGAAAATGATCACGTAAACAGCCCTATTTTGGCTAAAAACACCCCGCTGTGCGGTACATATAAATAAACCGCATAGGCCGCTCGTAAGGTGTTAACGCAGGATTATGGGGGTCTGCAGAGCCCTGATTGGCCCAACCCGGCTGATCCCCCTTCACACCCAACCCTTCTCGTCCATATTCTTATCCAATTTTATCTTAAAGCTCCCTACAGTTTTAGATCCCACTGTAGCACTTGGTAGTCCATTCCACCCATCTACAACTCTGTTACCAAACCAATATTTGCCTATATCTTTTCTGAAACAAAATTTATCTAATTTGAAACCATTGGTACGAGTTCTTTCGCTATCACTGAGCTTTAGTACATTTGTCATGTCCCCTTTGTTAATCCCACTAACCCACTTGAACACCTCTATCATATCCCCTCTAACTCTGCATCTGTCTAACGAATGTAAACCTAATTTCTTCAACCTTTCTTCATACGGAAGATTTCTAATATTATGGATAATTTTTGTCATTCTACGCTGTACTCTCTCCAATGAATCTATGTCCATTCTGTAATAAGGACACCAAAATTGGACAGCATAATCCATATGGGGTCTCACTAATGACAAGTAAAGTTTTAAGATAACATCAGCAGTTCTGTTACTCACACTCCTTAAACTTAAAACTTAGAGCTATGTTTAAAGAAACTGACTGGAGCTTTTTAATTCACAATAACGACATAAATACATCTTGGAAGTTATTCGAAACCACTTACCTAAAAGCAGTGCAAGACTGCATACCATCGAAAATACGGCGTCCAGGCCATAATAATAAGCCCAAATGGTGGAATAAAGATATTTCAAACTGCCTGCTTGCTAAAAAATTTGCTAATGATAGATTAAAATCCTCACAAAATGACGAAGAACGGCTGAAATTTGTAGAGCTACGACGCAAAGCCAAAAAGTTAATTAAGCAAAGTAAAAAGACCTTAGAGTTACATATTGCGAATCAAAGTAAAACAAACCCGAAAGAATTCTATAGTTATATCAGAAAGAAAAAAGTAGTTACTTCAACTGTTGGACCGTTAGTCGATGAAAATGGAGAATACACCAAAGACGAAGTACAAATGAGTAATGCCCTCAATACCTTCTTTGCATCAGTTTTTACAACAGAAGACCTCAGTGATATCCCTACACCATCGCCGATTCAGATTGATAATTCAGATGTTCTAAGCAATATCACCGTTACAGAGAGAGAAGTATTGAATTGTTTAGATAAACTCAAGGTAAATAAAACGCCTGGACCTGATACAATCTCGCCTAGAGTTCTAAAGGAAGCTAAGGATGAGCTCTCCAAACCACTGACATTACTATTCAATAAATCCTTGCAGTCTGGAACTATGCCCGATCAGTGGAAGCTAGCCAACGTAACACCGATATTCAAAAAAGGCAGCAAATCCCTACCCAGTAACTATCGTCCAATTAGCTTAACCTCAGTTGTATGTAAAATGCTAGAAACGGTCATACGAGACAGACTCGTAAATCACTTAGAGGAAAATAACATACTTAAAGATACTCAACACGGCTTTCGTAAAAAACGTTCCTGTTTAACAAACCTCTTAGACTTCTTCCACGATATCCTCAACCTCTACGATGAGAGTAAAGCTGTAGATATTATATACCTTGATTTTCAAAAGGCCTTTGACAAAGTTCCCCACAAACGTTTACTGCTAAAACTAAAAGCGCATGGAATACAAGACGGTGTGTTGAAATGGATAGAAAATTGGCTCAGCGACAGAAAGCAAAGAGTAGTCATAAACGGTAAGGCATCTAAATGGACCAATGTAAGTAGCGGGGTACCCCAGGGATCGGTACTAGGACCAATTCTCTTTCTAATTTACATCAACGACATAGATGAGGGTCTCACCTGTACAATCTCAAAATTTGCTGACGATACAAAAATTGCAAATAGCGTACTCTCAAAAGAACAAGTTGACGATATGCAACACAATCTAGATAAATTGTCATGTTGGGCCCAAATTTGGCAAATGAGTTTCAATGCGGATAAATGTAAAGTACTACATATCGGATACCTAAATGAGAAAGCAAACTATTCGATGAATGGCACTCAGCTTAAGAATGTAAACAGAGAAACCGATCTGGGAGTAACAATATCGAGTAACCTAAAACCGAGTCAACAATGTTCAGAAGTTGTTAAGAAGGCAAACAAAATAATTGGCTTTATAGGCAGGTCATTTGAGCATAAATCCAAAGAAGTTATCCTAACCCTTTACAATTCCTTAGTCCGCCCTCTTCTGGAATACTGCGTTCAATCCTGGTGCCCTTATTACGAAAAAGATATAAACAAGCTAGAACGAGTTCAACGTAGAGTTACCAAAATGATACCTAGCCTAAAGAACAAACCATACGAAGAGCGTCTTAGAGAATTAAATCTATTTCCTTTAACCCAGCGCAGATTAAGAGGTGACTTAATTCAAGTGTTCAAAATCATCAAAGGCATCGACAATATGAACTGTAGTAAGTACTTCACTATCGACCAATCTAATTACACGCGGGGAAACGGTTGCAAAATTATTGGTAAATCTTTTAACTCACACGAATCTAAGAATTTCTTCTTCAATCGAGTTGTCAACTTGTGGAATGGGCTTCCCCGAAACGTTATAGACTGCATCACCGTTGATTCATTTAAACTCCGCCTAGACAAATATCTCGCATCAAACCCGCGACTGACTGCGCTTGTAAATGAATAACTTTATTTTATCCCCCCCTCAGTTACTAACCCATCTGTCCCCTACTAACTTCCTAATCCTGCCACGGACATTAGTTCCAGGGCAGTAATTCCCTTTCCAATGTTCCCTTACCCACTCTAAACCACTGTTTGGACACTTGATCCTCAGTGTTTTGGAGGACAAGCAACCTAGAAGGGTCACTAGATCTGTTGTTGCTTGATTTCCTTTGTACTCCTTTGTACTTTGTACTCCTTTGTACTCCTAGAAATGAACCCGAGAATCCTGTTTGCCTTATTACGAACGCTTATACACTGTTTTCTAGGCTTCAAATCATTGCTAACAAACACACCTAGATCTTTCTCGCAGTCTGAATTTTCTAATTCTAAATTAGCTAGTTTATATTTAACATTTGTTTGCATCTTCCCTATCTTTAATACCTTGCATTTGTCAATGTTAAACTTCATCTGCCAATTTACTGACCATTCATGTAAGGTATCTAGATCCCTTTGGAGGCACTCTATATTCGCTATCTGAATCAATTGATCTCCCCATTTTAGTATCGTCTGCGAATTTACTTATCCTACTAGTTATACCTAAATCTAGGTCATTTATGTATATAAGAAACAACAGGGGACCTAATACCGATCCCTGGGGGACACCACTTTTGACTGCTCCCCACTCTGACTTGGTACCATTTATGCTGACTCTCTGTTTCCTATCAATTAGCCATGACCTAATCCATCCCAACAACGCCCCACCTATTCCATGTGCCTCAACCTTTCTCATCAATCTCTCATGAGGGACTCTGTCGAAAGCTTTACTGAAATCTAAATATATAATATCGTATGCCTTGTCATTATCTACTGCTTCATATACCTCTGAGAAAAAACTAAGCAAATTAGTAAGGCAAGAACGTCCCTGAGTGAATCCATGCTGAGAAGAATTGATTAAGTTAAATGAACATTTCCAACTCCTCCAGCCAGGTATCCACTTGCTTCACAAAGGAATTGCCATATTATTAATGAACCCTCACTCCTCAGCTCTTGTGACCCATGTTCGTGTCACTGGCTGCTGAATGTTGACTTGTTACCACAGTCGCTAATTTGAGGAATTCGGTAAATAGTTGGCCATACCTTTGTGTGCCTCTTGTTTGATTGTTGTTGTTTTTTCGAATGTATGTCTCTGGATTTGCTTGTTCGTTTCCTAAACCCCACTTCCCATGTAATAGACAATATTGTTGGTGGTGCTTTGGTTTCAGGAAATAATTGTGGGTCAAAATAATTATGGAAAAAATTACTTTTAGAAGAAATTAATTGTGAGGGAGAGCTCTTATATCTTATAGCAAATATTACCATTGCGTTTGGTGACCGGACAACTCAACCAGTAGGCCATTTCAACAAGTAGCTCTCAACCAGTAACAAATCAATCAATACGGTTAGGTTAGGTTAGTACAATATTTTGGCACAGGTTTGGTTGGTCTTGGTTGATTTGGCACTGGTTGAAATGGTCTACTGGTTGAGATGTCCGGGAACCATTGATTTTAACTTTTTTAAATAATGTTTAATGTGCAGGTATTCCTCTTGTGTGCTTGTTTGTGTTTATTATATTGATTGTCAGTTATCAAATATGCTTATTAACTCTTTGTGTCGCTTTCCCCATGCGGTTTTAGTTTGTGTATGTGTTTCTACAAAATGGCTAGCCGATCCAATTATATTTGGATAACTTTACTCCTGGGTGAAATGTCTTGATGGAAAAACGGTTACAAGAACACAACATTGTATTGGGGAAATACATTAGTATGATCTGATTTGAGGGACATCAATTGTCGAAGATATAACTTGAGAACAAATTTTCCAATTCTTGGGGTGGAAAGCTGGACAAAATAGGAGTGGGACTGTGTTGAAAGGCAGGTGCTTCGCACTCGCCACAAGGGAGGGCCACTGACAAGAGCTCTGAAGAACACTGTGTGACGCCTGCCAGCGTTGGCAGAATCGCCTCCCGGTAGCCACTAGCGCTCGCCAGGGCAGTGAAATGGGCTACAGTCTATCTACAATGTTGTACTTTCTTTCTTGTGAATCGTCATGTCACAGGCAGTATAGAAGTGGTCTTTATTTTCGCCTGTGACAATGCATTATATTTTATATCATGAGTTGAACATAAGATGCATTGTAGTGAAGGAGAGAGAGAGAGCGAGCGAGCAGGGTGGGGGAGGTGAGTGTTGCTTTTCCTCCTCCTCCCTCCTCCCTCCCGGAGGAGTTGCTCGCCCGCGTGGTCTTTTCTCTCGGTTTTGATTGGCTGGTGGTTCCTGGCGCCTTCTGCAGGCCTGCTGCCTGGTGACGTAGCGGCCTGTGATTGGCTGACCACCATGCCTTTGTGTGTGATCCTGGAGGGGTCCCAAGGAGCTATTCTCTTCAGAGCTTGCCTGACTAGCATACCCTTCACATGTCCCTTGCCCCCCTGTCTCCCGACTTCTACCTATAGAGCACTTTCTCTCTCTCTCAACTTCTTACCTCTCATTCTTCCTGTCTATTTAATATCATAATTCCCCTTTGGTTCTCTACGATTTCATATATCGGCCATCGTATTATATGCTGAAGCTCTCAGATATTATATGTTTAGTTAGGCATTTTGGAGGGGTTACCATTTTGTCTGTAGAGGTTCGACACACTCACGGTGTCTCCCTGCCTATTCCTTGGCTGTCTGCTGGGCTATTTAATGCTAGACTGGGGTGAGGCCATTGTTGTTGTGATTTCCGATGTGTACTAGGTTTTGTTGAACCTGTACAATCGCAACGGAGACGTGGGAAGCCAAGGTGGTCTTTCTGACTGTGTACCTTGTGAGTTTAGCACTGTGTTGCGAGTGAGGGCTTTTGCCTCTGCCACCCAACACTGTGCTAACTCGTTTGCTTTGACTTTGAGAGGGTCGCCAGGAGAGAACCAGATACTAGCGATCTGGATCTCTCAAGAGAGCACCCCGTGAATTAACGTAATTTGGCCGCACAGCCTTAAGGACCTCGCTAGGCTACGAGCCGCTTGCTCAGCCATTGTTTCCTAGCCTACGACATCCCAGCTAGACTTTATTAGCCTAGCAGACACCCATTTAGAATTATAAACTCTTATGTTATGTATGCCGCATTCTTATTCACGTTGACTGTAAGCCTTGGTTGTTGTTGAGTTGCACAACCTGAGCAGGCTTTTTGAGTTGCCTGACGAAGGACTTCTTTTGTTGTTGGAGATAATACTAGTGTGCATTTATCGTTATTCCCGTGTCAGTTGACACTGTCTGTCTCTACACTTGTCCTATATTGACCCTGCTTTATATAACAGTTCAAAATCCGATACGATCATCTTACCCCAGCATCAGACTTTCTTCAGAAGATTCCTGCTCGATGCTTTGGGACTTTCGTTCACTTTCTTTAGTATAGGAGTGACAGTTCATTATTGTTTAGAGTAACTTTAAGTATACCTTATTAATGTAATTTTATGTTGTTGTGATCAGGCTGTATCAGAGATCATCAGCCTGTAGTAGTAGTGCACTTATACTGAGTTATAGGATACCCCATTATCGCAGATTTAACTCTGGAGGGTATAGGTGTTTTTTGTGCACCGGCATTATAAGTTCAGGGGTTGGATCTAGTGTTACCGTTGTGGCTGTGTGCCTTTCTAGTCCAATGATTAAGAGCCCTTGTTTTATACGAGCCCCGGTCTTAACAACTGATTTTTGTAATAGTGATAGTAGAGTGAAAGAGATGCGACATTGCGGCGTGTAGAAATAAGTTATAGGGAACTCGTAAGAGGGAGTGAGTTGATAAGACAAAATGCTTAGGACTCTACTCTTTTGAGAAGTGTGGTATAGGTGGAGCCTCCCCACGCATGCGAACAATACTCAATACAGTGACCCGATATAGAGCAAGAAGCTGTGCGGGGGGGAAAAACCCACAGAGACGATTTAGCACACCTAACTTTTGGGATGCTGTTTTAGCATGAGTGGTAATATGGTATACATATTGTATGACATTATAGACCTTTTAATCTAAAGATAACTTGTTTACTAGGTTGTTCCTAACTTGAGAAAATTATTGTTGTGTTTACCAACTAACCATTAAATAGTTGTCATTGTGTTAAATATGTTACTCGATAATATATTGAGTCCCTTGTCTTTGGAAGAACATTTCTGAGATCAAGCATAGCAACACATAATGTTAGTCAGAATAAACTAACTAAAATAACACGCCATTGTAATGAAGGGTTATTATGATGCAGTTTGTTAACAATAAATTTAGTTGATGAAAGCAAAATGTATGCCTTGATAACAGTGGAGGGTTATACAGTTATAGTTATGGTTAGGATTATACTGTAAGTGAGCAGAAGATGGCTGGGAAGAAAGATGATTGAAAAATTATACAATAACAAGCTTGGTTAGCGGTGCAATGTGTAGGAGAGAGAGAGAGAGATATTTGAATAATACAAAACATTTATAGATTTTGTAACTGTGGCACTGTATATAATGTAATATATGTGTGACGGTAGTTAGCTATTGACGTATACAAGTGTATGTATTTGGTGCTGCCAAAATGATTACGTTGATGTTGTTTGGTCATGTGAAATTGATGGAGTTCTAGGGAGGAAATTAAAGCAAGCGAAACAAAATTATAATAATGTCAATAATTCAAAATGTTTCCCTTAAACATATACCCTTGGTAAGAATGAAACACCAGGGAGCCCTTATTGAACTTACCTATACAGTCCGTTAAATTTATCATAGCATACAGTCAAATACACACACACACACACACACACACACACACACACACACACTGTATATTGCACTTCCCATGCTATGTTCAAGCATATTTGCTTTACCCTTCAAGAAAAAAGTGGAAGTGAAGAAAACCCGAGACTGAGACCAGGACGAACAGTCTGTGTGTTTGTCTGTCTGCACTTCTTATAGTAATGGAGGAGACAACATAATTATACTGTATATGTTGTAACGGTGGCAAGGGTGATGTTATGGTTGTTGGGGATGGTTATGGTGGTAGTTATGGTTATGCTGTTGTTGTTGTTGTTTATGTACATTAACACAGATAGACAGACACAGGACCAAGGGTGATGTGGTTATTGGGGAGGGTTATGGTGGTAGTTATAGGTATGTTGTTGTTGGTGGTGGTATTTAATAGTTGTTGGTACTGATCAAATTGTGTCCACATCCATTCATTGGTACTCGAGGGACCCCTATCTTACTGAATGTTATTAACTGTTAAATGGCAAATTTAGCTTATACACTTTTAGCTGATTAATAATGTAGCAATCCTAAGAGAAATACAAACAAGTTTACCTTTCTCCTTGAATGATAATGTTATGCTGTTGAGTTTGGAATTAACTTAAACATTTCAATTCATATTAGGACATTAGCATAAATATGTGTATCAGTTATGTGTGTGACTCGATGTTGACGCATTGTAACAGAGATAAATAATATTATTTTTATTAATCTCACCACCACACCCCCAATGAAATTAATTACAGTATATATGATCCACCGGGATTCGAACCCGGGTTATCACACACATATTTTTGCCACCTTAACCATTACACCACCAGGACGGTTAAAGGTTTATGCACACGCCTACGACTTATTATCCATTCTCGAATACTGGATATTAATCTAATCATGTAAAACAGTGAGATGAGACTAACATTGTAGAGAGGGTAAATGTTGGTGAGCGCGAACAAATACTTCTCAAGTTAGGAAGTAGGTAACCTTTTGTGTGGAGGGACACATAAAGCCCTAAGTTTGCCGTATTCCTTCTTCTCTTCTCATATTTTGTCTCTGTATTACAGTTTCTCCTTCTTCCTTCTTCCCATCATCATCGTTCTCTTCACCATCTCTACTTGCTAACCTTGCTTCTTCTCCTCTTCCTTTTGTCTGTATTAATACTACCCTTCCTTTTACTAACTTCCATTCACATACATCGCCTCGTCTTCATCTGCTTTAGACGTATTGTTGGCTAATTCCTCCAAAACTGCTATTACCATTTTATACTGTCTTAATTTTCCCTTCCACCTCACCATCTACCTCTGTCTACTACCTTCTGTACTATTACCTTTATGTACTGTCGTCACTTTCCCTCCCACCTCACCATCTACCTCTGTCTACTACCTTCTTTACTATTACTTATAGGTACTGTCTTCACTTTCCCTCCCACCTCACCATCTACCTCTGTCTACTACCTTCTTTACTATTACCTTTATGTACTGTCGTCACTTTCCCTCCCACCTCACCATCTACCTCTGTCTACTACCTTCTTTACTATTACCTTTTAGTACTGTCGTCACTTTCCCTCCCACCTCACCATCTACCTCTGTCTACTACCTTCTTTACTATTACCTTTATGTACTGTCGTCACTTTCCCTCCCACCTCACCATCTACCTCTGTCTACCTTCTTTACTATTACCTTTATGTACTGTCGTCACTTTCCCTCACACTACCTCTACTTCTTTACTATTACTTATAGGTACTGTCTTAAATAGCCGGCTGGAGAAGTATTGCAAGGCAAGTACTATTCCATTCCTGGATAACTGGACCCTCTTCTACGGTAAGGATGAACTGTATGCCCAGGATGGAGTACATCTCTCTCGACTAGGAGTTTCGACCTTAGCCAGCTCACTCGACAAGTTTGTTGCGGGGTTTTGTTAATAAACCATAGGTGTGTAAGTAAAATAGAATCCCAGCCACATCAAATTGATAGTAATAACGAACATTCTGATAGCGTAGATTTTCCGTCTAGGTCCAGTAGTTCAACAGGTAAAAATAAATTAGTTAAAAACAATAGAAAAATAGTTGCAAATACAAGTAATAGTTTGAGTGTTTATTATACAAATTGCAGGAGTTTATGTAACAAAATGAACGAACTTAGAGCACTGGTTAGCAAAGAAAATATAGACATAATAGCGCTAACTGAAACATGGATTAATACAGAAACCAGGCATTTTTTAGCAGAGTTTGATATACCGGGATATAGTTTGTTTAAATATGACCGAACAAGTAAGAGGGGTGGCGGTATAGCAGTGTTTGTCAGGAGTTCATTAAAAAGCTGTACTAAATCAGGTATTAGAGTAAATAATGAAAATGAAAGTGTTTGGGTAGAACTTAACGAAGGTAGTGAGACTTTAGTTATTGGAGTTATGTATAGACCGCCAAATATGAGTAGAAATGACGGAACATCATTATGGGAGGAAATTAAAATAGCATCAAGGCTTAGCAACGTGTGCATTATGGGGGATTTTAATTTCCCTAATATAGATTGGCAGCAACAAATAGGCGACTCTGATTCAAAGGAGTTTATTGAGGTAGTACAAGATAGTTTTTTATCTCAATTCATAGATACGCCGACTAGAGGTGATAATATTCTCGATTTAGTTTTCAGTAACAATGAACATATGATAAATAGTGTAGAAATCGGGGACCACCTAGGAAATAGTGATCACAATTCTGTGTATTTTAATATACAATGGAAAGGTAATATCAGAGAGAATACAACATTAATACCTGACTTCAGAAAAGCCAATTATGGTGGGTTAAGAGAAGCCCTGTTAGCTGACCCTATGGTCAAAAAATTAAGTCGATCCAGGTGTCCAAATGAGTGTATCCTTTCTCAGGCACCTGTCATTTTAAGTCAGGAGGAGACGTCAAACTTGGTAGATACATACGATAATTTTATCAAGTCAGTATTCAATGCGCAAAATAAATATATCCCCAAAAGAAAATTTAGATCAACACAGAACCAACCCAAATGGATGAATAATAGACTATTAGATCTTCTAGGAAAAAAGAGAGGAATATATAGAAAAATTAAAAAAGGCGAAATTCACCTACTTGCTTACTATCAGAATCTATCACGACAGGTAAAAAAGGATATTAGTAAAGAAAAAAGAAATTATGAAATTAAGGTTGCCAATGATTCAAAAATAATCCTAAAGCTTTTTACCAACTATATAAATCCAAGGTTAGAGATGTAATTGGTCCCCTTAAAACTTCGATAGGAAAATTGACAGAAAGTGATTTAGAAATGTGCAGTACATTAAATAGTCAATTTCTTTCCGTTTTCACTAATGAAAATTTGGCACAGTTTCCAGAAGTCCGTAAGGTATACAGCGATAGTATAGAAAATAGGTTAAGTACGGTTACTATAAGTAGAAATGATGTGGTTAAGGAAATTGACAGACTGAAACCTCATAAATCGCCTGGTCCTGATGAGGTATATGCTAGAGTATTAAAAGAATGCAGAGATGAGTTAAGTTATCCATTAACATTTCTATTTAACAAGTCATTAGAAACAGGTATAGTTCCAGAAGCTTGGAAGCTTGCAAATGTAGTTCCGATCTTCAAAAAAGGTGATAAATCAATAGCATCCAATTACCGTCCCATTAGTCTCACTTCAATCATAGGAAAACTACTAGAGTCAATTATTGCTAGGAAAATGAGAAACCACTTAGAAACATTTAACTTAATCAATTCTTCTCAGCATGGATTCACTCAGGGACGGTCTTGCCTTACTAATTTGCTTAGTTTTTTCTCAGAGGTATATGAAGCAGTAGATAATGACAAGTCATATGATATTATATATTTAGATTTCAGTAAAGCTTTCGACAGAGTCCCTCATGAGAGATTGATGAGAAAGGTTGAGGCACATGGAATAGGTGGGGCGTTGTTAGGATGGATTAGGTCATGGCTAATTGGTAGGAAGCAGAGAGTCAGCATAAATGGTACCAAGTCAGAATGGGGAGCAGTCAAAAGTGGTGTCCCCCAGGGATCGGTATTAGGTCCCCTGTTGTTTCTTATATACATAAATGACCTAGATTTAGGTATAACTAGTAGGATATGTAAATTCGCAGACGATACTAAAATAGGGAGATCAATTGATTCAGATAGCGATATAGAGTGCCTCCAAAGGGATCTAGATACCTTACATGAATGGTCATTAAATTGGCAGATGAAGTTTAACATTGACAAATGCAAGGTATTAAAGATAGGGAAGATGCAAACAAATGTTAAATATAAACTAGCTAATTTAGAATTAGAAAATTCAGACTGCGAGAAAGATCTAGGTGTGTTTGTTAGCAATGATTTGAAGCCTAGAAAACAGTGTATAAGCGTTCGTAATAAGGCAAACAGGATTCTCGGGTTCATCTCTAGGAGTGTGAGTAACAGAACTGCTGATGTTATCTTAAAACTTTACTTGTCATTAGTGAGACCCCATATGGATTATGCTGTCCAATTTTGGTGTCCTTATTACAGAATGGACATAGATTCATTGGAGAGAGTACAGCGTAGAATGACAAAAATGATCCATAATATTAGAAATCTTTCGTATGAAGAAAGGTTGAAGAAATTAGGTTTACATTCGTTAGAGAGACGCAGAGTTAGAGGGGATATGATAGAGGTGTTCAAGTGGGTTAGTGGGATTAACAAAGGGGACATGGCAAATGTACTAAAGCTCAGTGATAGCGAAAGAACTCGTACCAATGGTTTCAAATTAGATAAATTTCGTTTCAGAAAAGATATAGGCAAGTATTGGTTTGGTAACAGAGTTGTAGACGGGTGGAATGGACTACCAAGTGCTATAGTGGGATCTAAAACTGTAGGGAGCTTTAAGATAAAATTGGATAAGCATATGGACGAGAAGGGTTGGGTGTGAAGGGGGATCAGCCGGGTTGGGCCAATCAGCGCTCTGCAGACCTCCATAATCCTGCGTTAATCTCTAACCGTTTTGGTAAGATGATCCTCAGGGTATTAGAGTGTGAAGCCTATAATTGGGCTTTGTAATGAATTGGGGTTGTGTGGGACAGGGATCTGCCTTGCTTAGGCCAATCGGCTTTCTGCAGACTCCCATGTTCTTATGTTCACTTTCCCTCCCACCTCACCATCTACCTCTGTCTACTACCTTCTTTACTATTACTTATAGGTACTGTCGTCACTTTCCCTCCCACCTCACCATCTACCTCTGTCTACTACCTTCTTTACTATTACCTTTATGTACTGTCTTCACTTCCACTCACCATCTACCTCTGTCTACTACCTTCTTACTATTACCTTATGTACTGTCTTCACTTTCCCTCCCACCTCACCATCTACCTCTGTCTACTACCTTCTTTACTATTACCTTTATGTACTGTCTTCACTTTCCTTCCCACCTCACCATCTACCTCTGTCTACTACCTTCTTTACTATTACCTTTATGTACTGTCTTCACTTTCTCTCCCACCTCACCATCTACCTCTGTCTACTACCTTCTTTACTATTACCTTTATGTACTGTCTTCACTTTCCCTCCCACCTCACCATCTACCTCTGTCTACTACCTTCTGTGACCATTGTCAATGTTTGTTTACGTTTGTTTCTTCTTTCTCAACTCCTTGGCATTCCTTAGCATTTTGTTTGTCTCGGCTCTCCTATGGTCCCCTCGTAGCCCCCTGCAACACGATTCATTATTGGCAAATGAACAATGTCTGGGTGACTACAGAATACAAAGGTAGGCCTAATAGCGAAGCAGGCGGAAGTACATGAAGCTACAATAAAAATAAAAGATGAACAGTCACCTACTGTAAGTCAATAAATTTTAAGTTGAAGATAAAAATTGAAAGTGGAATTGGAGATTTTCTAAGTATTTTGTTAATAAAATAAAAAGTTATAGTAAAATTATAAAATACGGATTACAAATTAAACAAAGCAAACACAAATGCAAAGACAATGAAAAAAAAAAATTGTATAAAGTAAAATACTATAGGTATTATTTTCAAACAAATTTCGATAAGAAATCCAAAAAGAACAAAAACAAAGACACATTATAATTATGGTGTCTGTTGTAGATCAAGTATAGTAGAGTCATTTTCAGAGCTTCCGTGACCGTGTTTAGGATACCAAAGTTTCTCAGTGAATTTAACAAGGGCAACTGATGCTAAAAAAAATAAGCCCCCATACACCTCACCAAAATGACGGGAAAGTTGTTATTTTAGACGTTTTTCAAAATGGCCGCCGCCGTCATCTTAAAAAATTGATAAAGTTCTATTTCTTGAAGTGAATGGCCAAAAATTACAATTTTGGTGTCTATTCCCACTAATTTTGGTGACAGAAAATCAATGGGATGGCATAATTCATGATTTAGAGTCCCATTAACCTCAACATCTAAGACAAATATGATGTTGTTAAATCCACTGAGAAACTTTGGTATCCTAAACACGGTCACGGATCCTCTGAAACTTACTCAAATAATATAATATATAATTTAAAATGTAAACCAAGAATGTTGACTGATCAATTCCTTCTTTTTCAGGTTTGTTGCATCGAATTTGGCGTGAAGAATCATAAGCATGGAACGTAGAGGAGTTAGTGATGTGCCTGACCCAGGACCTGGATTAAAATGCATATTATGTCAACATCCCTGTATAGCTGATGATAGTACGGACAAGACATCTGATACAAAGTGGGAGAATCTAAGGAGCAAGTGTTTTCGGTGGAAGGAACTTGATAAATTTCAGCATGCCTATGCAGCAGTGGAGTGGGACAAGGGGCCTAAAGGCCTGTACATGCATAGTAAATGTTACACCCAGATCAGTAGTAATCGCTATATTCAGCAAGCACAGAATCTTAAACGGAAATCTGAACAGGAAGAAGTTCAAGCATCAACTTCAAGTCAACAACTCCCAGGAAATGTGCCTAAAAAGCTTCGTTCTAGTACTGGAGTGGTTCATGATAAGAATCTCTGTGTGTGGTGTATGAAAGGACCACAAAAAACCAGTAATCCTGGCAAGTCCAAACTTTTGCTGCTGTCAACAGTAGACGCATGGAACCGGTTCAAGTTGCATACAGTTTGTCTGTCAGATGAGCCTATAAGAGAAAGATTGAATACCCTACTTGCATCTATCCCAGACAGTCGAACGGCGTTTGGATTGGAAATTCGTTATCATCGTGAATGTTGGCGCAATTATGTCAGCAACCCTCTGAAGGAGTCTTTTCCTGATGAAAAAAACAGAGCATCTGCAACATGTTAATCTTCGAGAGGCCCAAAATATCTTCTTTCATCATGTCCGTCAAGTTATCTTTGAAGATCATGAAATCCGTACACTGCAAGGTCTTGTAAAGGATTACAAAGGCATTACTTCAAATTATGGTTACTATTCCACAGCAAAGTCCAGTTTCGTGAAGGAAATTCTGATCAAGGAATTTGGAGATGACATAGCATTTCATGAACGAGGTCAGAAGAATGTGAGTGAACTGGTATATGATGCAAGAGCTGCAGGTTCATATCTTGAGGCTGCAATATCCTCTCTAGGTGTAAGTGACGATCAGCTGGTGAAGAATGTAGCTGGGCGACTCAGAGATCAGATCATCAAAACAAAAACTGTTCCTTGGCCTCCATACATACATGAGCTAGAAGAATATGAAGACCTGAATGATCTCCTATTGAAGCTCATCACTTGGTTAAAGCACCCCACAAAGTCTGAAGTCGATGACAAGCCCCAAGTCAGATCAATTGCATCTATTTTGACCAGCTACATCACTGGAAGACTTTGCTGATCTGAAGTCTGCAAAGGCCGATGGAGAAAGAAAAGTGGAGGAATTTGTAAATGAAAGAGTCTATTCCAAAACAAAGTCCCTCAATGCTCGAATACCACGTAGTAAAAGTGGCAATTTTGCAACTCAAGAAATCGAGAAGACAACAAGTGAAAACCTGAAACAGACAACTGAAGAAATGGAGAGTAAGGCATTTACCTCGGTCATCAAACTTGTTGAGGCAAGTGACGGCTTAAAGATGGAAGACTTAATGCAGCATCAAAGTAACAGATGAGTGCCTTTCAATTTTCAATGCAAATGGTACTATGCGCAAAATGCAAAAGAGTAAGCTACAGGAAAAACTGACAATGACATCCATACCGTACCCTGATATTTACACATCAATAGTAGACATGGGACTAATCTGGCGTCTAACAACGCCTACTACTGAAGACAGAGAAAAAGCAGATGGAACCAAGTTAACGTGGGGAGACTATGGTGAGAAACTTGTGAACTTTGTCCTGAATAGACATTCGAATGCAGAATCTGTTATCTTGGTTAATGACTCATACGAGCAAGACTTCTCCATCAAAGATAGTGAACGACAACACCGTCAAAAAAATCAGTCCATTTGCAATGTGTTTATGAAGTCAGAGGACAAACTTTCTAATAGAGACTTTCATCCTCTTCTTGGTAAGCCAGAGAATAAAGTTCGACTTCAAGCATTTATCAAGGCTGCTTTCAAAAGAAAGGCATCTACAACCACTATTCAGCTCATACACTGTGTTGCTGGCAAACCAGCAAGGAATCTCACCACAGATGAAGTTTTGCAGAATCTCACATACGCCCATGCAGAAGCAGACACAGCTCTGTTCACTCTTTATGGTAAGCTGTGGTCAGAAGGGTATACAGAAGCAGTTGTCATAGACACTGAAGATACTGATAACTACGTTCAGGCAGCCTATGTGGCTCGGCAAATATCAGGACTCTTGCGCTTGAAACGCAAATCTCAGCTGATAAATGCTCGGTGTTTGTGTAGTGAGGCAATGGCGGAGTCTTTGATCCCACATTATGTTCTTACCAGATGCGACCATAACTCCGGCTTTTATGGAATAGGCAAGAAAACTATTGTTGACCGTGTAGAAAAATCATCAGAAGCTCGCAACCTCCTTAAAAGTTGTGGCACAATCATCCCAGTCACACAGGAAATCATCAATGACTTACAGAAATTTGTTATCCGGTACATCTATTGTGACACCAAACACAAGACCCTAGCAGAGGTGAGAGCAGCAAAGTGGTCAGTACTCAAGAAAAAGAAGATCATCAGACTGGTACCTGATTCTGACAGTCTACGACCACACTTAGAGCGCACCATTTACCTTACATATCTGCAGACGAATTTCCAGCTTCAGAATCATCCATCACCAATTGGCCATGGATGGCACCTTGTAAATGGCTTATGCCTCCCAGTATGCTATACCCAACCTGCACTTCCATCATTCCTGGATCTTCTAAAAACTCCAAGTCATCCACAAATGGAGAGTAGCGATGATGACAGCGGAAGTGATTCTGACAGTTGTGCATCATATTTGTCCTGCAGTGATAGTGCATCTTAATGCAGTAGGTCTCATGTTTTATTAATTTATGATACCAAAGTTTCTCAGTGGATTTAACAACATCATATTTGTCTTAGATGTTGAGGTTAATGGGACTCTAAATCATGAATTATGCCATCCCATTGATTTTCTTAATTATTTTCTTATTTACTTAATTATTTGGTAATTATTTATTAATTATTTTTTAATTGTGCCATGCCATTGATCTTCTGACACCAAAATTAGTGGGAATAGACACCCAAATTGTAATTTTTGGCCATTCACTTCAAGAAATAGAACTTTATAAAAAATTTAAGATGACGGCGGCGGCCATTTTGAAAAACGTCTAAAATAACAACTTTCCCGTCATTTTGGTGAGGTGTATGGGGGCTTATTTTTTTTAGTATCAGTTGCCCTTGTTAAATTCACTGAGAAACTTTGGTATCCTAAACACGGTCACGGAAGCTCTGAAAATGACTCTACTAGTAACAAAGTAAAGAAATATATTGATATAAAATAAGAAGAAAATTTAAAATATACAGCTGCAAAAAAAAATCTAGGGAAAAATCACACATATACAATGGTAGTAAAATAAAATAAAATAATATTCCTATCGACCATAACTCCGGCTTTTATGGAATAGGCAAGAAAACTATTGTTGACCGTGTAGAAAAATCATCAGAAGCTCGCAACCTCCTTAAAAGTTGTGGCACAATCATCCCAGTCACACAGGAAATCATCAATGACTTACAGAAATTTGTTATCCGGTACATCTATTGTGACACCAAACACAAGACCCTAGCAGAGGTGAGAGCAGCAAAGTGGTCAGTACTCAAGAAAAAGAAGATCATCAGACTGGTACCTGATTCTGACAGTCTACGACCACACTTAGAGCGCACCATTTACCTTACATATCTGCAGACGAATTTCCAGCTTCAGAATCATCCATCACCAATTGGCCATGGATGGCACCTTGTAAATGGCTTATGCCTCCCAGTATGCTATACCCAACCTGCACTTCCATCATTCCTGGATCTTCTAAAAACTCCAAGTCATCCACAAATGGAGAGTAGCGATGATGACAGCGGAAGTGATTCTGACAGTTGTGCATCATATTTGTCCTGCAGTGATAGTGCATCTTAATGCAGTAGGTCTCATGTTTTATTAATTTATGATACCAAAGTTTCTCAGTGGATTTAACAACATCATATTTGTCTTAGATGTTGAGGTTAATGGGACTCTAAATCATGAATTATGCCATCCCATTGATTTTCTTAATTATTTTCTTATTTACTTAATTATTTGGTAATTATTTATTAATTATTTTTTAATTGTGCCATGCCATTGATCTTCTGACACCAAAATTAGTGGGAATAGACACCCAAATTGTAATTTTTGGCCATTCACTTCAAGAAATAGAACTTTATAAAAAATTTAAGATGACGGCGGCGGCCATTTTGAAAAACGTCTAAAATAACAACTTTCCCGTCATTTTGGTGAGGTGTATGGGGGCTTATTTTTTTAGTATCAGTTGCCCTTGTTAAATTCACTGAGAAACTTTGGTATCCTAAACACGGTCACGGAAGCTCTGAAAATGACTCTACTAGTAACAAAGTAAAGAAATATATTGATATAAAATAAGAAGAAAATTTAAAATATACAGCTGCAAAAAAAAATCTAGGGAAAAATCACACATATACAATGGTAGTAAAATAAAATAAAATAATATTCCTACCCATAGGAAAACCCACCAAATAGCAATAAACACAACTCCACAAACCCGTGATATGTGTCTTTACTATCTAGTTTATATATAAACAAAAACACAAACCCTCCAAAAAAAAAAAAATCAATGTAAACTCAATGAAATAGACACATCAATATGTAACACAGTCATCCACATCATGTGGTATGTAATATGAGTACCTTCCTATTCTGAAAACAAAAATCATTGCTCAAAATAAAATTCATAAAGGAATAGACACATCAATATTTAACACAATAATCCACATCCCGTGGTATGTAATATGAGTACCATCCAAGTTTATAATACAAATAAACAATATAAAACTTCCAAGTTTGATAAAACCGAATGAAAACCAAAACAAAAAAAGCATAGTTAAAATCTAATGAACAACAATTAAAAGGAAGAAACATCCTATCTATAGGAACATGATATATATCAATATTAAACACAGCAAGCCACAATCCCGTGGTGTGTAATATAATACCTTCCTAATCTGGAAAAAAATCATTGCGCAAATAACATCACATAGAATATTCAACTAAAATTGTAATAAATCTATTCAACCGGGAGCTACCCGTTTTTCAAAATAATGCATTTCCTATGGCCAATCTTAGGAAAATATAGAATACATTCACACACTCAACGTTGCAAATAAAATTATTACAAGGTAGTGCAAATCAATTCTAAAATAAATTCCATAAACCCCAAGAAAATCCTAAGGATTCACACTCGAACCCCTCTAAGAATTTCCCTCTTAAAATAAAATAATGTCGAGTTATATATAATACCTTACAACATAGAGATATTAATAAATCATACATGTACAAACTTAATTCACCAAAAAAAAATGTATCTCCACATAAAATTACACAGAAGTCATATTAAATACCATAGACCGTATAGATATTAATAAATTAACTCCTAGCATTTTATTTTATCATAAACTCATAACAGAATATACTAATATTTTCCTTCTCCATATGGCCGTTCTCCTCGAAGACTACAATTTTTTTTTTTTCAATATACTCTGATAATTTTCTTCAGTTACCAAAAGCACTTTCTAAAACAAAATATTTTCCAAGAGCATTTCCTTTTCAATGATAATACTGCCACAACAGGGAAATCCAACATTCATATTTGCCAAACTATTCAATGTTTCAGGCAAATATAACAAATATATAGACTCACTGGGCAAAAACAAATAAAAATTAACTTAGAAAAGACCCATAAAAAAAAATAGTCCCAAATTAGCGAATGAAAATCAACCGAAATATACAGCGCTTGACTGTAGCCAGAAGGCAGAAACGAATACACTTAATTAAATGGACAAAACAAAAATGTTAGGAAATAATTTACTAAGAAAAAAAAACTTCAGAATAAAACTGAACGAAAAAAAAAAGTTAATTTGAATGATTTCAAAACTAGATTACATTAAGAAAATATCAATCAATCAAACTTCCAAAATTCAATTAAAAAGAAACTCGAAAACAAATCTTGAACGAGTGCATTTCGGTAGAGTCCACAATTTGGACAAAAAGATGGTAATTAAAACTCTAAAATGATTTTTTTTACAAACTCGCACTCAATTTAAGCAAATAGTATCGGCAATGTGTTTACAGAAGAAACAATATAGGCCTACTAGCGAGCGAAAGAAAAACAATTAAGATAGAAATGATAAACTCGTTAGAAATTCACAAAATATGTTAAGAAAAATTAAAATCACACTGTACGTACAAGAAAGATGTTAAAATGACGCACTTATAAGAAAATCAAACAAAATTACAAATACCTTCGCACCCATGAGCGAGAAAAGAATACCGAGGTCGATACAGCCAAAACCTTGGAGGCCGCTCGAACGCACTCGTAAATTTATTGTAATTAAAATAATTAACAAGAAATTAACACTAAATTCACTTTAAAACCTCAGATGTATTAAAAAACTAAATTAACTCAACCGCTTAGATCAACTTGCGGGTTTAAGAAACTTAGGAAAAATTAATGAATATTACTGACTTGGGAAAATAACCCCTATGAAGTCTCAAAAAAGAATGTTATCACTTAGGAATAACAATTTAATAATAACATCTGGGAATCACCGCATACCGCACACACTTATACACATTGCAGGGGTGACTGAGTGCGTTTGTCCACGCTATCCCTTGACAGGTCAGGGGGTCGCGGTATGACATGATCCATATGAGGTAACAGATATGAAATGACATGATGAGAAATTGGAGTTTTGACTGAACGACATGATAAAGTGACCGCCATGTCACTGACGATTAGACATGTGTTAGAAAACACGCAATATCTAGGAAGACTCGTTGTATGAGACATATTTAGAAAAATGAATTTATCTCGCTAGACATGCGGGAAATAATTGACCGTAATATATAGATGTTTGATATTCACTGTACACACCTTTAAAATCACTTTGAAGAGTAGTGATGGTAGTCAATTTTCTAAATGGAGAGAGTTGAGGAGTGAGGTGTGGTCGAGGGCAGAGGTCAGCACTGTTTATCAACACACGCACTAAATCTGCTCAGCTGATCCCGCAACAACGATGCAACACGATGACTCCACACTCTCCTCTCTTGATAAAGTCGTCTCCCGGCAGCAACAGGAATCGCCGTAGACTGGTAGACTAGTAGACTGGTAATATCTCGAAGTGTAGAAATGTTTTTAATTTAACCAATTTGTGGTTTGTGGTTGGAAATTAACAGAGATAAATTGAACAGGAACTCAGGAAACAATGAATGCTGTGCTGCTAGATGATTGGTATTGTAGACCGGATAAAACTGGATCAAATTGTAGATAATGGTAGAATGGTTGAGTGTAGGCTTGATAATTCTTCGAAGGAATGTGGTGTAGTCGCCTAAATTAACAATTCATGTTAAAAAGGAGCACCGCTGCCTACCATGTTACGTATTAGAGATGTATATGTCTTCCCCATGTATTATATTATTTATCGGCGTTGTCTAGTACGTGACCTCGTGACTTACCACTCCACTTAACCACTTAACTATCACAGCCAAAGTCAAGTGCAATGATAAATACCTGTCAGTCAACATGAAATTTACCCACACCGAACCTAACTAGCCTAATTAAATATATGTTTACTGTAATCTAGTCCTACCCTATCTGTCGTTATCAAACAGAAACTAAACTAACCTTAGCCTGCAATATATTCCTATAACGTAGCACAACATAACCTTAATTAAGCTTAATATATACGTAGATCTAGATCAATCAAACCTTAAGGTCGTTGCACACTGACACGAAAGCCCCTCCAGGCAAGATTCAGACTCGAGATTTCAGCCTGATACGGCGAATCGGCAACATAATCGTGAATATCGGAAATTAGCTGTGGGTGACTCTCACGGTCCAAGCGATGTATCGGGGGTCGATACGAGATTTTGAGCTGTTCAAAAGCTCGTGGGAATCCCCCGGCAACTGTAAAAAATCATCTGAGTCTGGTCTCCATCACGAACTCGCCGTAACACAATCGTTTCGACCGTATCAAAGCCGTATGGCCCGTATCAACGTCGTCTGGTGTGTAAGCCTGCCGTATCTCTTCCGTGCGGAAAATTGGCAACGGTCTAGGTGGCAAAAAAAAAAAAAAATGCGTTTAGCCTAAATCCGGTTACACGTCTCACGGCGTCGATACGATTCTTCTGAGTTGTATCGCAGTCTTTTGGGTCGTATCTTTTCCGTGGACTAGTCGTGTACCCTTTGCACGACTTTTCCTATCTTCTTCAGCGCATTCGTTTCTCCACCGTATCGGCATCGCTAGAGTCTTATCAAGTCGTGTGGAAGAGATACGGTAGATATACGGTAGAGATACGACTCTAACGATGCCAGCCATTTACGCCGCGATCTCTAGTAAATTCGGCAAGACACAAAATTTGTATGTGTCGTGGCTGTTCGTGCCAGTCTTGAAGGGGCTGTCATGTCAGTGTGCAACGACCTTTAACGCTCAAAGAGCGGGTGGTGGAGTATATTTCACTGTGCCGCCCAGCGTTTTTTTTTTACCATAAATGGGGTTGTTTCCGTGCTCTTTTTCATGCATAAACAAGACCCAGAGCGTAATACAAGTATGTATCCCTGAAAGGGCGTAAATTGAGCTTTCCAATGACACCCGAACCATCCTTCTACGATCACTGGTTGTCTTGCAACGATCGTGCAACCGAAGGGCAAAATCGCTAAAATACGGTAATTTCTTTATATAATTACGTATGTAGCGAGGGAGTGAGGGTGGATGTAAGTGGAGTACATCTCAATCGGTCCACGGCGGCCGTGGCGAGCGATCATGAGGTAACCCAGGCTCCTCCCGTCGCTCGTCTTTCTCTCAGAGCCAATATTGCGCCAAAATTGCACACAGACTTAAGTCGGGCCCCGCCACATAGTCCAAATTTTTCTATACGGACTTAAGTCGGGCCCCGATAGACAAGGATTAACATCTACTACACGTTAGCTAACCTAGTAGCATAGCCTACATTAACCATACCCAAGTTTAGGGAAAAATACATGTGTATGACACAATCAGACACCCAAACAATCTCTACAGCAATTAATAGCCAAGCCCCCTTCACACTTACTCGATTTTTGGTCCCGACTACCCCCAATGTTCTCAAAAATTGTATTGGAAGATTGCAAAAATGGGGACAGTCGGGAACATACACGATGTTGGTCCCGACTGCACCCAAATTTGCAATCCTCCAATTTATTTTAGGCAAAATAGAGTCGCAGTCGAAGCCAAAAATCGTGTATGTGTGAAGGGGGGGTTAAACCAACAAGAAGGTCTAAAGGGGTTATCACACTTGCCTATAATTCCGTGGTCTCCACGATTTCCGTGGTTTCTGGTCTAATTTCCGTGATCTTGCCGACAATCCATGCTTCCCGAGCAACTTGGGAGATCTTCGTCTATCCACGGAAATTTTCGGCCATGAATTAGTAGGATATGTCATGGAAATACATTTCTTTTGTATAAATATATAGTAATATATATATTCCATATAATTATTAAACTAGATAAGTTTTAATATATCTAATGATAATGTGCTAGGTGATATTCGAACCTTAACCCGTTTGCTGCGGCTAGGTACTACATGATCGTGTAGGCCATTGCGGGCATAATACGCCAATTTGCGCTATATATAACTCACTCTACAAGGCGAAATATCAATCAGATCGATGCGAAATGGTGTTCAACGTGTCGGGAGGTCAAGCTCTCCCCATAGAAGGCAACCTGGGTGGTGTGTGAGCGAGCGAGGCTTCACAGAGTGGAGAGAAAATGTGGGTTTTCCGGGGGAAAATGATCTCTCTCTAGCCCGGCTGGGCGGGCGCGTTCGGTCAGCCATGACTTCGCTCTCATCCATAATTGTTTTCGCTTAGCTTATCGCATTATTCCTTACGTATTTATCTACCACACGTATATATTTATATGTATACTTATGTTTTACATATGTTTTACATATATATAATGTAAAATACCTCGCTTATATCTGCCGTAAATATTTCTTCTCTCTCTCTCTCTCCTCCAGTCTCCAGGGTTGACAGAGGATTGTTGCCAAATGCGGGTGTTCGAGATTGTTTTTCTCTCCTTCCCTTTCTCTCTCTCTCTCTCTTATTTATCGCACTTACTGACATACTCTCTCTCATTTATCGCTCTTACATAAATATTTACGATAAGTACTACATATCCGTAGATTGCGAAATGTACTCGGTGTACATGGTGGGAGTGCTGCCATACGTGTGTCAACTAAATAGACCTTCCTCCCTTCGTCCCCCCTCCCCACCCCCAACCCCCTCTCTCTATCACCCTCCTCTCTCTCTCTCTTTTTTCTCTCCCTTCCCAAGAGTGTTGGCAAATGCTGGATTCTGGATTGTTTTTCTCTCCTTTCTCTCTATACCTCTCTTTCTCTCTCATTTATCGCTCTTACTTACATAAATGTTTACGATAAGTACTATATTTCCGTAGATTGCAAAATATACTCGGTGTTCATGGTGGGAGTGTTGCCATAAGGGTGTCACTAAATTTGCCTCGCTTCCTGCTTCCTACCTCCACCTCCTCTCTCTCTCTCTCTCTCTCTCTCTCTCTCTCTCTCTCTCTCTCAAACAAATTAAATCAATAATTAGAAAAAAAACAATAGGATACGGAACTACTCATGGTTGAAGAGAAACACTCAAACAGCTCGACATTTCATCATTATAAAAATATTGCACGGAGAACTAGCTTTAGTTATGGATCCTATAGAAGTGCTTGGAAGGATTCCTTTTGTACGCGTCTCAGGCTAGGATATAAATATATGTGGGAGTTAGGTGTACCTAAAGGAGATCATGAAACTTGATGCCAGTTATGTAAACAACCAAGATGTCACACACTGCGGCATTATATCTTGCAGTGCCAACATCTAGAGAACTATAGAAACAGTATGATAGATAGTGTAGAAGAACAAATAATATGGATGTTCAACCAAAATAAAATTGGTCAAATCATAGCCAAATGTAAAAATATAAAGCATATTATAAGATAAGCACACTTTAAAAAAATATATAGAATTGCATCAACTCTAGCAATTGTTATTATAGTTATTATTATTATGTATATGTATGTACGTGTGTGTATATATATGTAGGTGCTTATGTATGTATATGTGTGTGTGTGTATGTATATATTTTTATGTGTATATGCGTACATATATGTATGTACTGTATAGGTGTATGTATATTTTTAGGTGTGTGCACATGTATGTATGTATGTGTGTGTGTGTGTGTATGTATGTGTGTATGTATTTATATATGTACATATGTACATGTATACCGGTATGTATATATGTATGTATGTGTACAAATATATATAAGCCCACTTAGAACAGTGGGGCCAAAAAGTGGGAGGGATTTTCCCCGGAAACAGGGGATTATCTGGGGCGGGAGGAAGCTTTGATTGAAATTAGGGTAGCTAAGAACCCTTTTTGGGATTTAGGGTATTACCCTGAACCTTTTCTCTTTTATATTGGGGTAGTTACAAGAATATAATAAGCCGTAGGAACCAGCCCCGGCTTGGCTTTGGTCTGTTATTCTAAGATTTATATTTAATGTTTTGTTTTTCGTGTGTATACATATAAGTATAATATGAGTAGGGTAAAGGAATGTATAATCACCTTTGACCTTTTGAGACTGAATTTGTAATTTTATGTATGTGTACTATCTCAATAAAGAATCAAATCAAATCAAATCTCTGAGGTGGTAGATAAAACTAAATTCAATTATGGGAATGTTACAAGTAAGTGGAAAGATTCTGTATGTACTAGGTTAAGACTAGGCTACAAATATTACTGGGAATTAGGCATTAATACTGCAGAGAAGGATAGGAGTTGTAGGCTGTGCAATAGGCCAAGATCTCACACCCTTCAACATTATATACTGCAATGTATAACTTTAATAAAATATAGAAATAATACAATTGAAAATGTAACTAAACAGATAATATGGATGTTCAACAGTGGAACTATGTACAACCTTTTAAAAGAATGTAAAATTATAAAACATATAATTTGATGTGTAGCTATGCTATTCAACTGAACACATGTACATTCTAGTGGTGCCTTACAGGCCACCCTGGGTCAGCGAACCTACGCTCCCTAACCATACTGCTGTATTGTCCTCAATATTCTCGGCTAATGGCTTGATGTACAAGTACCTCCGGATATGCGGCACATCCCTCCCGGAGGACTACTGCACCTTCCCTCCGAATATTATTTTATGGAAATAAAATAATCTGAATCTGAATCTGAATCTGTATGGCTGTGTGTTTTGGGTGCTGGGGTCTGGTGACTGGGTCACGACGGGTAGGGTCCCTCTAGGATGTTTAAGGAGGGATTAACACGGTTGGGGCTCAGTTGGGGGTCTTGTGGGACAGCATGCGTGTTTACACTTACACTTAGTTACACTTAGTTGTATTCCGTCCGTTAGTGACACAGTTGAGCTGGGGCTCCACTGCGACCAGGCAGCTCCCTTTCTTCCACTCTCCATTCCAGAAGTCGGTTGGAGTTGGTGCTGGGGTATCCTGGTGTTGGTGGCCGGTCCGGTATTTTGGCCAGCCACATGTCCAAGTGTTTCTTGAAGGTGTCTGGAGACACCCCGGTCATGTTCCTGAGAGGGGCTGGTATACAGTTGAACAGTCTGGTTCCATTGTATGTAAAGCTGTGATGGATCAGGGATTTGATTTTTTGTGTTGATCCCGGCGTAGTCCTCACATAGCACAGCCTCCCTCGCCTTTGGTGCTGAGTCTCTTGGATGTTTGGATTTGGTACCTTTTTTTCCAAAATCTTCCAGACGTAGATGATGATGTATCTCTCCCTACGTCTTTGAAGTGAGTACAGCTGCAGCTCCTTAAGTCTCTCCCAGTAGTTAGTGTTGAAACCCATGGATTTTACTGGTGAATGTCCTCTGGGTGGCTTCAATTTCTGTTATTTCTCCTACTTTTTGGGGAGACCAGAGCTGAGAGCAGTACTCCAGTCGTGGTAGGACCAGTGACTTCCACAGTGTTAGCATACACCTCTCATTTCTTGTGTGGAAGGTTCTCAGGATCCAGCCTGCTATTTGTTTTGCTGTTGTTGTGGCTTTGGTAATATGCTGGGAAAAAGTGGCGTCACTGCTCATATTTACTCCCAAGTCCTTCACTGTGTCCTTGGCGGTAATTTCTTGCTGTCCACTTTTGTAGTTGGTGTCGTTTTGTAGTGCTCTCTTGTTCCCGTACCTTAGAAGCTCGAACTTGTCTCCGTTTAGGGCCATGTTGTTTTCTTCTGCCCATTTCAGGATTTTGTCCAAGTCTTGTTGTAGTAGCTGAGCATCATGTTGTGAGGTGATTTTCTTCATGAGTCTGGTGTCGTCTGCAAACGATGTGGCTGTTGAGTGTTCCAGGTCCCTGTCGATGTCTCCTATCATGATGAGGAATAGGAGAGGTCCCAGTACTGATCCTTGTGGTACTCCGCTGATGACCCAACCTGCTTCTGATAGGCTTCCTTGAACCGTGACTCTTTGTTTTTTGTTGGTGATGAAGCTGTGGAACCATCTTCCAAGGTCTCCCCCTATTCCCAGTGATTTGAGTTTATGTAGAAGGATCCCATGGTCCACCTTGTCGAAAGCTTTGGCGAAATCTAGATATATGACGTCTACATTTTCTCCGTCTTGAATATCCTGTAGGATTTTGTCGTAGTGTGATAGTAGTTGTGAGAGGCAGGAGCGGCCTTGTCTAAAGCCATGTTGCCCCTCGTTGAACGCCTCGTTATCTTCCAGGAAGCTGACCATCTTAGCTCGTATTGTTCTTTCTATGATTTTAATAAGATGTGACGTCAGCACCACTGGTCTGTAATTTTTGGCTATGCCTTTACTACCCCCTTTGTGTATTGGTGTGACATTACCTTCTTTTAGGGATTGTGGTACATATCCAGTTTGGAGGGACTTGCTCCACAGCAGTTTTAGAGGCAAGGCTAGCTGATGTTTGCAGTTTTTTAGCAGTTGGGCATGAAAGCCGTCTGGTCCTGCCGCAGAGTTTGGTCCAATCTTGCCGATGGCTGCTATTATGTCCTCTGTTGATACTGTTACCGAGGAGAGTTGATGTGGTGTCCCTGGAGCGTTGCCAAAGAAAGTCGTTGCATTCTCGATTTTCTTGTCTTCATTTGGCGGGCTGAAGACACTTTCGTACTGCTGTTTGAGTATCTTGGCCATTTCGGTTGGGTCACTCTCAAGTTCGCCCGTAGGTTTTGCAAGTGGTCCTATTGTTGAGGTGTTCCTGAGTCTCCTTTTTGCGTATGCATAGAAGAATTTGCTATTTACTCGTATGTTTGCAACTGCTTGGAGTTCTTCGCGTGTTCTTTGCTCTTGGTGTGACTGGATGAGTTTACGTTCAACTTCATCGAGCTCTTCTTGTAGTTTAGTGATATTGTGCGCATAGCTGGTCTTCCTTTGCTTGGCTCTCAAGTACGTCCTTTTCTTCATTAGTATTTTTCTATCTCTGGGAATCCGCTTGATCTGCTTCCTGCTTGATTTGGGAGGTATTATGTTTTTACAGGTCTCCAGGCATTGTTTCTGGAGGATACTGAGAGTTTCGTCGACGTTTTTATCTTCGAATAGTGCCCTCCAATCAGTTCCTGCCAGTTCTGCTCTCAGTCTGTCCCAGTCTATATCTTTGCTGTAGAAGTTGAGATCTTTCAGAGAGGTGCAGGGTATTTGGCTTGATTCCTGTTGACATCTTCTTGGTGGTGTGGCGGCTGGTGTGGGGGTTCTAACTTTGATGAGGCTGTGGTCGGACATTATAGTTTTTACAGTTTCGTATGAGTGTACCAGGTCGAAGTTGTTGCCAAATAGTAAGTCCAGTGTGTTGTTGCCTCTTGTAGGTTCCTTGATGTATTGCTTCATGTATGCAGTGTCCATGATAGTCATTAGCTCCTTGGGTTGCTGTTTTTCATCCCTGGTTCCTCCATCTATTTTCATGGTTGCCCAATTGATGATGGGCAGGTTGAAATCTCCTGTGATGATGACATCTGTAGCGGGAGTTGGAAGATTTTGTAGGAGTGATTGTATCTTCTCTGTGACCTCCTTGAAAATTTCCCCTGTGGTGTTTGGAGGTCGGTACAAAATTATGATGAGCATGTCGGTTTGTCTTATGTGTACTGCTAGTAGCTCTGTTGTGCCGTTTGAGAATGCAACTAAAGTTTCGGTATTTGCAGCCATATCCTCCCTTAGGTAGAGTGCTACTCCTCCGTGGCTTCTGTCCTCTCTGTCGGCTCTGAATATAGTGAAATTATGGATATTGATCTCTGCATCCAAAATGTTTTCGTTCAGGTGTGTTTCTGTGAGGGCTAGAAAAATTGAGTTGTCTTCCTCTGCAATTTCTTCCAACATAGGGACTTTACATTGATTGTTTCGTGGGTAAAGTCCTCTGATGTTGCCCACAAAAAAACTAGTTAGTGGTAGTTGCACCTTCCTCTGTGGTTCATGTCTGGCCCCTTGGTTTGGGCTAGGAATCTCTCCATTATCACTTGAGACCGTTTTTCCACTTCCAGAAGACGTCCCATTACTACCTCTAAAAAAGCACCTTGGTCGGGCATAGCCGTGTGTACCGCTGCTGGTCTGACCTTGTGAGTTTGCTGGATGGGTGGCCAGCTTCTGAGGGCATTGCGTTGGCTTTCTAATTTTTCCTCATGAGTTGGTGTGTAGGCAAATTCCCTTTGAAAGTGTCCTGTAGCGTGTTCCCTTGGTTTGTTGACATTGTTTCTGGGCGTCAGTATTTTGGTTCCCTTGATGTGTGGAAGATTGCAGTCTCTCATAGTACATGCCCTTTTGTTGAGTGAGATTCTGCATACATATGGGTGGTAGTCGATGCACTTCCATCCACGCTTGCAACCGATTCTTTCATCCCGCCCGTGCTTCATGAATTTTGCACATATTTTTGGGTGGTCTTGTTTGCATCCCATGCCCACTACTCCATATCGGCATTCATTTCTTAGGTAGAAATTGCATACTTCCATGCTTTTCCTCCTAATATCGGTGCCCCTGTTTTCAGCTCTGGGCCTAGGTCTCCATGAATTTGTATTTACAGCACTAACCTCACCTGTTCTTCTGTATGTAGGAGCATTATGGCTGCATCCGTTGCATGTGGGGTGTGTGCTCGTTGGGGTCCCCGACCTCACCTGTCTTGCTGCATTTTGAGGAGGCTCTGCCGTGTCTGCTAGTGTTGCGGGAGGGAGGCTATGGGCATCTGGCATTGTGATGCTAATATTTCCTGGTGTGTTCCCCAGACCTAGATCTAGGCCTATAGCCATGTTTGTTGTGGTACTGGTATGGGGGTTGTCACCGTCACTCTTGCCTACGGCTACTTCTGGGCTTTTGGGTAGGCCTTGGCCTAGGTCAGTGTCCCCAGTTAATTCCTTGGTTGTTTGTGTATTGTCAGCTGGCGTGTTGGTGACAGCTTTGTTGCTCTGGAGCTGAACATGGATTTTTCTTACCTTACTTATCGCTCAAGAATTGGTTATTCGTACCTTGTGTTGGAGAACGGCTGTTTCTGCCTCGGCCACCCACTCACCTTTTGTGTCAAACTTTGTTAGGCAGCATGTTTTGCACATGAATTTCCTTGGCGTTTTTGCATAGTTGAGAATTTGATAGGCAGGGAGTTCTGTGCAGAAATAGTGCAGCCAATCCCGGCAGTAGTCGCATTGGATTGCATTTTTTTCACCTGCGAACTTGATTCCGCAGTCGGGGCACTCTGAGTCGAATTTGTTTTGATACCCGTCCATTGTTTGCGTCATGTTCTTAGTCACTGTTTTTTTTTTTTCTCTTATTTTCACTTCAATACTTCTGTTTCGGACTTTGTTTCTTGTATGTGTGCACTCACTAAGTGTTTATGTAGGTTATTCTGTCTTTGGTAATCACCGATTGCACTTCCTTTACGAGAAACACTTGATAATGTATGGAGCTACAGTGTGACGTGGCCTTGACCTTGACGCGGACGCTTCAAAAAACAAAAAACATAAAACAATCTAATCAAGGTCTATAACGGGGACTCATGTATTTTAGATATGTCTTTATTATAATACTGTACAGTATATACTAAACTTAGGTAGTGTTAAAAATTATCTTCAATATCAATGTATTACTCATCTAACTATATATGTAATGACATAGTTTAAGCTAGAAATAGGATGAAGATTGTGTATGCACCTTCGCCCTTTTGAGATAATGTAACCATATACTTGTGTAACATTTGTACTTTTCTCAATAAAACAATCAAATCAAATCTCTCTCTCTCTCTCTTATCCTAACTTGAATTTATAATATTATTTTGTTATCCCAATATATCACTCGGTAGCCTATTCCACATACAATTGTTACAATACAATATCATTGGTATAATATAGTTTCTTTGCTAACTTATGATATCTGTATAGTCTATTTTCGATGTTTTAATGAACACGTGTCGGCTAGGTGCGGCCCTTGGCCAGAGGTCGGCCACACAAATTTGCATATTGGCCATTTCGTGCCCTGCCATTTTAGCTCGATATATATTAGTGGTATTTTTTTTTTCTATATTCTAAACTCGAAAAATATAACTATACACGTGGTAAATTTTAGATTGTTTTTTCAAAACTTGTGTTCCCGTTTGCTACACCCATATTACCTAGCCACCCAGCCTATTTCGACGACTTATTTCAGCGTTTTTCATTGGTATAATATAGTTTCTTTGCTAACTTATGATATATGTATAGTCTATTTTCGATGTTTGAATGAACACGTGTCGGCTAGGTGCGGCCCTTGGCCAGAGGTCAGCCACACAAATTTGCATATTGGCCGTTTCGTGCCCTGCAGGGATAAGGGATCGTTGGGAATGTCAGTCTCAGTAGCCGTGTACACAATAATGTCCAACACATATCCTGTCTCACAGTCACATATCACGAAGAACTTTATCCCGAAGCGATGTCTTT
Source organism: Paralithodes platypus (assembly GCA_032716605.1). Lineage (NCBI taxonomy): Eukaryota > Metazoa > Arthropoda > Malacostraca > Decapoda > Lithodidae > Paralithodes > Paralithodes platypus. The sequence goes on along the minus strand of CM064570.1, from coordinate 27,453,751 downwards.
TGGTTGGGATGTACTGCCTGAAGACAACAAGCCCCCGGAAGAGAATCAACGACTCATCAATGACCACGTTCTGAAAGGGTCTGAAAAATTGGACAAATCTTTCCCGGAGGGTGGTCAAGAATGGACGAATCTTCCAAAGCCTATCATTAGCACGTGGATTTCTGTTGTCTGAGAAGTGGAGACAACGCATAATCTGCCGGTACCTGTCCCTTGCCATGAATTTGTTGAATATCGATGTTGATATCATGTCATCAACCAACCAGTAGTCATAGAGGTTGTGTTTTTTTACATGAGGCATCAACATCGTCAGGGCCAGGAACACCAGCAGTTCAGGGATCCCGACATCCGACCACTTCCTCATATGCGGGGAAATCATCTCGTGGGCTATATAACCCGCCTGGCGATTAGTTTCATCCACGATATCTTGTAGGAGTGAGTCGTTGAAGAAGGCACGGAAGTATTCATAGGGGTGGAATTGGCATTGCATAGGAAGGCGTCTTGCACTCCCTGTCCCGTGCCATCAAAGACGGGAGCAGCTCCGGCAAACTCGCCATCGCCGCAATCAACCCACCCAAAGGGATCCGGAGCTGGCACACCCGCAGCCACACGTGCACCTGCACCCACATGTGCTCCTGCACGTGCCTGAGCCCTAGGGCGGCCAGCCCCCCTTGGAGCCCTCGGAGCCTTGTATCAAACGACGCCTAACAGACACCCCTGAAGTACTTTGGATAGGTTGAATAGGAGATGTGATAGGAGAGAGGAGAGGATCATTCAAGACAGGGAGTGGTAGACAAATGTTAGGGGTTGATGCATCATGGCCAACACTGGAGGTTGTGGAAGGAGTAGTAGGAGAGGCTAGGTGGTTGGAATAGGAGCGGCATGGGTGGACGGAATAGGAGCAGCAAGGGTGGTAGGTGGAAAGGCAGAGGAGGAAGGGGTAGGAGAGGTTGGGGTGGTAGGTGGGAAGGCAGAGGAGGAAGGAATAGGAGAGGTTAGGGTGGTAGGTGGGAAGGCAGAGGAGGAAGGAATAGGAGAGATTGGGGTGGTAGGTGGGAAGGTAGAGGAGGAAGGAATAGGAGAGGTTGGGGTGATAGGTGGGAAGGCAGAGGAGGAAGGAATAGAAGAGGTTGGGGTGGTAAGTGGGAAGGTAGAGGAGGAAGGAATAGGAGAGAAAGTTGTTAGGCGTCGTTTTTTAGTTGTGTCAGGTGATTCTGATGTGGGTCTCTTCGTTGGTTCTGTTGGATGAGTGTGTAAAAGCTATGTAAGGGTTCTGCCGCTGTATTGTAAGCATTTTGTGTGTAATGGGCAAACAAATATGGACTATACAGATATCACAAGTTAGCAAAGAAACTATATTATTGCCAATGAAAAGCGCTGAAATAAGTGGTGAAACATAGGCTGGGAGGTTAGGTATTATGGCCGTAGCAAACGTGAACACAAGTGTTGAAAAAAAATGTATAAAATAGACCACGTATTTGAAAGAGAGAGAGAGAGAGAGTCTGTGAGTGAGAAAACGAGAGAGAGAGGGAGGACAGGTCAGGTCAGTGCGGTGTGTGCTACACACGTGCATGTGTGTGTGTGTGAGAGAAAGAAAGAGAGAGTAATTATCTGGAGCTGTTTGGTGGTAGCACCCGGGGCATCAGATTAGGAGGGTAGGGGGAGTGCTAGAGTGAGAGAGAGAGAGTGTGAGAGATTGGCTATGTAAGGGTTCTGCCGCTGTATTGTAAGCATTGTCTGTGTAATGGGCAAAAAATATATGGACTATACAGATATCATAAGTTAGCAAAGAAACTATATTATACCAATGAAAAACGCTAAAATAAGTCATCGAAATAGTCTGGGTGGCTAGGTATTATGGGTGTAGCAAACGGGAACGCAAGTTTTGATTTTTTTTTCTAAAATTTACCACGTGTATAGTTATATTTTGTCGAGTTTAGAATATAGAAAAAAAAAAAAATACCACTAAAATATATCGAGCTAAAATGGCAGGGCACGAAACGGCCAATATGCAAATTTGTGTGGCCGACCTCTGGCCAAGGGCCGCACCTAGCCGACAAGTGTTCATTCAAACATAAAAAATAGACTATACAGATATCATAAGTTAGCAAAGAAACTATATTATACCAATGAAAAACGCTGAAATAAGTCGTCGAAATAGGCTGGGAGGGTAGGTATTATGGCCGTAGCAAACGTGAACACAAACGGGAGCTGTAAGTCAACACTGGGGGAAAATATTACAATCGTAGAGTAAATAATACAAAATATACGTGGGTACTTACTCGGTAGTAGTACAGCAGACACTTCCTCTGGGGCACCCGATGTGGAGGGATGCGAAGTGGTAGCAACTATGGCGGCGTCTTCAGCAGGGTTGGAGGGAGACAGGCAAGCTTCATCTATGGCGGCTGCGTCTTCTTCAATGTTTGCAGGAGCCTCATCATCTCCACTCCAATCTTCCACTTCGATAAAGTGTCCCTCGAAGGAACTATCTGAGCCTGTGTCCCCACTTTCATTGCCAGATAAAGAAATATCGTCGTCAAGGAGAGCGCGGCCTATGGCGGAATCACTAAGGCCTCGCGCTGCCCGTGGCCCCGCGAGTGGGGAGAGGAGCGGGTGGTGGCCTGGAGGGACTCTCATCCACGCGATCGGACGAGTGATTTGGCGACACGTCCATCACTTACGCTTACTAGAGGATGACTGACCCTCCCACGCACACAGCTTCTCGGGAGGAATGAGTAGTTCAGATATTGACCACCAGATGGCTCCCCACAACAATTTTTATGGCGGGAAATACCGAAACATTCCGGAACGTCACCCGCAGCCTGTTGTATTGTTTTGTATAACATTCCGGAACGTCACCCGCAGCGAAAGGGTTAAGAGCTATAAAATATCACATGGAACATATAAAGTCGTACATATAAACAAGCAAGGGAAGAAAGACCGTCACTGCCTATTTTAAAGGTGAATTACGGAAGCATATCGGTGCTTCAATTAGTATTTATCCATAAAGTAATGGTCAAGGTGAGTGACTGTACTAAATGTCATATTGTTTTATTAATTCAAATTACATTTATACAAATATACAATGATTGTTTTTCTTGTGACCCCTGGAACTCGAATGACAGAAAACAAATGAGCGAGAATGAGAGTCTTGATTGGCTAGCAGACGTAGGTTGTGACCGGCAAAATTTGAGAACAACAACAAAGCCACTCGGCAATCAGTTCTCCACTGAAGTGCCTCTCTTTACCTTGTAATTTTGTAACAATGGTCCATTGTGCAGCAGCGGGATGTAATGCCACTTATGGGGGACAGGTGAGCATGCATAGGTTCCCCAAAGATAAGAAAACAAGAAAACTTTGGACGAAAATGATAAATCGTGTTGGTTACGACCCAGACCAAGTTAAGGATCCCCGACTGTGTGATAAGCACTTTGAAAAGCACTGTTTTATTCGAAATGTTGATGTGTGTAGACAAGTGGGGATACACATTTATTTGAAGCCTGGATCTATACCAACAATCTTCAAGCGTCTTTCTGATGTGGAAGGGAGTTCTGCCAAGCCAAGAATGTCCTTGGCTTCTGTAAAACGCCAAAACTTATAGGTAGGCCTATACCCGATTCACAATTTTTTTATTTGGTGTTGGAGTGAAATTAATAATAGATTAGGCCCTAACATTTCAATTATGTCAGTATTGGGGGTCAAGGTGATATTTTGAACCTAGGACTGCTTGCTGTCACTATCCATTCCTAGCCTATGGGCCTAGCCTAGGGCTAAGGATTTAGCCTAGGCCTATAATGCCAGCAGGGGCCAAATAACCGCTGGCCGTTAGGCCTAGCCGTAGGAAAATTATAGGTAGCCTATAGGCTAATCCTGTGTATCGGGCGGAACTGTACTTAGGCTATATCTCAATAATTTGGTGATGTTACACTATATTTTTACATTTTACATTCATAAATAGTCCACTAATATACAGTATACTAGGTTAGGTTAGGTTTTGGTTAGGCTAGGTTAAAGATATTGTTCAATGTTTCTTAGTAAATAGGCATCTGCAAAACAGTTCCGCCCGCTACACAGGATCTTACCAAATTATATTTTTGCCAAATTGCCCCTTAGGCTACTGGCAAAATAGATGAGAATTTCAATAAGAACCTACGGGGGGGGGGAGGTTCTGCCCCTCCATTGTACTAAAAAATCCTAGGCTAAACTAGGCCTATAGGCCATTCTACGGCAAACAATATTTCCCAATTAGCCTAGAGCTTACCGGTAGGCTATGCGTATTTGATACGGTAAGAAATTTTGTTAGTGGGCGTATCGCCCGTTTTGTTCACATAGGCCTATTCGCACGCTTTCAGTTACATTTGCATCTGATTTTACTGCTGTTATTTGACCTTGCTGGTATTATATATGGTGATGTCATTAGGACAATAAGTCATGGGGTCGGTGAGGGGCTTAGGGCCCTCACCCTCGGCCTCAACCCATTATTGTTTCTCATGGCCAAATAGCCTACATCATTGTATTATAAGTTATAAGGGAGATAGCCTATAGGCTACCTGGTACTGCATAAAAAACAAAGGGAGGCCTATTCTCCCTATGTACCGTTGTACGGCACTGCCACCACACACAGCCAAAGTCACAATAGTAATGGCCTGGCTATAGAGCTGGAGTCACAGGCATAAAGCTCTTCCAGAAGAACATCTGTGAGTATTGGCCGGTAACTAAACAATTTACCCAACACCTGGCCGTGGGATTCTATAATGGGTTGGGAAACTTGGGGCCCTTGGGGGGGGGGGGGGGGGGGGGTTTGCCCCCCATGAATTATTGTCATCATCATATATATTACCAGCACTGCCAGCAGGAGCAAATAACAGTAAACTTGAGTTTTAGCACCAACAGCGATTAGGCCTACTGTATAGTAAGTATTTTTGGTTGTGTGTGTTTTTGTCCTTCATATATAAGCCTATTAGGCCTATACAGATTTGGAGCAAAAATGAGTACCGGTATTTACCCATTTTCCAAATACCGTTTTTTTTTTTTTTTTTTTTTTTTCTATATTCCAACTTACTTCCTCTCGGGCATAGGCTGAGAGCCTTAACCCTTATTTAGCGGGGTCGGACTTAAGTCCGATACGAGAAAATTGGACTAAATGGCGGGGTCGGACTTAAGTCCGTGGGCGTAGTCCCGCCCTAATTTAGGTGGAAAGCGAAACTTGGTGGTCAGGCGGTGTACTACAAGGGCCCACCCACACACCCCCACTGCGTGACCGTGACTAAGTGACCCTCAAGCAGCCATAATGGAAGGTCAAGATTTGCCCGTGTTCGATTCGGTGGCCGCCAATCCCTAGTGCGTCGCGCCACCCTACTAACCACGCCCGGCTCACCACCCAGAAACTAGATATCATGCTGAACTCTTCAGAACTTTCTAATAAGCTGTTGGATGAAACCGTCGAAGGTCTGGGTGAGAGTTTTGGTAGTGTGGATGACTCGGAAGACGAAAATAACCCGATCATAGGCTTTCACCCCAAGCATAATTTGCGTGGGGTGGATGTTGTGGTTGATATTGGACAGACCCTTGAGCAAATTGGAGACATTCCTGACGAAGAACATACTGGTGTGGGTGTTGGTAAGTACAATTTATATTTTATAATTGCTTGAAAATGTGATTGCAAGCATTTTATCACCTTACGAGCGGCTGGTGGAGTATATTTCACTGTGCCGCCCAGCGGGGTTTTTTTTTTACCCTAAATGGGGTTGTTCCGTGCTCTTTTTCATGCATAAACAAGACCCAGAGCGTAATACAAGTATGTATCCTGAAAGTGCGTAAATTGAGCTTTCCAATGACACTCGAACCATCCTTTTACGATCACTGGTTGTCTTTCAACGATCGTAAAACACGAGTGTAAAAACCCTAAAATACGGTATTATCCTTATAGAATTCCCTGTGTAGCGAGCGGTCTTGAGGTAATTTACGCTCCTAATCATCGCTCTGCTCTCTCTCAGAGCACATTACGTCCTCAAAATTGCACTCTACAAGAAATTTCCTTTGCATTTATAGCGTATTATTTGCAGGCGTTCGGTAAATTTCTTACGGTAATACAAACAACCAAAGATTGAATATTTGTGCTTGGCATTATATGATTGTGGAGAACAGATGTAGGCCTACCGTATATATTATGTTTTCATATATTATATGATACATGTGTAACATTTTTATATTATCACGACTATCTCTCTCTCTCTCTCTCTCTCTGTCTCACTCTCTTTGTTTGTATTCCTTTGTACTCTCTTTGTCTGATGTAGGCCAGGGCACGCCCCTAACTAATCTCTTCCCTCCCAGGGGAAATCACACCTAGCAGATGTTTTTGACCTCCCCTCTCTCTCTGTATGTCTTCCTCTCTGGGTCTACCTATACTGCATGTGACATTAAAATTGCTTGAGAGTTTGATTGCAAGCATTTTATAGCGTATTATTTGCAGGCGTTCGGTAAATTTCTCACGATAACCAGGGTGTATGGTACATTTCTCACGATAATACAAGCAACAACGAAGCTTGGCCAAGATTGTGGTCTACAATATACCTTTTTATAATTGCATGTGACCTTGTAATTGCTTGAAAGTTTGATTGCAAGCATTTTATAGCGTATTATTTTCAGGCGTTCAATAAATTTGATAAATATATCAAAATAAGTCCTGTGGGACTATGAAATAGCTATTATTGGACAAGGACAATATTTTGTTCATCCCTCCACTGGAACATCAACAACAATGTCAACAACGTATCACCGTCGGCAATCGTAAGATTCAGAGTCGTAAAGATTCCAGGACGAGCTCAATAGAAAATGAATGAATGAAATGAATGAGTGTGCAGTACTGCCAATACGTATAGCGACTTCCGCTAGATCTAGAGACCTTTACTTGATCTAGCAGCAATGACTTACACTAGCGGTTTTGTTTTGAAATTTCAGAACAATTTCGAAGTGATATTATATGGATTTTGCCAATTCATATTTCTAGTGGTATTTATCATGTCTTACATCTAACAATATATGCTAGCGGATTTAATTTCAATTGGTAACCCTCCCGCTCTAGTCGGCTCCAAGAAAATCGATAATGGTGGCACTTTAGTAAACAGGTGATAAACAAAACCGCAAGCGGATCGGTTTGGTGTATCGGTATTATGGTAAGTTGGCTACCTACTATTGTTTATACGATATAGTAAGTAATGATAAGTAAATTATTATATATTATATATAAAACAAAAACAAAATTCCTGCAAAGCAAGCGAAACAGAGAGAGAGAGAGAGAGAATGCAGAAACTGAACTGAAGAAAGAGTGAAAAAGATATAATAATACAGAAATATTACAAGCAAATAAATGAAATAGAGGGATTAGTTAGAGAAAATAATAATGAGAAATACATAATACGGATGAGGAAGAGAGAAAGGGGGCACAAGAGAGGGAAAGCGAGCGAGCCAGAGAGACAGACAGACAGGAGTGAGAGAGATTAGAGAAAATAATAATGAGAATTACATATACGGATGAGGAAGAGAGAGAGACAGAGCGCGCGAGAGAGGGAAAGCGAGCAAGCCAGAGAGAGAGAGAGAGAGAGAGAGAGAAACAGACAGACAGACAGGAAAGAGAGAGAGAGATAGAGAGAGAGAGAATACAGAAATAAGGAGAAATAAGAGAAAAATAAGACCGATTACCGAAGGAATAGTAGACGCGCTAGAGGCCGAAGTCAGGCCAAAGCGAACGCAACCGAACGCGCCTGGGAAATAGACCAAAAAGTACCTCCTCTTCCTCACCTCTTCCCACCCTCCACACTCATTCATAACATCCACTCATAGACTTATATGGGGAGACGAAGAGTTGCTCTTTCCAAAAATGATCGTTTCGTTCGCATTGGAGCCATAGTAACGGCGCTAGGGCGAGTGAAATTGAGCGAATATTTCGGGATTATGCCCGCTGAGCGGTACAGTGTAAAATACCTTAACACCCGCTAAATAAGGGTTAACATTCACCGCTTTACAATGAACAGTGAAGCCCGTGAGGTCTTGTTCCAGTCTAGGGAGTGAGACATGTGAAGCACGTAGAGTACAACGAGCACCTGCCATCTTGCCTTCACATGAGGCACGGTGCTCACTCATGGCCCGAAACGACCCCATCTCTGAAGCCACCTCGTTCCCGTGCTTCTCTGTCTCACCCCATACACTCGGACTCTCACACTTACACACACAACGCCACCTGTTGAGCAGATAACTCACCAGGCATTGCACCCCTATAGCATATTTTGAATATGGGAATATTCATACAGTGCTATTTAATCAGGGAACAATGAGGGTATTTTATCGACGTTTCGGTGGGCTTGTGGTAATGCACTGATACCAGGTACAGCACAAATTCCATCCCAATAATATCTTCCCATTGATACATCAGGATTTGAACCCGGGACAATGAACAGTGAAGCCCGTGAGGTCTTGTTCCAGTCTAGGGAGTGAGACATGTGAAGCACGTAGAGTACAACGAGCACCTGCCATCTTGCCTTTACATGAGGCACGGTGCTCACTCATGGCCCGAAATGACCCCATCTCTGAAGCCACCTCGTTCCCGTGCTTCACTGTCTCACCCCCATACACTCGGACTCTCACACTTACACACACAACGCCACCTGTTGAGCAGATAACTCACCAGGCATTGCACCCCTATAGCATATTTTGAATATGGGAATATTCATACAGTGCTATTTAATCAGGGAACAATGAGGGTATTTTATTGACGTTTCGGTGGGCTTGTGGTAATGCACTGATACCAGATACAGCACAAATTCCATCCCAATAATATCTTCCCATTGATACATCAGGATTTGAACCCGGGACCTTTGGATTACCAGGCCAGTGGCAAGACCACTCCACCACACCTCCCCTCTAAAACCTCTAAAAAACTCTAACCTCTAAAAACCTCAAAACCTCTAAAACCTCAAAACCTCTAAAACCTCAGCCCCCACTAGTGGGAAGGGCTAGATGAAGATCAAGGAAAATGTGGGATACTATAAAAGCCCCTAAATAATGTTAGGTTGTAAAATGGTGCCTGGTTGGCTACAATTTATGTTAAGCTTGTGATTGAGAGGGAATAAATTGGGGTAACAATGTACTGTATTTCACTGTAAGTTCAGATATTTAATATGATTATGACAATATAAAATTATGTTTGAGTAAATCTCAATGTGCCTTGAAGAGAGACCCTCTCAAAAAGCTCGGCTAATATAATATATTATTATAAATCCTTATTGTCATCATCATATATATTGCCAGCAGGGGCAAATAACATAAAACATAGACAGGAACTTAACTGCGAGCGATCGACCTATGTAAACATGACAACTGTACGCCCGGATACTACATCCTTCCCAATAAAATATTTCAATATTAATTCAATTTCAACAATACCCGGTAAGTCACGGGGGGGAAAGGGGCTCCCTCAACCCATTATTGTATCCCACGGCAAGCTGTTGGGTAAATTGTTTTGTTACCAGCCATAGGATACAATAATAGGTTGAGGGGGGCTTTGCCCACTCACCTCCCTGTGACTTTTTGTCATCATGTATATTATCAGCAGGGGGCAAATAACCGCTGGCCGTGGGATAACATCGTAAAATAAGTAGGTACGGTACCGGTAAGGGTTGTGTTAGCTGGTGTACCGTCCAATTTGTTTACATAGTTGCACGCTCGCTCGCTCGCAGTTACATTCCATGAAAGCTGACTGTCTCGTTTATGCATTTATGATTGACTTCATGGAATTTCTCCAAATCTCTAGATTCACCCAGTACAGTACTGTACTGTTCATTGATTCTGTAATGTATTTCCTTAAACAAAAATGAAATTGTATGAGTATGCATACATATGAGTAGCAACCAGTTATTTGTTGAATAATTGACAATGACTATTACAGACCATCGCACAGTATGAACAGCTCCAGCCTTCACCTGACACTGCTGGAGAGAGTAGGATGGACATAGCTCCATCGACATCCACATCTTGTGCTACAGTGTCTACACACCATGAGCAGCTCCATTCTTCAAGTACCACTGGTGGAGAGAGCTGGAATGACTTGGTGGTTCCATCAACGTCCTGGGGAACATCTTGTGCTGCACAGGTAAGCTATTCAGAAAAGGGTACCAGTATGTTATTGTTATGCACTGGTTAAAGATATGAAATCTAGTACCGGTAGCTACGGTACTGACCTTTGCGGCAGCCTCAAAGGACTATCGTAATCTCTGATGCCTTACCGGTACGTCCTCCCAGGAAATTATAATGTCAAACTTGCAAAAGACTATAGGGGATGAATCTACTGAAGAACAGCAGGTAATGAGGCTTGTAGGAATGCTGAAAGCAGTGGCAATATGCAAATAACAGGGTGGTAATCATTGACTTAAAGAAGTCATTGCATTATAGTTGCTGTTGGTGTGTCTTTTTCTAAGCTGCCTGGCCGAACAGCCACGAGTCCCTAAGGAAACCCATGCCCACGGTTGGCCTTTCCCACAGAGCTCTCAAGGAATGAATATTATGTTGTTGGCATAAGTGATTGTGTGAAATGCAGTCTTCTAGGATGTTTCCAATGGTATGGGGTGATGCGTTACATCCCAGGCAGGTGTCGTCGACGGAGTTTTCCAGTCTCTTCTGATAGCTCAGAAGAGCTGGATGGTGCCCACATCTCAGCCTGGCAAGGTTGAATCTGTCCTTGCGAGGAAGGGAGAATTCAGTGTGCATTATAGTGTGGTACTGTACTCATGAGGTCAATACTTCACCTAGGGGAATGAAGCATGAATGTTACTGGAAAGACATTAATCAAGAGTGAGATGGGAAGTTATGAGTTACCGTACTTGAGAAATGAGTGTGGAGTCTTACAGAGTGATAATCCGGCAAATGAAGTAGTTCGGGAGTGATGGGATGTGGATGTGCTGAAGAGTGTGAAGAGAAACTCCTTGAGGTAGTTTGGTCATTTGGAGTGTACATTGAGTGAGAGAATGACTAGAAGAGTATAAGAGCGAGGCGGAGAGATGGAGTTAAGAGGTATACGAGTCAAAGTGGTGTTGAGTTGTTTGAGGTGCATGGAGACGTTTCATTTGTTGCCGCCCCTTGGGATATTTTGATCTGTTACTATACATTTTTGTTGCTTAATGTACTATAATAATAATACAACTATTTGTCAACAGCCTACTGGTGCTTAATGTACTGTACAATAGTGTAAAATACAAGGTAATCACTATTACAGGACTCTTTTGACCCCTTTGTAGGAATCTTCACCTCTACTAATGTTGGCCCAAGCTGCCTTGGCCACCTCTTCATACAGTGCAGATCAGCAACCACAGGTAAAGAGCATATTTTAAAATTTCCTAAAAATAATTGAATTGTGTACAGTCGCAGATGTAGGCCTATTTGCACTTTTTAAAGTCGACAACAAACACCATTGACATAAGATTATATTTCTTGTTATACCATCATCACATAACTGAATAAGCTCCTTTCTGAAATAGGATACACTTAAAGGCATTTCCCACACCTTGGTAAATGAGGCATTCGGGTTTAGGTCGATTCATAGCATAAAATCTATCAAATAGGTTCGTAGTATGGTACCATACCAGTATTTTTTTTTAATAATATATATTCTTCCAGTTCACATCAAAAAGATGGGAAGAGAGTCTGCATAGTACCAAGCAGTCAGTAGCAATCATGGCGTCACCAACTATGCAGTCATTGGGGGTTGGTACCGAGCGTGTGAGCATGGTTGAAGTGGGTTGTCAGATCAACTTTGAAGACACCACTGATGCAGTTTGCCAAACCGAAGACCTGACTGATTGGTACGAGTCGACATCTGACCAGGACTCGACTGGTGCTGAGGATGCTGAGGACAGCCACCCTGAGTATAAGCCTGAGGGAGACCTGGACCCGCATCTAGAAGAGGACATGGTAGATGATGATCGGTAAGCCACTGCATTGTTAACAAAGCAAAACATTTATTTTGTTATATTATTATTGCCACAGGCTGTAGCGTGGTTGGTAGAGCACTCGCCTGTAATCTGTGAGGTTGATGGTTAGTCTCGAACCAGCCAGTGTGTTATTGGCAGATGCCAGTGCTGTTGGTGAACGGTGCGGTCTAGAAATCTGTGGCAACTGTCCACTGAAGTCCCAGATCATCAGGGCACCCTCCCTAGCCCAGCTCTTGAGCAGGGAGTGCATGGTGGTAAGGTAAAAAAATAGCATAATTGTTATGGTAGATGTTCAAATTACTTTGGATCAAATTAGTGACACTTATTTACATAATTTAAATTGACATCTTTCATGTTAGGGATCAAATGTATCGGTGATGAGATGCGTAATAGTAGGCTTGGGTTGTTCTGGCATGTGGAGAGATTGGATGAAATATGTAGGGTGAAAAGATGCAAGTTCGTGAATGTGGGGGGACTGCACCAAATAAAGACGTGGGATCAGACTTCCGGGCTGATCTTGAATAAATAGGCCTGACAAGTGAGGCAGCTATGAATAGGGATGCCTGGAACACCACCTTTAGGACATGAGATGAGAACTACACTCAATGTGGAATACTCAATCTTAAAATGTATGTGTCTATGTATGTTAATAGAGCATGTGAGGAGCAGATATGTGGCACAGAGGACTAGTCTTACCTGGGCGCTGTCTTGGCTCCACGCCAGAGTTGGCCACAGTGTTCACATGGTAGGCATCGTTGTGACAGGACTTCATTGTTCTAGTCCAAGTTGCCTGAGGGCGGCATACTGGCAATGGATGTCGCCTCCCCGGATCTGGAGCCTTTTTTATGATTTTGATTGTCAGTGCTCAGTAACTTGACAATTACTCCTCCGCAATGCAGGCCCCATTAATTATTCCTTCCATTCATCTATCCATAGTCTATGATAGCTCAGTTGGGGTGTGTACATGCTTAGATTGATATGCAGGATCCGAAACTGCATAATAAATTGTAGGCTTGTCCACCATTCTTTAACTGTCTTCGTAGGGCAATGGATAAATGCACTGAATTTCGGTGTGAGGATCATAGGTTCGAATCCCTGTACTGCCACATGTATTTGTTGAGTTCATTACTTGAGTTTAGGAGTAAAGTCGGTTGGTGGACGGAACATAATAATTAATATTATGCAAGTACTGTATAGCATTCATATGCCAGCTCATTGATTGCTATGATTTTGGTTTTTATATACGCACCTGTTCATTGTATGCTGTACTTTACATAGGAATGTGATTGAAGGCATGAGGAATTTGGTAGCCATGGGAGGTTCCTGCTCGTCGCAGAGGAATGCCTCTACCATCTCCTGACTACATGCTTTCAGTGCCTGCTGAGCCCCTGTAAAGTGTATACCTGGTGCTCCAAAAGTACAGGTATTCGACTTCTGCAAGAGTGCCCCAATGGACATACACGAAAATGGGACAGCCAGCCATCTGCTCCATGTTCATCAAGCTCAATGCTCCCATTGGGGAACCTCAATCTTGCATCAGCAATATTTTACAGTGGAGCTAATATAACAAAAGCTCTGAATATATTTAAATTTATAAACATGCCATGCATTGCTAGTACTACCTATTATACAATGCAACAATCATAGATATTACCAGCAACAAGAAGGGTATGGCGCAAGAAGCAGGTCCAGTTATTGAGTGAACTGCCACCTGATGGAGTGCAATTGGCAAGCGACGCTCGATGTTGTTCTCCTGGCCATACGGCGAAGTATGGATCTTACAGCTTGTTGGCCCTCAATATCAAGAAAGTAATTGATATACAGCTAGTTCAGGTAAGCTATGTGTGTGCAGTTGGTGTTACCTTTTTCATATAATATTTTGCTTGCCTTAAGGATGACAATGGTAGAATAACCTCCTCCCACACATGCTTCTCCGTAATATTCCTTCCTATTACCTTTCAATTTTATTGCAATCTTCCAGCGTCTCCCACACATTGCCCGCCTTCTATTATGGTTATACCTCTCAATTAAAGTATAACACTTACCGTACGCTTATATATTCATCATTAAATCAATTTCCATATATTCATCATTAAATCAATTTCCATCTGTTAATTTTTAGAAAAGCCATTTGCTTGCAAGTGTGGTTTTGTATACTGTTAGGAGATTATATTACGATAAAAATGTAGTATTGATATGGGAAAGTGTCCCAGGAAGACGCAGGCAAGTTTTCACGTACACGAAAGGGTTTATTAGACAGTGATGTAAGGTAAATAGGCTACACCACATATATACCATATATTTTCAGAGGGTTACTATCACAGTCACCCATACCAACCAGAACTTTAAGCTATGGTTTTCCTTTTCCGGGTAACGAGTGCCATCTACCCTTTCACTGGAGAAGTGGATTTAGACCTGAGCTGATATTTGAGAATATACGACATCAGTTCAGATTTCTTGTTGGATTATGTATAATTATGTACTAATTTTAGTGTGTGTTAATAAGGAAAGGGGTCTTGTTTGTATTGGCTTCATTATAACATAGTGTTTTCAATTTGATTTCAGTCGAATGAAGTTAAAAACTCATATGCCATGGAGCAAGAAGGCATGAAGAGGGGACTGGAGTACTTGTTGGACAACAGCGTGGTGGTAACAAGTCTCACCACAGACCGGCATGCTTCAATCAAGAAATGGATGAAGACAAATCACCCCGGCATCAACCATAATTTTGATGTCTGGCATATGGCTAAAGGTAAGTTGAGTTATGAATAATTATGAAGCATTTTAGCCAGTTGAATATGTATTGTTTAACAGATTTTATGAGGACTGGCTTTGCTTAGAGAATTATACACAGGTTGCGTGTATTATCTTAGTGAAGTCGCCGGCACTAGTTTGTTTTATTCAGCTGGTGGTAAATGTAATCCCTTGGCAAATGATCTCTCGATACTAAATAAATAGGATATATTAAACTGCTCTATCTCTGCTGTAAGAGCTGCGGATGGAGGTAACTGAGCTACCCTCTCACAAACAGATCTCCCCAATATGCGGCTCGTGGGACTACCTGCATGCCACAGGATTCACACAAATGATAAGTTGACATAATTAAACAAATAATTCACTACTAAATCTTGGTAATAAAGATGGGAGCATGTTAATTTACCATCAGCTGGAAACAACAGACTTTATTAGCGTATTCAAACCCCCAAAGATGAATGAAATACAGTATGTTATTTGACAACACATATATTTAGTTCTTTAGTCCTCAGAAATAACCGAGGTGAAGGATGTGAGAGGTCAACCCGTTAAGTCTCATTTTGTGACTTAATGGTCTGGTTAAACTATATATTAAGAACAAAAAAATAAAATTATGTGAGAGGTGTTTGCTTTGGCAAACAGGTGCTTGGCCATTCGGGAGGGTGAAACATGTGGAAGAGATTGAGCAAGTTGCAGATATACCGGGCAAGGACAAACTAGGAGACAGGACTTCACTATGGATAGACAGTATTTCTGTCTTATACTGGATAACTAATCTCCCAAAGACCAAGAATGTGCATATGTGAGTGAGAGTGTAAATGTCTTTTTTATTTATTTGTTTTAATTTTTTGTTATATTTATTTTATTTGTTTATTTCCTTGATGACTTTCAGGAATAAAGAAGAAACTATGTGCCTTGAGCAAAAAGAATAACTGCTCAATTGTTGGAGAGTGGACTCAATCCATCACCAACCATCTCTACTGGTCTGCAGCTACCAGTGGCGAGGTTGGAGTTATCGTTGAGGAGAAATGGCTGTCTGTACTGCGGCACATAGTGGATGTGCATGATGGTCATGGTGCTGTGTACAAGAGCTGTCCACACGGTGAACTAGAACATCGCAAGTGGATGAGACAAGGTAAGCATTACTTATTTTGTAACCAGTACTGTACTGAATGAAGCATAAACTTGATTTCTAAACTCTTGTAGTTAAGCAGGCTTTTGCATTTCTACATCTATCATATTACCCAGGGGCCAGGTAATACTTACAACTGTCACATAGTAAATGTATATCCCCAAGTCAATATTTCCCCCCTGATACTACTCCTTGCCGTGGTTGGGAGACTTAGGGGCAGGCGACTGGAGCTTAATTCAGGCACATACCCTATTGCTGGGGGTGGCCGACTCAAGGCAGAGCCCGAACAGAAACTTTCAAAGTCCAATTCACGGGGTACAGTACCACTTTCGCGTTCCCTTGCCCCTTTCTCTGTCTTGTTAAGTAGGAGAATTTTATAAGGGGAGGAGATTTCCTAGCCTGCCCTCGTTTGATGTACTGTACAGGGACATTTTATTACCTTCAGAGTCATGAGAAACATACTGTCAATGCTCAATTAACGTACAGTACATCACATACGATCTTCCTTTTCAGCAAAACGAACCTGGATAAATAGACCTTATGTGTCAATTATTGTTTTTGTTTCTTTCATCTTCTAAAGGCTCTAAAGCACACAAGGAGCTGACTGCCATCCTGACCAACAAACTACTGGTTCAAGATGGCCGAAGATTGTCTTCAAGTGGGCAGACAGCATGTGTGAAATCTTTTCACAAAATCATCTGCTACTTCTCTCCGAAGTCCACACACTACTTCTACTCCTCAATGAATGCTAGGTAAGAGTGCACATTATACTACCCATCACTAATGAGTTAGATTTGATCCCCAGACATACAGGTTAGAATACATTTACTGTACTAGGGTTGATTTCAGTTCATCAATGTATAGAATTATTATGTTCTCTCCACCAACTGACTTTACTCCTAAACTCACTTAGTGAAATCAACAAATACATGTGGCAGTCCAGGGATTCGAACCTAGGATGCTCACACCAAAATTCAGTGCATTTATCCATTACACCACGAAGACAGTTAAAGAATTATGCACAAACCTACGATTTATTATGCGGTTTCGAATCCTGCATATCAATTTGAGCATGTACACACATTCCAACTGCGCTATCTTAGGCTATGGATAGATGAATAGAAGGACTTTAATACTGATAATTTCTTTGGTTAGGCTAATGACAGCAGCCATGCACTTCAATGAGAATAGTGCTGCTGCCAAGTCTCAAGCAACAACCGGAACAGGAATGCCACGTTTCTCAGTCTCTCACCCCAAAGGCAGGGGTGGACAGGCAGTTGTTAAGCCTGTCAAGGAGTCTTGCACATATGGTAAGCACCTCTAATATAAAACTAAAGTTCTTTGAATAATAGTGATATAAACAAATATTCTGTAGTGATAATATTATAACAGCATCCTTACAGGCATATTTTCAGCTTTATGTCAAATTGATGGCAGTCCAGTTCTGGGGTGCTCGACTTGGTCAAGTTTTAAAAAATTAGATTTGTGATACTGTATTGTAAAGTGTTAATAAACAGGAATGAATGGAGAATGCTTGTGAATAGATGAGTGAACACGTGGTCATTTGAGGGAAGGGGTCGGGCGCAAGTTGGACTAGATAATAATCCATCAGGCGCCTGGCCCGGAGAGACGGTTTATATGAAGGGTTTGCCTGGAAGTGTGGTTTCGGCTCTGCTGCATGTCTGCCTGCCGAGATCGGAACCTCTCCGGGTGGTCGGGGGCCGGGGGAGTGCTGGAGGGACCTTGGTGACCCTGGTCTCTGGCTCTTCTCCTTCATGACCTAGAGGTGTGTGAATTTGTATTTTGTTTTTGTGTGTTCATTGTTTTCTGTTGTGTTGTCCCTATTCTGGCTCTGTATCCATGAAGCAAGAATCAAGCAAACTGAAAAGCGTTTCATTATTCCGCAGCAGCCCTCTAAACTTCATCAGACTCATCAAACTCTGGCAAAAGAGTAAATTTTAGCCCCACTTTTGGAAGAAATTGTATGACCCAAGTAACAGAAATTCACCTGGTCCAGTCACACTGCCCAAATCTATGGTCAGGTCATTCAACACCAGCAATTACTCTTAATACAGTAGTTGGTTGCATGTCAGTTTAATGTACGGTACTTTAATAACTATCGAAAGATCAGTCTAATATGAGTTATTCTTTCTATTTTACAGGATGACATAACTTCGACCAACCGATCCTCAAGAACTACATTACTGTACTAACCTATCTGTGTAGTAAGTTGCACCAAATACTGTAAGTTGAACAGCACTGTAGTTACTTAACTAATAATAATAATAATAATTAAAGTTGCAAGCAACGTTGTCCGGGGTTCGACGGTTTTGCAAGCAGGGTATTGTGTTTGATACAAATGCTGTGTCACAGATATCAAAAGATCATTTAACTTATCGGGCATGGAGAAACTACAGAAGGAGCAGATTGTGCAAACAAACAAGAGCGAGAGAGGGAGAGATTGGCTGTAAAAGGGATCTGCCTCTATCCGTTTAGTAACAGAGTTGTAGATATGTGGAATAGGCTACCGAGTGCTATAATGGGATCAAGAACAATAGACCTTCAACTTGAAATTAGATAGAACGAGATGGGTTGGGTGTGAAAGGGATCTGCCATGTGTAGGTCAATCGGCTCTGGAGACTCCCATTTTCTTATTTTTTTATTTTCTCATTTGTGAAGGAGAGGAGTATGGCGAGAGAATAGGATGTCGTAAACGTAAGGAAGATAGCGATAAATATGAGAGAGAGGGAGAGAGAGCGCGGGATGGGTTGGGTGTGAAAGGGATCTGACATGTGTGGGCCAATCGACTCTCTGCAGACTCCGGTTTTCTTATGTTCTCATTTGTGAGAGAGAGAGAGAGAGACTAGGATGTCATAAATGTAAGGAAGACAGAGATAAATGAGAGAGTTTTTATGAGATGGGTTGGGTGTGAAAAGGATCTGTCTTGTGTGGGCCAATTGGCTCTCTACAGACTCCCATTTTCTTATGTTCCTATTTCTTACAATTGTGTTTTGGTTGCAGGTATATGATAACATGGGTGTATACTTAGTAAGTAGTGTAAATAACAGGTAACGTTTATGAGATGGGTTGAGTGTGAAAGGGACCTGCCTTATGTGGGCCACTTGGCTCTCTGCAGACTCCCATTTTCATCTTGGTTGCATGTGTAAGGGATCTGCCTCATTTGTACCGGTGTGCAAACAAACAAGAGCGAGAGAGAAAGAGATTGGCTGTGTAAGGGATCTGCCTCTATTCGCTACCAAGTGCTATAGTGGGATCAATAACAATAGAGCTTCAACATAAAATTTGATAAGACGAGATGGATTGGGTGTGAAAGAGATCTGCCATGTTTGGGCCAACCGGCTCTCTGCAGACTCCCATTTTCATCTTGGTAGCATGTGTAAGGATCTGCCTCCTTTGTACCCGTGTGCAAATAAGAGAGAGAGATTGGCTGTGTAAGGGATCTGCCTCTCGTAACAGAGTCGTAGATATGTGAAATAGGCTACCTAGTGCTATAGTGGGATCAAGAACAATAGAGAATTTCAAGATAAAATCAGATAGTCATATGGATGAAATGGGTTGGATGTGAAAGGGATCTGCCTTTTGTGGGCCACTTGTCTCTCTGCAGAGTCCCATGTTCATCTTGTAAGGGATCTGCCTCATTTGTACAGGTGTGCAAACAAACGAGCGACAGAGAGAGACTGGGTGTGTAAGGGATCTACCTCTATTCGTTTAGTAACAGAGTTGTAGATATGTGGAATAGGCTACCGAGTCTTATAGCCAATCGGCTCTCTGCAGACTCCTGTTTACTTATGTTCTCATTTGTGAGAGAGAGAGGGAGGCTCCCTATTTCCTGTTCTCATGCACTAGTACAGTATGTCGTAATCGTAAGGAAGACAGCGATAAATAAGAGAGAGAGAGATAACTAATGCGTAGCCTATAGCAACACTCAAACAAGCACACACATAGCTACACAAGACCATCACACAAGCACCCACACGCCTCTCTAGCGACGAACTGTCATACACACTCCCCCCATACCCATTCCATCACTTCGTATGTACGATATTATTTCCGTCTTTTTTACTGTGTATGGATTAAGTTATTGGTGTTCACTCTTGACATGTGTCCTGCTACTTCTGTATGCATATATAATAGCATGAAAGTGATCAATACGCGCATATGAAGCTATGTATCTCGTATATCGGGGTTCTCTTCCCTTCCATCGGTCCACCCCTTATACCTCCCTCCTTCCTCCCTATCCCATATGTGTAAACATTATATTTTACCTTTCCGAAGGTAAATACGTACTTCCGATAAATATCTAGCATTGTATTTAAATCGTGAATCCTGTTTAATGTCATTATTTAATAGAAACATGTGTAAGGTTTACATTTATACACAGGATAAGATAAGCAAATACAAACCTCAGCATAATCATTGGCGATGAGAGGGAGAGACGTACTGTAGGTGCGAGTCTCTGGGGTGGGTGGGGGGGGGGGGGGGGAGGAGGTTGTGGTTGTAGGCAGTGTTGCCAGTTGTACCGCTACATATTACCGCTAGATGTAGAGCTATATTTACTTCAGTTTAGCAGCCATTTTTTCATATCTAGAGACATTTACTCGGGATAATTTGAAAATTTCAGACATTCTAGTTATATTACATTGTAAAATTTGCAAAACAAACAAATCAAAACTCTTTAGGAATTGCAGCATTATTCTACCATTGTTTGAATATGTAGCAACATGCTAGCGACTTTTGAGAAAGGATCTAGCAGTATTTTGGGGTAACACTTAGGCAGTGTTGCCAGTTGTATCGCTACATATTACCGCTAGATGTAGAGCTATTTACTTCAATTTAGAAGCCATTTTTTCATATCTAGAGAGATTTACTAAGGATAATTTAACAATTTCAGACATTCTAGTCATATTACATTGTAAAATTTGCAAAACAAACAAACCAAAACTCTTTAGAAATTGCAGCATTATTCTAACATTGTTTGACTATGTAGCAACATGCTAGCGACTTTTGAGAAAGGATCTAGCGGTATTTTGTGGAGACATACTGGGAGGGTGGGAGGGAGGTGGTGGTTGCAGTGCTGCCAGTTGTAAAGCTACATATTACCGCTAAATGTAGAGCTAATTACTTCAATCTAGCAGCCATTTATTTTATATCTAGAGACATTTACTAGGGATAATTTGAAAATTTCAGACATTCTAGTCATACTACATTGTAAAATTTGCAAAACAAACAAACCAAAACTCTTTAGAAATTGCAGCATTATCCTAACATTGTTTGGCTATGTAGCAACATGCTAGCGACTTTTGAGAAAGGATCTAGCGGTATTTCGTAGTAACACTTTAGGAGGTTTAAAATACGAGTCACACGGGCAATTACCAAAACTATAAAGGTCCATATCATTGTTATTAAACTAAGCATTTGGCAAAGAGAGGAATTGTTAAAAACCTTAGCCAATACTCTGTCATTCACCAAAAATAAATTTGAATTTATCATTATTATTTGGTAGGGTAGGTATGTATAGGTAGGTTGGCTAAATAATTGCTGGAATTCGTAGGGACTCGAACTGTTTTGAGAGAGTTAAATAAACAAAAAATTATATATCTGAATAATAAAGAGATTATGTTATTAAGCAAAACTGGGGGATGCGTGGAAGCCTATAGACTGTAGACGGTAAACTTTGTGTGGGTAGCGAATGCGGTTTTAAAGTAATTTAAGAATAGACAGTTTTCAATGCTGCGGCCAAACTATTCCACCCATTTATATTTTTTTGGTATCAAAACGTTCGGAATCGCGAGCCTCACCCAACTACGCAAGCATGGCTTTGATCATCGGCGTAGTTTTGAAGATGTGGAATTTTAAGTGGAATTAGAGGTTTTTTCAAGATTGCCGGAAAAAACCCACGTGCAAAAGCAAAACCTTCTCTATAAAATTTGCGGAGCATTAGTAGGGGAGTGCGTATGCCAAAGCCCAGTCGTTTCCTGTGAGTGGGAGAGACGGTATTTAGGCGTCAAGTTTTTCGGGAAATCGGCTGCCACGGACCTGTTTGGCCGCCATGCCGGATGTTTAGCATAGTTGCCCATTACAAAAACGCACCTCTTGTGAAAGTTTGATCCCGATCCAAAAAGCAGTTCTGGAGTTATTGCGTCGAAACCGGTGCGTAAGAAGAATTTGGATGAAATCCCAGGTTTAATGATTACAATAGGGGTTCCCCGTAGGGGACGAATCCCTAATAATCTGGGCTTTTATTTCTCGCAAGCGCCAGTTCTTCCAGAGGAATTCACATTTTCACTAATGTCCATAAAATAACTAATAAAATAACTAACTACTAACTAATGTCCATAAAATGTTTAATTCTGTAATTTTACATACTTGTCTGTCCATATTTTATGTTGAATATTAGAATATGTCATTTGTTAATTGTCCAATAGTTTAATACTGTACTATACTTGTGTTATCTATACTTGTCCATCCATATGTTTAGTGTTGAAAATATCACTACTGTACTTCTATTTTGTTTCATATACTGTACTTACTATAGATGAAGGGTAGCTAATAACACATTTTCTTGGATAATTTATCACAGAATAGCTTTGTATGTTTCTCAAATACAGATTTCTTAAATGTATTATATTTATTGTTCTTAATACAGTACTGTTTTCTTTTCTAAAGAGTTTGTACATGAGCTGATGTGTGAGGTGTCTCACCTGAGGCAAATGTACCCTAGATATTCATAGTGTGCACGGGGTATAGTTCCGATTTCTCCACCAGACGGCGTGGGGCGTCATTGGCCCTTCTCCCGCGTAAATAAACACGTTGAACTCTAAGCGATTGAATCGATTTCTACTTTATATGCTCGTAATGCCGTGTCTAACATGAACACTGGAAATTGAGTTATCGCCATACATTCTTAGTGTTCTGAAGGGGGAGGGTCCCTAGGGTAAAATAGAGGGAAATTACGACAATGAAGATTTATTACTGCCTTGTGATAAAAGCAGGGTGTATGAAGAGTGAACAACACCGACTATATCTCCTTCACCTTATATACCGTACTGGGCTAACTTAAATACTGTATTATCATTATTTATATGTCGATTTTATAATTTTACACCATAGTATGTTGATATTTATCCGTTTTCCGTAAATTTTTTAATGATTACTATGCGAGCAAAGGCGAAGCAGAAAACAAAAGTTTGTTATAAGACACCAACATTCCATTACTCATTTTCTTTCTGTAATATATGTGTTTTTATTGTTTATATACAGTATATATATATACCGGTATATATATATATATATATATATAGAGAGAGAGAGAGCAAATAATGTCTACGTTTTGGAAATTAGATATACTATAAAGATTATAAGCCTTGTTACAACAGCAGAACTTGCGCATGAATACCGTACGGTACAGAAATCTGTTTGTATTTGATTTCAGGTACATTTAGACGATTTTGTTTAAGCTTGGGAAGGATATATGATATCTAAAAGGATTAATTGAGATAGGCTGTAGACTTGTAATGAGTAGACGTCCTTCCTAAGCTGTACAAAATCGTCTAATAGTGGCCAAAATATAATGATAAGTACATCACCGGTACAGAAGGGGTTAAAGGCACGTAACACAATCTACCGGTACATAGGCTAGGCCTACTTATAATTTCAGTGATGCATAATACAGGTTTAGTTAATTAATATGGTCAAATCTCCGATGTATTTAGCTTATTGTAATGCCCTCTACCCGCAAAAATCCCGCAACCATAGAAATACCCGAGTTGACAAAATATAACCGATCGAGTTTGGATTTTAATCAACATTTGATGTCAAACAAGTTCAAAAGTTAAAACCTACACCACATATCACCTTACAGTATATATGGGCTAGACTTAAAAATACTAACTGTAAATGGATGAATTTTACACAAGGTAGTGTTTGTGTGGGTGGATGAGTTTAAATAAAGGAAATTGTTCTTGTGTTTTCGACCATTCCATCCTTACAAAGCTGTTTATATCGATCCTTTGCACAATCCATTTATCCATTTACCTTCCACTGTTAGATAACATATGATTCATCACGAAGTGTAGCCTACCTGCGGAGATGAAACGCACTTATATATCATAAACTATATGAGAAGACCAGAATTTTAGACCAATTCACATGGATCATAATGTAGGTAAGGTATGTACATATACGGTACCGGTACCAGGTAGGCCTATATAGTTTTGCTTCAACCGACAAACTTCATGATAAATCGTATATTCTCCTATTATGGAAGGTAACATATATTTATACAACGGACTTTGCTTAAACCTCCTGCTTAAACCTCCTCAAATAAACCGTTAGTTAAGTTAATTCTTAGGTAGGTTTGGTTGGTTTGATATTGTTGCACGCCAATGGTTGGTAAAAGAGCCAAGTTCAGATTTATATAATTTTGCTGCATTACAATGGTAAAACTATGATGTATTTTGCTTATATTGCCAACGAGACTACTTAATTTAGTCTAAATTTCACTGCATATATAGACGAAATTTATCCGACACGTAAACATATTGCATAAATGATCTATTCACAAAATTGGCATATGTTGGGGTGAAATTAATAAAATATAGATTATAAAATATGTATATTTTCAGTTGATAGATACCGGTAATGTTGGGCATAGCCTAATCAACTCTTTTCATATGTTTCGTTTTATTACCGGTACTTACTTTACATCTAGCAGCTTTGCCATTGTACCAAGATCAATGCCTTACATTGTGCTTTGTTCCTTATGTTATTTATCATGGAATTTGTCTGTTGAAGCAAACATTATACTTGTACCGTTATATGTACCTCAACCTACATTTTAATCTATATGAAGAAGTCTAAAGACACACGATTATTCCTGGTCTCTTCATTTAGTATATAATATATACGTTTGTTATACATCACTTCGTGATGAATCGTATTGTCTCTCATTATGGGAGGTAAAATAGATTGATATAAACATATCTTGTGTAAGAATGGAATGGTCGAAAACACACGAAAAATCTCCCCTACCCTCACCCATCCACCATAAGACATTTCATATACATCATTAATGTGGTTAATAGATTGTTGGTGTCCTATTAATGTTTTGTTTTCAGTTGGCTTTGCATAGGATACGGTAATCTAGTGTAGGCTAATGGTATACGCTTTGCCGTGAATTGCGGTTACCTCCCTAATATATCGATAAACATAAATGTGTATACAAATATATTGTGTAAAATGAGACAATTAATATCAGTACAGATAATTGTTAAGCCTAGTCCTTATACAAGAAGATATTAGACAGTTTCCAGACGGCGATGGATGATAAAGAGCTTTGCGGTTTATATACAAAATAATAACAAAGCTTTACTCTTATTGACCGTTGCCGTCTGATAGGTACTGTATACATCTGTAGTTTTATGAATGAACTAGGCCTATATACTGTATATTTGGGTAAAATTACTTAAGATATGTTCATAATAGTCCAAACATCCACACATATTAAAGGAGAGAGCTCAATTTTCAGTCTTATCATCTATTCATCATATAGTTTTATGTTACTGCTTTGAAGCTTGTTACTGTTTCCTTAATACATTTTCCTTACATCTTTGATTGTTTGGAATCAATACAAAAGCACATTTGTCTTGTCCGTGTGTGCTAAAACAGCCTGGTACAACACAAACTTGACCAGTCTCTTTTGTGTACAAGCGCGCGGCAGCCCCGTACATAGGGCCAATGCTTGGTTTGTTTATTATTGTCACGGCCACACTATGAATAAACAAGCTCAAGACTACCTGGACTGATGGCTGAGTTTGAACGAGCTGTACCACCCATTGCCAAAGGGTACCCAAAGAAGGATAAGGATCAACTCATATTGGAGCATCCTCTTCAAGGAGTAGAGGTGATTATAAATAAGCTTCTATTATTATCCTACGTTTTCCTTCTGGGGGCAGATATCCTCCTCCCTTTGTACAATTCACCTACTTGACGAGAGTAATGGGCGAGGGAACGCGAAAGTATTCCCGGACCCTAAGAACTGGAATGTTAAATGTTGTTTCTGTTTGGGCTCTGTCTTAAGTCGGCCACCCCAAGCTATGCGGTATGTGCCTGTGCATATACATACATTATAAATTATTATATAGTATTGACTGCACAGGTTTGGATAGAGGGAATCTACGGACACTTTATATGTGTATGAGAGCTAAGTACTGTACAGTATATACATATCTTCATATTTTGCAATGATTTTTCTTTATATTATATCTATTCATTGTCGATAGTATCAATTGCTTGATTTTGCAATTTCCTTAGTTTATTTGTACGATAAATGTAGGTTATTTGTAGGGTAGTTATTGATAGGGGTTACGTAAAGCATGCTACGCTTACAGAGACCTACCCGATAGCACTATCGTTAGTGAGGGCTATTTGTATTTTGTACCATTGTTAATGTGTTGTCATGTTGAAAATTTGATTTTAATAGAACATTTTGACACTAATTGTAGTTTCTTTATTCATGCAGAGTTTAGTCAAATTTACCAGAACGTCCCAGACTTCCCAAATTGACTAATTATAAAGTAAAACTTTCAAAATAAACAAACCAAAACGTATACGAACACAGTAAAAATACAAAATAACTAATCAAAATATATGTGGAAACAACGTTTAATTAAGTAAAATAATTAGTTATAAATAAAAGAACACAATCCACCACATAGGGTGTACATTACTACATGAGCAAGTTAATCTGTTTCCCAAGCAAACTAATCGCACACATAACAACGCACTGTAGTCACGTTCAAGGAATTAGTCAATTTTGGAAGTCGGGGACGTTCTGGTAAATTTTACTAAACTTTGCATGAATAAAGAAATTACATTAAGTGTCAAATGTTATATTAAAATAAATTTACAACTTGACAAGATAATAACAATAGTACAAAATACAAATATAACTCACTAACGATAGTGCTATCGGGTAGGTACCTGTAAGCATAGCATGCTTCAAGTGACCCCTAACAATTACTACCCTACAAATAACCTACATTTATTGTACAAATAAACTAAGGAAATCGCAAAAGCAAGCAATTAATCCTATCGACAATGATTATATATAATATAATAAATATAAACATTTTAAAATTTGAAGAAGGCACAATAGATTTAAACAAAAGAGTACTCGTTTAACAATATTCCTTGAACGTGACGATAGCGCGTTGTTATGTGTGTGATTAGTTTCCTTGGGAAAGAAATTAACTTACACATGTAGTAATGTACACTCTATGTGGTGGATTGTGTTCTTTGATTTCATGAATTTTATTTTAGTAAGCGTTGTTTCCCACATAGCGATTTTGATAATTTTGTTGCATTTATATTGTCTTTGTCCAAGTTTTGGTTTGTTTATTTTGCAAGTTTCACATTTTAATTTTAAATTATAATTACATCATTAGGCCTTGATATTCTTTGCTAGTCAATCCCGCTTTCATCTATTTTTAACAAATCAGCCAAATGATAAAAATGTTGATGTAGACAAATTTAAGAAATAGTCAGTCTTAACATTTAATGTTTTCACTTGTACAGTTTCCGAGACCTGAGAGATGTGTGGACTGAGGCCCTCCCACCTATCTCATATGCAGCTCCAGTCTTGGTACCTGTGTTCCACACTGTTCCTCTGTGGGAACACCAACGTCACTCAAGGATATGCGGAGATAACCAGCTGGTGATGACCCCGAAGACCACATCCACCTGGCAGACAGGCAACCAAGCATCCCATCACCACATAGCTGAACCACACCCCAGAGGCGGTTGCCTGAAGCCTCCGGAGCCTAGCCCGCTGTGTACAGGATCAGGGCTGCCTGGAGCGCTGCCATTAAGACAGGAGATCGGAACCACACTTCTTGTGGAGCACTCGGTCTTAAAAATGTATGTACTGTATGTTAATGTATGGGAGTGAAGTATGGACCATGGGGAGAAATCGAGAATGAGAGGGGTGGGAATTAGTTACCCCGGTACTTCTGTGTATGGAGTCGTAAGGAAAGGTAGACGAATGAATGAGGAAGTACGAGAGCATTGTGATGTGGATATAGATATGCTGTAGAGTGGAAACGGGAACACAATGAGATGGTTTGGTCACATGGAAGTCTATGGTAAATGAGGTGGAAGGTCAGAGAGGAAGAGGCAGACAAAGAGTGAGGTTCAAGGCATATAGGAGTGATACATGTTTAATGACTGCTTCGTCCACAGAGTGTCTCATACTAGTAGCATTTGTAAGTTATGTTTGTCTGTCATTTGAGATTGGTGTGTCTAAAATGTTCACCCCCTGAGGTGTATATGAGATACAAAAAAACAAAAAATTTCATGTAGGATAATTTTGCGGGCCCATTAGCGAGCATAATTTACAGTATCCCGAGGTATTATCCCTGCGGCAGCTAGTTCAGGCGTCAGAGAGGAGGTTAGACGTCTCGAGCTGTGTATGGGTGTCATCCAGGGCTGGTAGCGGGCGTGTAGCTGATTATCGAGGCATTTGTTTATAGTTTTATTGTCTACACATTTTGGCTGAGTAGTGAGTATATGTGGTGAAGACAGAGCCTTGCTATACTTAAATGATTTTTTTTTTTATATATATATAGAGTATATTCAGTTAGGATGTTTAAGTGTGATCTTACATGATGTTTTGTCTACTTCATCAACGATATAGGCCTAATGGTAGTATTTTGTATCTGAAGAAATAGATTTATATACTGTATTTTATTTTGGATTGCTATATGCACTATTTTGCCAGGTTTTGGATATTAGTGTGACTCAATTGCTCATCTACGGTGACAGGTCAGTTGAACCAGTGCCACTTCAACCAGTGGCCAGTGCCACTTTAATCAGTGCTAACTCAACCAGTGACCACTTCAACCAGTTACCATTTCAACCTGTGACCATTTTAACCAGTAGGTTAGGTTAGGTTAGGTTACTGGTTAAAATGGTCACTGGTTGAAATGGTCACTGGTTGAAGTGGCCACTGATTGAGTTAGCACTGGTTAAAGTGGCACTGGTTGAAGTGGCACTGGTTCAACTGACATGGAACCCTCATCTACGGGTAGAACATTCTAGTGTGAAATAAAACAACATGTGTGATGTTTGTTAGACAGTAATGTGTGATGTTTGTTAGACAGTAATGTGTGATGTTTGTTAGACAGTAATGTGTGATGTTTGTTAGACAGTAATGTGTGATGTTTGTTAGACAGTAATGTGTGATGTTTGTTAGACAGTAATGTGTGATGTTGTTAGACAGTAATGTGTGATGTTTGTTAGACAGTAATGTGTGATGTTTGTTAGACAGTAATGTGTGATGTTTGTTAGACAGTAATGTGTGATGTTTGTTAGACAGTAATGTGTGATGTTTGTTAGACAGTAATGTGTGATGTTTGTTAGACAGTAATGTGTGATGTTTGTTAGACAGTAATGTGTGATGTTTGTTAGACAGTAATGTGTGATGTTTGTTAGACAGTAATGTGTGATGTTTGTTAGACAGTAATGTGTGATGTTGTGTAATGTGTGATGTTGTTAGACAGTAATGTGTGATGTTTGTTAGACAGTAATGTGTGATGTTTGTTAGACAGTAATGTGATTGTTAGACAGTAATGTGTGATGTTTGTTAGACAGTAATGTGTGATGTTTGTTAGACAGTAATGACTTTGGTAGTTTAATACAGTATTTCCACAGTAAAACCGCTTAGGTGATCTTTCAGTCACACAAGTATTCCACGAGAATTTTGGCTATAATCCTAGTGGGATATGTATATTTGTTTATTTTAATTAAGCAATCTTCTGTTATTTGATTGTGATTAAATGATCTCAATATATTTCTCTCCAGCTTATTCAAATTAAGATAATTATGATGTTTGTGGGATAAATCTCTGGGTAGCCTAATCAATATTTCTTTCTAAAAAGTACCAGTATCTTTTGGGCTCGACAGCAAGCTGTTGTAGTATGACATATATATTAATTAATTATAATGTTTTTAAAACCATAGGCTCATCGTATCAATATAATTTCCTTCCATGGGCTACGATAGGTGTGTGAAGTAATCAGAAGTATTTCATTGTGATACCTATCTTACCATTTTTCTGTAGTAGTTCAGATTTACGTTGTTGTGCCGGAGGCTGTAGACTTTTGTGAGTTCTCCTTAGAATTAGTAACTATATAATTTGGTATTGCATTTTCTTTTGTACAAATGGTATGCTCATAACTGTGACCCAATAAAATATATTTACCTTTTTTCTCTCTCTCTCTCTCTCTCTCTCTCTCTCTCTCTCTCTCTCTCATCTGTATTTTGTAGAATCTCCATTTGGCATTTGTTTATGGGTGACAGATAATGCAGTGATGGTTAGGGGTTAGCATGTATATTTTGAACCAAAGCCCACAAGTCTATTCTCGTGCAGGGCTATGCAGGTAGGTAGTGTTGATATAGGTTAAGTGCACACACAACATATATACAGAGTGTACACATGCCTTAATCATATTGCAACATACACACATGTACTTTCAGGGCAATACTATCATTGTTTAATATCCCATGATAATATACCGTACTCTGTAGTATCAGCAGCGTTGCACCAAATATATCCGGCACCGCTGCACATGTTTTCATCAGTAACATCCGGTCGGCACTCAGCATAGCAGTGCCCCCCAGCTCTCTGTATATCTTTGGCTAATAAGAACCTATAAACTTATCTCTGGACTTTTATTCTACATCCTTGTGCAAGAAAGGATTATCAAGGTTGTTGTAGCTTCACATGACAACCATACATGGCGCAGTGTGTTAATATAGCCAGGAGATACGAGCCAAGACCGGATTATCAGCCAGCCATCTTGCAAGACCTCGCCTCTCCAGCCCTGGATATATCATTGTGCAGTGCTTTATAGTGCAGTGAAGTGTTTAAGAGTGTAGTGCAGTGCCTTTATTATGTGTCCCATGTCATTTGTGCCCATTCCCGACTTGCTGTGAGGGTTATAGCTGCCGAATCATTGCTGGACAAGAGCAAGGAGTAGCATACTCTAACGTCTCCAGCAACACTAAAGTTCTCACCCCTCACTGGGCCCTCAGTGCCTTCCAGCTGTGCCGGCACATACGCGCATGGACACACGCACATCGTTGCCAAGTCAACACGGTGTTGCCAAGCCTACCGCACTCACGCACTCACTCTCTCTAGCACAGCTAATTTCTCTCACTATTAAATAAACTGTTCCAGTTGTACTGCACATTTTCATCGTTCCTGCAAGACTACAGTGTGTCAGCTATCAACCAATTATGGAGGGAGATGAGCAGATTCATGGGGAGCCCAGAGACACCCCACATGACCATACTGGGGAGGGAGATAATGGTGGAGCTACTGGTGGAGATAATGATGGAGATACTGTTGGAGTTGCTGGTACGGGGTACCAGTCAGTTCATTCCACTCCAACCTCTCCTCTCACCACCCCTCATTTTACTCCACCTCCCCAACCTCCCCCCACTTTACCTCCCCTACACTATAGGGGAGGTCACCACACCCTGCAAGTCTACAACTTACCACAAGTGCAGACCTCCTTCAGCTCATACAGTATATGGAGCAATGCAGACAACGGGACGACTATACCAGAAGACAGGAGGAGGACCGCAGAAGACAGGAGGAGGACCGCAGACAACAGGAGGAGGACCGCAGAAGATGGGAAGAGGAAAACCGATGACAGGAGGAGGAAACAAGACAACGCACGGAGGAGGACTACAGGAGACAGATGGACGATGCCAAGTTCTCCGCCCTTGTCCAGGCTCTGGCCCAAATTACCCCACCTGCCGCCGCACCTACACCTACCTCACCGGAGACAACACCCCATTCCACAACATCCTCCACCCCTACAGCTCCACCTCCACCACAGAAGGCTATCACCCAGAACCCGCCGCCCCTTCGTGCTGATGCCACCTTCCAGGTTTTCAGAGAATGGAGGCGTCGGTGGGACGATTACTCTATAATGGTAGACTTATCTAAACTACCGAGGGAGAAACAACTGATCCAGATGCGGATGTGCTTAACCCTGGAGACACAGCGGCTTTTGGAGCACACCTTAAGCATACCCCCTGACACCGACAAGACCGTTGACGCAGTCCTCGATGCACTTCAGGAGCACATCAAGAATTCTCGCAATGAATCTCTCCGTCGCAGGGACCTATTCAGTTGCAAGCAAAAACAGGGCAAGTCATTCAACAACTTCTACGTCCGCCTCTGCCACATCGCCGAAGAAATTGACGTCTGCCCAGGGAACTCTTCAGCCTGCAGGGAGACCCAACCCAAGATGGTCATTCTGATGGGCATACACGACGAAGAACTTGTACAGAAGCTGCTTTCCCTCGACGCCACCCCTTCATTACAGGACATCGTCAACACTTGCCGTTCCTACGAGGCCACTCGAAGCGCTACGTCAGCCATACGTGCCCCACCGTCCCAGGTTAACGCCGTGTCAGCGTACAAGCAGGTTAAGCAACGCGAAAAGTTCTCCACATCGCAACAGTCCTTGGCGTCGGCTGCCGCCTGCCAACGTTGTGCACGCCGGTACGACAAGAATAAGTGCCCGGCTGAAGACTACACCTGCACTAACTGTGGCCGTCGTGGTCATAAGCCTAGAACTCCTGCTTGCCCTGCTCCCACCGCCCAGTGTCGTCGCTGCAACCATATGGGCCACTACGACAAATGCTGCAGATCTTCCAAGACACCCGCCACACAGGACAACGCCGCTTCCTCCCACAACAAGTCTACAGCAAAGAAGACCACAAGTTACCGACGTGTAGGATCACCTGTTCAGGCACCCACACTGACATCCGTGAGTCTCACCTACAGCGGCACCACTAGAAAACTCCACATGCTTCCTGACACAGGTGCAGACATCACAGTGATCGGCCGACGACACCTCGACATACTTCGGATTCCTCTCAGCAGCCTACGACCTCCGCCTCCGACAACAACGCTCAACGCGGATAGCTCTGCAATGGCTCCTGCTTTGGGGAAGTTTCATGCACAACTCACCATCAGCAAACGCTCCTGTTCGGCCACAATCCAAGTCCGCGAGGGTGTTCAGACGCCGCTTCTGTCCAAACGCCACTGTCAAGCATTAGCCATCATCTCAGCAGAATTCCCCAAGCCAATTCTACAGGTTAAACACATCTACAGGTGTAAGGAGCTACCCTTCACAGCCACCACGTCACCTGCACAAGCCAAGGAGTTCTTTCTTCGAGAGTTCAAGTACATGTTGGTCTCCAAGGAGGATCTCCAGACAGCTCCACTCAAGCCTATGAAGGGTCCCCCAATGCGGATCCACCTCAAGCACGATGCCGTGCCTTTTGCCATCTACACCCCGCGGCAGATCCCCTTTGCTTTCAGGGACAAAGTTAAGCAGGAGCTGGACTCGCTAGTGGCACAAGGTATCATTAAACCGGCCGGCGATGAACCTTCAGAGTGGTGCCCCCCCTCGTCGTCGTCGCCAAGCCCAACGCCGAAGTTCGCCTCACCGTAGACCTCACCAAGCTCAACTGCCAAGTTTCCCGCCCAGCCCACCCCTCACCGACGCCTTTCGAAGCGATCTGCAGTGTGGCCCCGCAGGCGAAATTCTTCACGACGGCAGACGCCCTGAGTGGATATTGGCAAATGGAACTTGCGGAGGAGGACCAGCATCTCACAACTTTCATCACTCCTTATGGCCGTTTCCAACACTGTAGAGGTCCAATGGGTTTCGCTGCGACAGGTGACGCCTTCTGCCTTCGCGGTGATAGGGCCCTCCAAGGGGTGCAAAATTGTGCCAAGGTTGTCGACGACGTGCTGCTCTACGACGAGGACTTCAACACACATCTTCAGCGTATCCATGAAGTGCTCATACGGTGCCGCGACAGTGGGATCACACTCAACAAGGACAAGTTCGTGGTCGCCGCACCCAGTGTGAACTTCTGTGGGTACACGCTCTCAGGTGAGGGCATCTCGGCTGACCCTGGCAAAGTCGGAGCGATCAAGGACTTCCCGACACCAGCCAACATCACCGACCTTCGCTCCTTCATGGGTTTGGTGAACCAGCTGGCGGAGTTCACTCCCGACATCGCCACTGCCGCTCAGCCCCTGCGCCCCCTGATGAGCCCGAAGAGGTCGTTTATGTGGACCGCTGACCATGATGAGGCTTTCCGCCGGGTCAAGGCTGCCCTGCTCAGTCCACCCGTCCTGGCCCCATTCGACCCTTCCCTACCAGTGATTCTACAAACTGATGCGTCCCGCCTCAACGGTATTGGATACGCCCTCCTACAGGATCATGGCAACAACCGTCTCCGCTTAGTTCAGTGTGGCTCGAGGTTCCTAAGCGACCCCGAGTCCCGCTATGCCACCATTGAGCTGGAGATGCTAGCCGTGGTCTGGGCCATGTCCAAGTGCAAGTTCTACCTCATTGGACTGCAACACTTCACCCTCATGACGGACCATCGCCCCCTAATCCCCATCTTCAACAACTACACCCTTGATGCGGTTGAAAATCCCCGCCTCCAACGTCTGAAGGAGAAAGTCGCACCTTACCTCTTCACAGCCGTCTGGCATGCTGGCAGGTTGCTCTACATCCCTGATGCGTTGTCACGGGCCCCTGTCAGCCACCCGACGCCAGAGGATGAGTTAGCATGTGCCGATGCCACGGTTCACCTCAGATCCCTCGTGACTGTCAACGCCGCCGCCACCGACGTCAACTCTCCTTCACAGGACTCAGACAGGATTCTCCAGGAAATCCGAGATGCAGCCAGAGCGGATACTGTGTACATCCGCCTGCGTGAGTGCGTTACTTCGGGTTTCCCCACCAACCGCTACGACCTGCACAACTCTCTACTCCCATTTTGGAAACTCCGAGACTACCTGTCAGCAGATGGTGAACTCGTCCTGTACGAAGCGAGGGTTGTGGTTCCTGAAGCCCTCCGCCGCTGCACCTTGGCTCGCCGACTTCTTCGCTGTGGCGGGGAAATCCTTCCTCGTCGTAACAGACCGACTCTCAGGCTGGCCCGTTGTCGTACCCTGCAAAGGATATACTATCGCTTCAAACACCATCAGGATCTTCTGCCGCTACTTCAGGGAAGTTGGTGTACCCCTCCGCCTACATACAGATGGAGGCCCACAATTTACTAGCCGTGAGTTCCAGGACTTCATGGAGCGTTGGGGAGTCAATCACTTGGTCTCTTCCCCATGCTACCCACAATCCAACGGTCATGCCGAGTCTGCCGTCAAGTCCGTCAAACACCTTATACTGAAGACGGCTCCCTCAGGCAACATCGACTGTGAGGACTTTGACCGTGGACTGTTGGAGCTCCGCAACACCCCGAACTTCACAGGCCGCTCCCCGGCACAAATCTTGTATGGCCACCCACTACGGTCTTGTGTCCCTGCTCATCCCCAGTCCTTTGCAGCAGAGTGGCAAGCCAAGGCCGAGGACTGTGACCACCGTGCAGCTGCCCACACTGCGCTGGTGCAGAGAAACTATGACCAGCACGCACGCCCCCTTCCCAGGTTGAGAGTCGGCACCACAGTGCGGGTCCAAGACCCGACTTCTCACTGCTGGGACAAGGTTGGGGTCGTCATGGGCTACGGCAGGTCCAGGGATTATGAGGTTCGTCTCCCCAGTGGTAATATATATTGGCGGAACTGTCGCTTCCTCCGCCCAGTGAATTCCCCTGGTGTTGAACCCCTCCCCCATAACCCTGAGATCCCTGTGTCTTGCACGGACCCAGAAAGAGAGTCCTTCACTTCCCCCATGGCTCCACGTAGGTCTGAAAGGCTCCTAGAAAAAGAGTCAGCTCGACAACGTCTTGCGAGCTTGAAGGGGGAGGGAGGTGTTGATATAGGTTAAGTGCACACACAACATATATACAGAGTGTACACATGCCTTAATCATATTGCAACATACACACATGTACTTTCAGGGCAATACTATCATTGTTTAATATCCCATGATAATATACCGTACTCTGTAGTATCGGCAGCGTTGCACCAAATATATCCGGCACCGCTGCACATGTTTTCATCAGTAACATCCGGTCGGCACTCAGCATAGCAGTGCCCCCCAGCTCTCTGTATATCTTTGGCTAATAAGAACCTATAAACTTATCTCTGGACTTTTATTCTACATCCTTGTGCAAGAAAGGATTATCAAGGTTGTTGTAGCTTCACATGACAACCATACAGGTAGTAGCATGGTCATTGCCCTACTGAATTACTAGGTTTGTAAACCATATATGCAGTGATTTATAATCTAATAACTACTACTGGTACTTTAGAAAAGCTTCCTCAAATTGTAGGAAAAAATATTACCACTTCATATAATTAATCTTATTTTCTATTTATTAATAAACAGGAATGAATGGAGAATACTTGTGAATAGATGAGTGAACATGTGGTCATTTTGGGGAAGGGGTCAGGCACAAGTTGGACTACCAGTAGATAATAATCCATTAGGCGCCTGGCCCGGGGAGACGGTTTACATGAGCGTGCGCCTGGAAGTGTGGTGGGCGGGCTTGTGGTTTCGGCTCTGCTGCATGTATATATACTGTAGTACTGTATGAGTATACACATTTGTTAATTTAATATCCAGGGGGTGGCTGGAATCCCACATATTCCTCTGAAGGGAATCTACCTCGTATGGCCCGAACAACGCAAGACGGCAGTATTTTACGGTTATATCCACCGGGTAAATCTTCTATAAGCTAGATGTCGCACAGTTCTGAAGGGAAAGACAGACAAATTAGTTTTGTGTAGCACTGGTATAATTTTTGGAATTTATAACAATGACTAAATACTGTAGGCTACCAGTATTAGTTATAGAATAAAATGTACAGTATACAGTATACTGACTAACTACTGTACAGTAGTAACCTGCAAAAAGTAATTGGCCCACAAGAGGCAAATCCATTTCACATTCCCCAAGACCCCAACCTCCTTTGTAACATGACAACCACCACATGTTGTTACCTGTACTTTTTCTTGGACTTAACCAATTTACTACCGTAACTTCCAATTAGTGGAAGGGACATTGACTACCGTAACTTCCATGTAGTGGAAGAGACATTGACTACCGTAACTTACATGTAGTGGAAGGGACATTGTGGCACGGGCAAAAGAGGAATGTTTTGACAAAGTATATAATTGTGATACTCGTCTTACCATTTTTCTGTAGTAGTTCAGATTTACGTTGTTGTGCCGGAGGCTGTAGACTTCTACGAGTTCTCCTTAGAATTAGTAACTATATAATTTGGTATGGCCATCCTTTAGCGGGGGTTTCGAAGCAAGGCGTCGGAGACGATGATGACTATCGTACCTTAACTACTCGTACCCTAGAAATCTCCCTAGCCATAACTTACATTCACAATGCCTTGCATATGATCACACCTTGAAAGTGTAAGTGAGGCACTGTAAATCAAGGTTGAAAAGAAATTGATTTGGATGTTGGTTATGGTAAACTTATGTAATGTTCCAAAGTTGATCAGTATGGGTATGCAAGAGTAGTGGATGTCGAACCTCCGAATACACTTATTGAGGGAAGGAAGCGAGTGGAAATTGCCTACCATATACAGTACTATATTTACTGATGAATGACAGTAAGTGGGATTTGCAGGCCTTAGTAAGTTTGGAGCTCAGTGTGGAAAAACAGAACTTGGTGGTCAATGTGATAATGAGTAAAGTTATAGTCATTGTGAGAAATACTGCTTACAAAGTGTGAAAGGAAGTTGATCAAACTGCTAGGCTAGCCTACTTATATTTTATTAGGCTAGGCCTATTCAATTCGACATTTTCTATGGTATTCATAGCCCTTTCCATTAACATATTTGGGTGTTTTTAAGATTGTTGCTATCTATAAAAAGACCAAATTTCCAGCCAAACAATAGGCCTAGGCCTGCTCAAAATATGAATTAGGCTACACCAATTTTCATTTGAAAAACCAACTCGTGGTGAACTCTAGCCTAATTTATTAATCCATATAAGTTGCAAGTGCAAATTTACCATATTTGCAATGCGTAGAGGTAGGCAAATGTTAGACAAAACTTACCATTCATTGAGAGGAATGTTCTGAAGACCTTCGTTGTTCTCTAATGAAGAATCGCTGGCTTCTCCTTCCTCCTCTTGAGCTGAATCATCTCTATCCCTGTCGACTAATGGTTCAAAGGCAAAAGGTTCAACATTCCGAGGAGGAGGTACATCAGGAACACCTGCTTCGTCGCCAGAACTCGAGGAATCGGTATTATCCATTACGAGAGTAGCCTAAAACACAGTGTTATTGTTTGAGCCAGGTGCCAAGCTACGTCATCACAGTGCGCGCTAATCAGAGTACCGGAAAATAGTTGTCGGTGTGCTTTCGGCCGATTTCATTGTCCATTTCTTTTTGTTATAGAATATAATCGAACTATAAGTCCTTACTATATTTGTAGAGTACTATACTCATACATTGTTTGGTTCATAGGCATAACTCATTTTGTATTCTTGCCTCCGTAATTCACCTTTAAATGTGGTAATGCGTAAATCATGCCTGTGATTGGCTAAGCTGCATGAGCCTGAGTCCAGTCAGTCTACTCTCTCGCTTACTGCTTGCGTTTACAATTTCTTTATCTCGCTTGTGTTTACTTTA
The DNA here is from genome assembly GCA_032716605.1 of Paralithodes platypus. NCBI lineage: Eukaryota > Metazoa > Arthropoda > Malacostraca > Decapoda > Lithodidae > Paralithodes > Paralithodes platypus. Next base: position 27,415,217 of record CM064570.1, on the reverse strand, counting down.
TGATATATACGTTATTATTGTGTTTCCTGTGAATTTTAATAGCTCTTTAGATTCGGATAACACTGTAATTTATCAAGTAATCGTTAAAATTACTTAAAAATATATAGTTTTTGAATAAATAAGGAACAATACAGATAACAAATAAATTATCAGGGTACTGATAAAATAGCCAATCATGAGCGTGCTGCTGCTTTCAATGACTTGCACTTTTACCGACAGACGTGGATTCATGTCGCTTGTTGTAGGCAATAGAGAGCAATATAGTCACACTTTTCATGTTTTTTATATATGCTCAGCTTTATCATTGGGATTGAGATGTATTAACCCTTATTTAGCGGCGAGCAACATAAGTCGAGTTAAATAAAGCTGGACTATGTGGCGGCGCTCGACATAACTCGAGTGGCAATTTCAGCACGTAATGTGGCTGAGAGAGAGAGACAAGTGGTGGCAGGAGACTAGCGAGCGTATGACTGCTCCAGACCACCGCGGCGAACCTACTGACACAAATCTCAGCTCCCTCCTCCCTCTCTCACTCGCTACATACTCAATTATGTACCGAAAGTACCGAATTACCTGCTTTTTGCACTCGCGTTGCACGGTTATTGCAAGAAAACTATCCATCATACAAGGATCGTTATGGTGTCATTCGAAAGCTCTGTTTATGCCCTTTCAGGGATAGGTACTTGTTTTACGTTCTGGGTCTTATTTAGGCATGAAAATGATCACGTAAACAGCCCTATTTTGGCTAAAAACACCCCGCTGTGCGGTACACATAAATAAACCGCATAGGCCGCTCGTAAGGTGTTAATAGCATGACGAGGAGCTAAAACGGCCGAAATAAGACCAATTCATTTCGAAATGAGAACGAAAGTGTACGTATTTTCGTGGATTATCTAGGTGCATGTGTGATAGGGAAACCACGGAATTGTCGTCTAAACTAAGAACGAAGATCCAGAAACCACGAACAAATAGCCAAGTGTGATAACCCCTTAACCCCTTCAGACTCATATGACGCAGAGGTTGCCAGATTAGCAATAAGAAATAGAGTTCTCTCACTCTTATAATTATCTCTCCAAAATTAGTTTTCTGCCCACAGCTAACTCAAAGACAACTGCAGAGGTTGAAGTAACTAAACTAAAGGTTTCTAAATACCTCTGATGATAACAAAGGCTTTAAAGTATCTCTAATGTGACGCCTGCAGCTCAGCAGAACGCCACGTGGGCTCAGCCGCTCGCTTGGCCACTCGCTAGCACTCGCCGGGGCAAGGTATTTGGCTGCAGTCTGTCTACAATGTTGTTCTTTCTTTCATGGTGTTCGTGTTGTTACAGACAGTCCCGTGGAGGTCTTTATTTTTGTCTGTGACAACGGGAAGCATTTGTATCATGAGATGAACGTGGGATGCATTGTGTATAGTTAAGGAGAGAGAATAATATAGGCAGTGGGGTGGTGGTGTGTGCGTGCGTATACGTGTGCTGCCTCCCCCCTCGCTTTGTAGGCTCGCATGCGTGCCATCTCACGCCTCTTGATTGGCTGGTGGTTCCTGGCGCCTTCTGCAGCCCTGCTGCCTGGTGACGTAGCACCCTGTGATTGGCTGACCACCATGCCTTTGTGTGTGATCCTGGAGGGGTCCCGAGGAGCTATTCTCTTCAGAGCTTTCCTGACTAGCATACCCTTCACATGTCCCTTGCCCCCCTGTCTCCCGACTTCTACCTATAGAGCACTTTCTCTCTCTCAACTTCTTACCTCTCATTCTTCTACTCTATTTAATATCATAACTTCCCTTTGGTTCTGCACGATTTCATATATCGGCCATCGTATTATATGCTGAAGCTCTCAGATAACACATGTTTAGTTAGGCATTTTGGAAGGGTTACCATTTTTGTCTGTAGAGGTTCGACACACTCATGGTGTCTCCCTTCCTGTATCTTGGTGGTCTGCTGGGGGATTTAATGCTAGACTGGGATAAGGCTACTGGTGTTGTGATTTCCTATGTGTACTAGGTTTTGTTGAACCTATACAATCGCAACGGAGACGTGGGAAGCCTAGGTGGTCTTTCTGACTGTGTACTGTTACGTTACGAGCGGGGTTCGAACCCATAACATAAAGAAACATTCCACTAAACACCACAAAACGAAGACTTATTATTTAGCCTCACAAAATGCGGAAAATATGACTATCAGTTTCAGTCAAGAATAAGTGGTAAGTTAAACTTCCACAAAAACTAGCAACTCTCTTTATAGTCACTAGAACCTTGGTAGGTGAAAAGATGTGGCAAGTTCATAAAATATCAGTTGATATCAAATGGCTGTTTTAGCCTAAAAACCCCAAAGTTATTCCTTTCTTATCACTCGTTCAGAATTAGTTATCTTTAGTTACTTTGACTTAGATTTATCCCAACAATCAAAAGAATAATGTATTAGCATATAAAGGTAAAATGTAAAGAGTATGTAAAATATAATTATAATTTATTTAAATGATTAATTATACACAAAAGTTACTTCTAGTGAAAATATCAAATTTGAGAAACATCGATGTGAAATAATAAAGAAACTCTTAAGAAAAATAATACATAGTTATATCAATACCCTCCAAGAGAGTAAGTGAAAGCAATCAATAAACATAGAAAAAAATCCTAGGCGATACTTATTCAACTGATGGTGATTCTTTTACAAACGAACTCAGGGCAGGTCAGCTTAAGATGGTGGTGGAGAATACACTACCTGTGGTTACGGTACTAGCGGTTTATATACCCTCAGCGCACCTGGCTCTGATACCAACTTCTCTAACTGTATTAATCTCAACTCATTATATACTTGCTGAATTAAAGTATTACTTTTACCAAGAACTCTATGATATATCTTGTAAACATTACTTATGATTAGAAAAGCCAAATACATTATTACCTAGTTATAATCAATATCATTCGTACGTCAGGCAACGAAGAAGAGCAAGGGGGTTGGAAGAAAGGGGGGAGAATGAATAGGGTTACGATTGTAGGATGATAGGGGGTAGAATGGAATGTGAACGAAAGGGGGGGGGGGGGGTAGTCTGCACGAAGCCTCCCAAGACCACCTCACTAGTTATTGTACACTCTTGAACAAAAATATCTTCCTATATGAAACTAAGCTGTCTACAGGTCGAATTAATTATACCGGGCTCATAACATTGCATACGATGTTCAATCATAAATAATTAAAGATCGTACCCACCATAACAAGCACAATACCTCAATTACAACCAGTGACACTTGAATTAAATAGAAATCCCTAACACCTCCCTCACAAGGAGATTTATAAGAGAAGCGAAACTAAATCTAAATCCTAATGCAATAATTTTAAACCTAATACCATACACCAAACCATAAACCAAAACCAAAATCACATTAACAAACATAAAATGTATTCTATCTATCTATCTATCTATATGCTCAGGCCCAATCCCCATTTTGGGGGTAGCCGACTCAAGACAGAGCAAGAACAGGGAAAACACAAAAACAACATAAAACAACAAATAAACACAGATAAAAAGCACAAACTCACACACATCCAGGTCACCCAGGAGAAGACCCAGAGACCAGGGTCACCAAGGTCGCTCCAGCACTCCCCCGGCCCCCGACCACCCGGAGAGGTTCCGATCTCGGCAGGCAGACATGCAGCGGAGCCAAAGCCACAAGCCCTGTTTTACCTACACTTCCATACCTCCACTCCTGCTTATCGTTCCTCCTAGATATTTAAAACACTACTTGTTCCAATATTTCCCCATCCAGCCTCACATCTAGATTCACCCTATGCTCTCCCCTATTACACACCATTACTTTACTTTTATTGACGTTCACCTTCAGTTTCCTCCTTCCACAAACCACACCAAACTCTTTGACTACCCGCTGCAGTTTCTCATCAGAATCCGCCACCAATGCTGTGTCATCAGCGAACAGCAACTGATTCAACTCCCAATCTCTACCATTCCCTCCTACTACACCCAATCCTCTTCCCATAGTTCTCCTTTTCACCTCCCTCACCACACCATCCATAAACATATTAAACAGCCATGGTGACATTACACAACCCTGTCGCAAACCTACCTTTACCTCAAACCATTCACTCAACTCACCATTTCCTACTCTCACACATGCTCTGCTCCCTTCATAAAAACTCTTAACTGCTTCTAACAAATTTCCTCCTATTTCATAAATCCTTAACACCTTCCACATTGCTTCACGGTCCACACGATCATACTCTTTTTCCAAGTCCATAAATGCCCAAAATATCTCCTTATGCTTCTCTAAATACTTCTCGCATAACTGTCTTACTGCAAACATCTGATCCACGCACCCTCTTCCCCTCCTAAAACCGCACTGTTCTTCTCCTATTGCAACTTCCGTACACTTTATTATCCTCTCTATCAACACCCTGCCATACAGCTTTCCAACCACTGACAATAAACTAATACCTCTATAACTTGAACACTCCTGCCGATCTCCCTTCCCCTTGTACAATGGCACAATACATGCACTCTTCCAGTCTATTGGTACCATTGACACAGCAAAGCACACATTGAAAAGTCTCACCAACCAATCTATTATCACATCTCCACCCTTCTTTATACACTCCACAGCAATACCATCCAAACCTTCTGCTTTTCCTGCTCTCATTTGTTTCACTGCTTCTTTCACCTCATTTTCCTCAATCCTTTCATTCATTCCCTGCCGCCTGGGTGGCCTGGGTAACCTATCTCCATCCACCTCTGCTTCAATCACTGCTTCCATTCCATCTCTTGTATTTAACAAAGATTCAAAATACTCGGCATATCTTTTCCTCACTTCAACTGGTTCCACTAGTAATTCTCCATTTTCATCTTTCACTGACTCTTCCCTCTTTTGTCCTCCTTTCCTTACTTTATTTACCTCCTTCCAGAACATCTTCTTTCGTTCTTCAAAATTCTCACTCAACCTTTGACCCCACCTTTCGTTTGCATCTTTTTTCGCTTCTCTAATTTTCCGTTTTGCCTCTCTCCTTTTCTCCTTGTACCTCTCCCATACCTCAACACTACCATCCTGTAAAACCCCTCTCAAAACACTGTCTCTACTCAACTGCCTTTCTCACCGTATCATTCCACCACTCGCTTCCCTTCCTGATACCTCTGCCTCCTACTTTCCTTTTGCCGCGTACTACCTCTGCACTTGCTTTCACTCCTTCCTTAAACTGTTGCCATTCAACCTCTACTTCTCTCTCTTCCATCTCTCTCACTTCCATCCACTTTTCATTTAGTCTTTCCTTGTACTCCCTCTCTTTTTCACTCTTCTCTAACTCACTAACTTTTATTACCTCTCTTACTTCACGCTTGTCTCTTATTCTCCTGTAACTCTTAACTCTTAGCTTTCCCTATTGCTGGCAAAATAGCTCTAACAACTAAAATTGTTCTCATTCAGTTCCGGGACAACATGTCCGCGATAATATTGTTCTTTCCCTTTATGTGGTGAATTTCAAGGTTATATGGTTGCAATGCCAAGCACCATCTCATTAACCGCTGATTCGAGTTTTTCATTTTATACAAGAATTTCAGGGGGTTGTGATCAGTAAACACTTTCACGGGAAAATGTGAACCACTAAGATACACATTAAACTTATCCACTGCAAAGAGCAAGGCAAAACACTCTTTTGCAATAGTGCTGTAGTGTTTCTGATAAGGTTTGAGTTTACCGGATGCATATCAAACTGGATGCAAAATCTCAGCATCACTGTACTGTAACAAAACTGCTCCTACACCAACATCACTAGCATCCATCTGAATTATGAACGGTTTATGAAACTGAAGAGACTTCAGAATAGGTGCATTGACTAATAGGCAACGAATCTTTGTGAATTTAACTTATAAATAAGATAGTGTGGAGTCAAGGGGTTAAGTGGGTAACTTAAGTACTAAGTGTAAAATACTAAGGTTTAACTTCTACCAAGAAGTTAGAGTGACTTAAATTGCTTCAAACTCTGTGTGTCCAGGTATTTTGGCTCAAACGTCCCATCATGTAGGCCCTGTATCTCTTGTCAACTCTGGGGGAGGCACTCACTACAGGCAGTTCTGCCTTTTGTTTTCCTCACTCATATAGAAACAAAAGTGTAAAGTATTACGATGCGTGAGACTAGGGTGTGTAGCTCTTCTGAGTACAAGGGTTAATTTCTATTGGTAACAGGGGAAGCGAGGGGAGAGTTTCAGGTGTGTAGTTATAGATTATTATAGTGAATATTAGGAGTATATAATATATTGTGAATAATATACATATATAATAGTTGCTGGTGGAAGGATGGGGGAATGTAAGATGTGAGTATAAGGATTAACTAAATATGTAAAATATTATGTTACATTGTGACACATCCCCCTGAGTGCCAAGTGTCTGCAAAAACTAAGCATAGCCTAGGAGTGAGGCCAGTGAAACATCTGTAAATAAGTAAATATGTAAAACAGTGAAATAAGTGAAAATAGGGAAAATTGATTAAGGCAGTGATGTTTGTTGTTTAACCCAAATCTATTATCGAAAGTGTTACATAAAGTTAAAATGGAAGACAGTAATAGGGTATTGCATGGTATGTACGCCGATCCAAACTTTCCCCTCCAGACCTTTTTTACCACAAAACAATAAACAACCTCCCCTCTACCACCCCTCCCGTTGTAAAAGAAAGTCTGCAGAAAAGGACATATATTGTTTACAATCAGTACCATGGACAGTTGCACAAGGAGTATGGACATAATGAGAGAAAAAAAAATCGCTCAAAATGCCTGATATACACAAAAACTTTCCATTGGTGTTGTATAATGACATTTACAACTACTATAGTACTCTCATATTTGAATTAAAAATATGTTAGGTTAAGATATATATATATACCAGGTTAGGTAGAATAGTTAACCTTATTAGGAAGACGTTTTGAGGTACGTTCCTATCTACTGTGTATTTCAGACCCGATGTCGCATCGCCTTTCGCAATTTGTGGCAAGACTATAGGTTACATAATAATGACACTCGAACACAATGTTATTGATACCCCGCCGTAAATTATGGTGTTATAAAGGTTTGTCAAATTATTATAGTTACGATGCTACCTCTTAGGGTAGCCAAAGGGAACGCAAAAACATGAGCAAGCGATCGGACACCAGACAGACCCCCCTCCCCTACAGTCATACTGTCTCTCCCCCACCAACCCCCTCCTACACTCATCCTTCTATACCCCCTCCCCACCTCTCTCTCACCTCTCTCTCTCTCTCTCTCTCTCTAACACACACACATAGCATATTGGATAATAATTATAAATACATTCAGTACTTTGTACATTAACCCTTTGGCGCACGATGACTCGTTCCGAGTCATAAGGTGTTTTTTTCCTAGGCGCACGATGAGTCTATAAGAGTCATCAAACTTTAAAATATTCGCCAAAAATTAAGTTTTCGTCCAACGCGTGTCATATTTGGTATAGATATTCGGTATCAAATCAAGTTCAATGGAAACTAATGGCAACCCCCTCTGCTTCCCTGGGTAGACACGCGGAGGCTGGGACTGTGACAAAGGAAGCCTCAGTCTCGCCTCAGTCAGCGTCCACGGGAGAGCGTGTGTGTGTGCCTCAAGACCTTAGCCCCGCTCGCTCGCATGCTTGCTGGCTGGCTGGCTGGCTGGCTGGCTGGCTGGCTCGCTCGCTCTTACGTCCAGCAAAGCTTGTGTTTACAGTGTTATAGTGCAATATTGTACACAAATATAGTGTTTTAGTGCAAAATAATTATTGTGTCTTCCTTTTTTTTTCAGTGATTTGAAAGGTTAGAATTTGAAATTCAGAGTAGCCTACCTACTAACCGACCAATATGGCTCGTCGTCAAGGCCTTGATCGAAAAGAAATTTTAGATCAACTATTCATTGATAGTGACAGTGATGATAATGATGATGATAATGCATCCACCCATGAATGGTGTGAGGATGCAGAGAATAGTGGACTTAGTGACATTGACTCTGATGCAAGCACTGATATGCATACGCCATTGTCCACCGTGCCTGTCACCACCACCACCCCCATACCCGCACGTACCACCATGCTACCACGTACCTTGCCACGTAATACCACCACCACCACCACCACCCACATAAAGCCTCGTGTATATGACTCTCCTTCCCTCCTCCCTACACTCCTAGCCACCACGTCCACTCCCATAAGGCCTCGTGTATATGACACTCCTTCTCTCCTCCCTACACCCCTAACCACCACCACCACCACCACAATGCCTCATGCACCACCCTATGCCCAACCAGGAACAAGTGGTATTATCACCATGCCCTCTCATTCCACCCTGCCTAGGCCCTTCTCCACTAGCCAAGTTAGTGAGGAGGGCATCATATTTCACTCGCCCCAGGCTGCCTACGCCACTCACCTACCCCCCTCAACACCCCCATCAATCGCCCACCTGCAAACAATGCGAGCATCACCACTACCATATCACACACTACACCCAACTCACATTCATTCACAGCCTTTATCACCAATAGCTTACCACACACTACACCCATTTCAAATTCATTCACAACTTTCACCACAACCACAACCTTCACCACAACCACAACCTTTACCACAACCACAACCTTCACCACAACCACAACCTTCACCACAACCACAACTTTCACCACAACCACAACCTTCACAACCACAACTTTCACCACAATCTTCACCCACATTATCATCACCATTACCATCACCATCACCCCCGAAACGTGGGAGCCGTGGCCCAATGAGAGGCAGAGGAGGGAGGCCTCGTGGTGGCCGACAGGGCCGCGGGCCTGGGCCCCGTGGCGGCCGTGGCGCACCACCACCACAACCAGCTGCGCCTCCTGCCGGAGCTAACCCTCGTGGTGGCCGACAGGGCCGCGGCAGGCGAGGTAGGGGCCGTGCCACACCACTACCAGCTGCGCCTCCTGCCGGAGATGACCCCCGGGATGTCGGCAGGAGTTCGTCGCCCTTCATCCCCAACATACAGCCCTTTACAGCAGTTCCTGGGCTAAATGCTCCTCCTCCAAGAACGCCCCTCGGATGCTTCCAGCTATTTTTCACGAGGGAGTTGCTGGGATTTCTGACCCGTGAGACAAATATGTATGCTGAGTTCCTGGATACATCTCTTATGGATTGGTATCAAGTGAATGACAAGGAAATGTCCATCTTCCTGGGGCTCGTCATGTTGATGGGCATAATCAAGCTGCCTTCGCTGCGGGACTATTGGCGCAACACCGTAATACATAAGTACCCAGTCTTCCAGCAGGCTATGAGTGGGAACCGCTTCCGTGCCATTCTGAAGCATTTCCACGCATTCAACAGTAATGCTGTGCCCCTGCAAAATAAAGACAGTCTGATAAAGGTGCGGCAGGTCATGGAGTACTTTGTAGAGCAGTTCAAGGTCGTGTACACCCCCACAGAAAATATGTCCCTGGATGAAGGAGCGCTGGGGTGGAAGGGCATGCTCAGATTCAAGGTGTACAATCCTATGAAGCCCACCAAATATTGTATCAAATTGTACATCTTGTCTGAGTCAAAGTCCGGGTTTATCACAAACCTGGAGGTGTACACGGGCGTGACGAAGACCCTCGTAGAAACCGTGGGGGCCCTCATAGTACCAATAACTGGCCATTGGTACAGATTGTACATGGACAATTATTACAATTCTGTACGAATGTGCAAAGAACTCCTGGCGCAGCAGGTGTATACGTGTGGCACGCTCCGGTTGCTGAGAGGGGCACCTAATTGACTGCAGGTACTGGCGAAGCAGAAAAGAGGTCTGGCAGACTACGCCCAGGATTCCATGCACAAAGATGGTGTGCATGTGCTGTTGTGGAAAGACAAGAAAGTTGTTTCCATGATATCCACAATGCACACCACCGATACCGTGGAGAAAAATGTGCGAACCAAAGAAAAGGGGCCAGATAACCGTTTGCACCATGTAGTCAAGACCATCAACAAGCCTGTGATGATCGAAGACTACAATCAACTGATGGGTGGGGTCGATCACTATGACCAGATGGTCAAATATTACCCCATCCCGAGGAAGACGGTGAAATGGACGAAGAAAATCTCCCTGTACTTCATTCAGATGGCCCTTTTCAATGCGTTCACCCTCTTCAAGAAGTCTGTGGCACCTCGACCAATCACACTCAAACAATATATGTCAATTATTGTCGAGAAGATGGTTGAATACAAGAGTGAGGAGTGGCCACTCTCGGGGAGGCCACTAAACAGTGTTCCCGATCTCCCCAAACACCTCCGAGCTCCAATTGATCCACGCCTCCGGATGGGTATGGGAGGTGGAGGAGGTAGAGTGTCTCCTGCTCCTTCCGCCCCCGATTCCCCAGCAGCTATCGGCACTCCTCCACCTGCAGTCGCCACTCCACCTGCAGTTGCCACTCCTCCACCTGCAGTTGCCACTCCTCCACCTGCAGTTGCCACTCCTCCACCTGCAGTTGCCACTCCTCCACCTGCAGTTGCCACTCCTCCACCTGCAGTTGCCATTCCTCCACATGCGCCACCGTCCAAGAGGCGTCGTTCTGTGAGCGACCACATCCGCCTCGACACAACACTGGGGCACTACCGTGCTTCAATTCAACACATGAAAAGGCTCCGGTGCCACCTGTGCTACATCGCCTACGGGAGGCGCCATGACACCCGCAATGAATGCCCTGTGTGTGAAGTTCCCCTGTGTGTGGGGAATTGCTATGACCGCTTCCACACAAATGGCAATATCCAGGGGCTTCAGCCGTGAATGACACACACACACACACACACACACACGTAAATAATTGTATACTTGTAAATAATTTGTATTGTGTAATTGTTTGTATTGTGTATTTTTTTTTGTAAGGTAAAAAAAAAAAAAAAAAAATATATATATATATATATATATATATATATATATATGAATATACGAACATATGAAGTCTAGATATGTGTATATAATTATTTGTTTATAAATAATTATATATGTATATATAGCTACATATTTTCATATGTCTGTTTGTCACAATCATGGGCGTGATTGGGGCCCAAGATCTGTATTATGAAGAATATAGTTCACTTTGTTTTTTAGCTTTTACAGTAAAGATGTAATGCTCTATAAATCACTTTCATTTTGTTTTCACAGATATTCTTCACAATACAGTCCCGTTAGGGTGGACGCTTTTCATATATATATATATATATATATATATATCTATATATATATCTATATTTTTATTTTTATTTTTGTTTCAATCATATTTGTTTGATATGAATACACACAAACACACACTCACACTTATACATAGAGACAGACAGACACACACACAGTCATGGCACCTGGCATCCTCCATACAACATCGCTGAAAACGTAAGTGTTTGTTCCTGCTTCCTACCTGTTTATTGTATTTATTTACTGTATTTTGATAGTCTTATGTATTCTGTATCTATTATGTGTAATAAGTATCTCCAGGTGCGAAAAATCATTTTTTTATCAGTGTTTTCAATACATTCACGTTTATTCGTGTATCTCACTTACTATTTGGTTTAACGTAATTCTGAAGTTACCGATGGAATCCTCATGAAATTCCGCTTCCATATATGTATGCAAATACAAAATGTTCTCTAACAAAATTTTGAGGTAGAGCGAGTTGGAAATTAGGTATTTAGATTTTTTGTTTACAACGCTTATTACCTAGTGCCCTAATGTGTTTGTTTTTGTATTTTTTCATTTTTTGTTTGCTTATCTTCAAGTTCAATCTATAACGAATCCGATAATACCTCGTTTATCCAAATACAAGTTTTTTTTGGTGGATACAAACAGCACAGAAACAAATTATCGCCAGGCGCCAAAATCCAAGTTTTTATCAGTTTTGGCAATACTTTCACGTTTATTCGTTTATCTCACTTACTATTTGGTTTATCGTAATTCTGAAGTTACCGGTGGAATCCTCATGAAATTCCGCTTTCATATATGTATGCAAATAAAAAAAACTCTGTAACAAAATTTTGAGGTAGAGCGAGTTGGAAATTAGGTATTTAGATTTTTTGTTTACAACGCTTATTACCGAGTGCCCTAATGTGTTTGTTTTTGTATTTATTCATTTATTTTTTGCTTATCTTCAAGTTCAATCTATAACGAAGCCGATGATACCTCATTTATCCAAATACAATATTTTTTGGTGGATAAAAACAGCACAGAAACAAATTATCGCCAGGCGCGCCAAAATCCAAGTTTGTATCAGTTTTGGCAATACTTTCACGTTTATTCGTTTATCTCACTTACTATTTGGTTTATCGTAATTCTGAAGTTACCGGTGGAATCCTCATGAAATTCCGCTTCCATCTATGTATGCTAATACATAATATTCTCTAACAAAATTTGGAGGTAGAGCGAGTTGGAAATTAGGTATATCGATTTTTTGTTTACAATGCTTATTACCGAGTGCCCTAATGTGTTTTTTTTTTTATTTATTTAATGTTTTTATTTGTTTATCTTCAAGTTCAATCTATAACGAAGCCGATGATACCTCATTTATCCATATACAAGGATTTGTTGGTGGATAAAAACAGCACAGAAACAAATTATCGCCAGGCCCCAAAATCCAGTTCTGAGCCAGCCCACTAGCCTTGATATTTTTTGGAGTGGGAAAAACTTAAATAGAAAACTATAGGTGCGCCAAAGGGTTAATATACCGTGGTATTACGCGACATTGGGTTTACAATAGAACTAAAGTATATACAGCAACAATGAGTTGGGCAGCTTTTGCAAATGAACATGACCCATAAGTTGGTTAATCACATTACAGTATACTGTCTTTGCTAGCAAGTTTGGCGGGTAGTTATAATTATAACCCTATTATTTATGGTTGGGTATGGTCGTTTCAGGCTATATGGACCTGTTGTTCGGTTATCCGTATGATGTGATGACATGATTGGCCATAATATTCTAAAGAATTGGAAGAGGTTTGTATAATTACAGAATAAATAAATGTTAATAAGAGAATTAATGGATAATTAAACAGGCAAATGTACTGTACATATATTTTATTTTAGTCTTCGTCACTGTCAAGGAAGAGCTCATCCTCATCATCGCTGTCAAGGCTTATAACGACACGTTCCACAATGTCATGAATATTGTCAAATGACCAATAATCCTCTTCAAACGCCATAGCTCTTCTTACGGCACCTGCCCAAATGTCTTTGGTTGCGCGTAACTTTGCTTCCTCTAACCTGGCCTTCAGGCTGGCACGAGTGACTCGTTGTAACAAGGTGCGTACGTATATCTTTATACACCCCCACACCTGCTCGATGGCGTTCAGCTCAGGATGCGCCGGTGGAAGTCGGAAAACTTCGTGACCCCATTCTCGGATTATACTATCCACTTTGTACCGTGGCTTTGGTCGATTTTCTTTGCATATACGAAGGAGTTCAGGACGAGTAGCGTGAGGTGATAAGGGGAGTTTCCTTTCCTCCAACCATTTCACAAGGTCAGCTTTTTTGGTGGTAGTAGTGGGACAGCGACTTTCCTCCGTAAACTGGCTGTGGTAGGGTGCATTGTCCAACACAACTACTGATGGCTCTGCCAATGCTGGTAAAAGTTGTGCTGTGAGCCAGTGAACAAAAAGGCTGCTGGTCATTTCCCCGTGGTAGTCACCTGTTTTGTTCTTTGCAGGGAAACATACAAAGGAGCCATCCACAAAACCCTCGACTGTGCCACCTGCTACCACCGCAAATCGCTCTCCTTCACCAGGTGGAACCTGACGGCTGTAGGTGGCACTTGTTTCAGGTTGTGTTCTGTCCACCCACTTCCTGTTGTGTGACATCCTTGTTGTGAACCACGTTTCATCCACATACACCACCTGTCTTCCTTCCTGCCGATGATGCTGGAGTGCGCGGAGAGCGTCAATACGACGACATACTATATCATTCGACTCTTTCCGTACATACATTTTTCTCTGTGATACCCTGTAACGGAATCCCATGCTGTGCAACACACGCCATATCGCTGTCTGTGAGGTCTCACTTGGAATAATATCGGCCCTCTTCAAATCATCGGTCAGGGTAACAACAGTAAATGTTTCCTTTGCAGCAAACTTGGCATGCACAAAACGTCGTATGGCACCAATAGTAAAGCTGTCAAAGACAGGTGGTGTAGTGGAGGGGGTCGGGGAGTCAGGCGGTGTAATGGTGGGAGTGTTCGGTGTTTCAGGTGGTGTGTCTGGCTGTGAACGCAGGTTGCGCTGCACCATCTTCCGCACTGCCTGGATTGTCATACCCATCACGTGAGCGACACGGTCATATGGCCTGTGTGGAAAGACAATATCGTAGAATAAGGAAATGGTCGAATATTAAGGACAACATAGTTGTATTATTATATGTTATGGTATTATGTGGTGGGCTGAATCCAAGATCTATATACTAAGGTCTACCGGACGGCTGACCAAAATAAGCTCTCTCCCGCGCACAGTGTAGAGTGCGCCCCACACTAGCCTGCGCTCGACCCAGCTTCCCTCCCTCAATACCAGTACCTCTTCTTTTGTTGTTTATTTATTCCTTGTAAACTATAGTCCATGGGATCTAAGATCAGTGGAAGTTCAATCAGTTCATTCATTTTGAGTAATCGATCAAGAACAAACGAGGTGAAACAAAGTGGATGTATTATATTATGCATTTTAAACATCCTGAACCTAGCATAGACACACTGAGGATAGTTACTATACAGTTATTATTATTTTTACACACACGCACACTCAGTTTGTACAATACATTGTACGTGTTTGTGTGTGTTTGGTCAAAAAGCCCCTTTTGGGATTATATGGGTCAAACTTTGTTTAATGTTTCACTACATCCTTCTACTTTATAAGGAATTAGGCGGCTTGTCATGTCATTAAGGAGAAGGAGTAGCTTAACATAGGTAAGGTAGAATTTAAGCACACTCTCACACACACACACACACACACACTGATTACATGTGTGTCTTTCGAAATAAGTTAGTGTTTTTATTACAAGGGACAAATTATTGTTCTCTTCCCTTTCTCCCTTTCAATTGGACATAAACAATAGAGAATACATACATTTAAAAACATGGCTTCCTCTAACTTCGTTCACAAAATCGTGATTACTTCGTTCTCTGTTTATCCAGATGTAAGTAATCAACTATGACCAACAAACAAACAAACAACAAACAACGACAAACAATTCAGCACTAGACCAATTAATGTAATGTGTTCAAACAAACGTAGCCAAATGTAACAATACTCAAACATTCACACCAATATCAATAACACACACACACACACACACACACACACACACACACACACACACACACCCACTAAAAAAATTATCACACAAATACAGGGTGTCTCGCAATATTGTTTTCCCTGTAGATACTTCTACAAAGGAAAGACTGTTAAAACGTTATAGGCATAGACCTATACAACATACTACATACTTTTGCAACTATATGGCCTTTTACATTCGGCATTCTTAACCCGCTCTAATGATAGAATGGAATGGTTATTTTAGTAGTGTATGGTTTATGGTGTTATATAAAGTAATTATACCATGCTGCACCCACCATGCACAACTTTGTTTTCATATCCCTTTCATTTGGCGGGAACATGGATTTAAAACAATGAACATGACAAAAATACCTACTTTACAAGGCAGTAGCTGTAAAATGTTGACAACAAAAACATATACATTTTATTGAATATTTTGGTTCATAATAGCGCTCTTTAATTTCTGAAAGTGCCGATACGGTTTCTAAAGAATCGTGGAGTACCCTGTATACAGCCACTATTAAACAGGATCAGACATATCCACAAAACAAAAATGATCACATACAGTATATAGTGTCGCTAACAAAAAGTATGTAAGACAACCATAAAATGTCACTCAAACATACAGGCAACAATTGTCACACAGCCACACCTCTACACACTACCATGATTATAGTATTTATCACCACCCCTAGCAAGAAAACTACAATCATTATTACGAATAACAAAACTAATGAACACCCATACCAACGAATATAAGACTAACATTTATTTGTTTACGGTAACAAATACTCGTTTTAATATTGTTTACTTATATACACTACAACTACTTGTAATACTCGCACACACATTCACATCATAATTATGTATACAGTAGCCTATACACAAATACACTGCCAGCGACAAAATAACATATCTATTTACACCATCAGTGATATAAAATAACACAAATATTACTATCAATAAGGCACGCAAGCAGGCATCCACTAATAATATTCCCACAATCACCAATATCTATACTCACACAATCACCTCCAATAAAAACAATTCACATTGGCCTACGAATACTATTACTATCATGATATTGTTTACATATTACCACCCATCTCCACTTCCATTAATATCCCCATATCTGTATTCTTTTAAGCTTACCGTGTGGTAGAAACATGGAAGGTACAGTATCGTCTTGCAATGGCCGGTCATTTTTAGTCCTCTTATAAGTACCGAGAAGACGTGATTGCATATCATCCTTCAAGTTGTTAACGTCAAAATGAATGGAGCAAATCAATGCATGTGTTGGGTTGCTTTTATCTGTATGTTGACTGGCATTCAACCACAAGCGTCATATTTTTTATTTTTTGGGAATCGAAAATAATCTAATGTTTTCAGATGTTTTTGCTTGTTTGATGTTGTTAAGAAACCCAAACACAGAGCAGTTATTCGGCATAGTAATCCACACAACCAACTAGCGGGGCCTATAAACAAAGAATGTCATTCTAATATACATAGTGCGCCTACATGAACTTTCTGTGTTCAGGTTACCCATTTTGGTTTGAGCCCAAGTGCGAGAGGAGGGGCGCAGGTCTGTCATTTGACAGGCGCTAATCCACCCCTACCTGCGCGCCGGTTGACCTTAGTATATAGGTCTTGGCTGAATCTATTGGAATAATATAAGGTTGAATAACCTTACGAATTCACCTCACCTGAGGAAAATTTGTGGCACGTAGCTCATATAGAATATAATGGTATTAAGATCAAGATATAATCACCAAACATTGTCATTCCGATAAAATATGTTCCGTAAACGTATAGACAAAAGCGTTATGGCTAATAATTACCTGCTAAGGCTTATTTTCAGTGCGTCACCGTTCTTCCCTTGGTTGAACATATTGAACAGTCGTAGCGCAATCACACCTTTGCATCCACGCGGGCATCTCAGCATACCGGCCATCTCCTGCAGGGACGTAGCACACCTTCAGTAGCTTGTGAGTAGGCACCTTCCTCGATCGCAGGCCAGTGAACATCTCCCGTTAAATTGCTCAAGTATTCCAAACACTGGGAAAATATCAAACTGAAACAGACCTATCACGGTTGTTTCCCTAAACTATCAATCCAAGCTCCGCCCATAATGTCCATTCATAAACTATTATACGTCTATATTAAAGCATATGTATGGCTTTATATTTTCCCTTTAACAGACAATATTTAGAGAGAGAGAGAGAGAGAGAGAGAGAGAGAGAGAGAGAGAGAGAGAGAGAGAGAGAGAGAGAGAGAGAGAGGTATAGAAGGATGAGTGTAGGAGGGGGTTGGTGGGGGCGCTTGGTTGGTGGGGTTGTTGGGGGAGGGACAGTATGACTGTAGGGGGGGGGGGGGGGGGCGGTCTGTCTGGTGTCCGATCGCTTGCTCATGTTTTTGCGTTCCCTTTGGCTACCCTAAGAGGTAGCATCGTAACTATAATAATTTGACAAACCTTTATAACACCATAATTTACGGCGGGGTATCAATAACATTGTGTTCGAGTGTCATTATTATGTAACCTATAGTCTTGCCACAAATTGCGAAAGGCGATGCGACATCGGGTCTGAAATACACTTTTTATTTTTTTAGTACACAGATACATAGTAGGTATGGTAAGGGTTAACCATTAACTCCAAGTAGGAAGACTGAAGGTGTCTTTCCCTATGGGTTATATATTAGTTTATCGTAGTTTTAAGTAGATTGATATAGTAGGTTGAATCTCTGCTCATTGTCCTGCTCTCTCGTAGATTGATTGATAGATAATATAGATAGATAATCGCTGCCACCATTCCTCTTATGGTATGTGAATAAAGAACTGTGAATACAAATACCACTTTTTATTTAAGTAACAACTGAAAGATTTAAACAGATGTACTAAAAATATAAGGGTGAATATATTCCTCCAAGCGAGAGAATATCTCCCAGACCTCTAGTTGTGAGAGAGGCCTGTATCTAAATAAACTCGAATCTTCCTTCCCACCTCTCTCTCACCTCTCCACACACACCTACCTGAGATGATGGAAAAATCCATCACTCATTCCGGTCATACGATCAGTGCATGGGTGAGATCAACGTGCAAGAGTAAGCTCATAATGTGTGGGAAAGAATTCTGACTCACGAATTTTAGTAGGAGGAAGTTACAAAGAATTACAATGAATACAATGGATGTAGTCACCCACATAAACATACTGTACATTGTAAGTAACTTCACCTTAAAATTATATAAGAGTTGAATATAATGATTTCTATAATAATGATTGAATCTAAGATGTAATAAGTATATGATCCCAAAATATATATTTGGACCCCTTCATTCCCTCCGAGAAGCCCTCATTCAAAAATTACCATTTCAGAAAGCTTGTAGAAAAATGTGTTTTAGACATGTACTTCTTTCTCCCTGATTCATAACATCTATTATACTAAATGGTAGTCTTAATTTACATAATTTCTTAACCTAAGTTTCGTTGGTCTTCCCCCACCAATTACATATATCATATACTGTACGGATATTATGTGTTGGCAATCAGTGTTCATCTATTTTCCAAGAAATCTAACATGGATATATTTGTGTGCACAGCTCTGGGTAATACCGACTAATCTTCTCCCTACCTTTGAAGTTATGTCTGTGAATGTTTTAATAAGTCAGTGTATAGTCTATCGCTACACAGTCTGTTTGATCCACTGTCTCACACCGGAGCTGCCTCTCACAAATGTTTGACTTTCCACGTTAGATCATTTATATCCTCATCACAGGAATATCAGCAGCTGAGATCGGTTTAATTTGCTTTGATTTACGCTTTTATAGTGAAGAAAATCCGGCAAGTATGTTTACTGACAGTATATTATGAATTGTTTTGATACCAGTGTGTTGAACTGTAATGAAACCATTATATTGTCTGACAGCACATCTTCCTGTAGTGGAAGATATGCATACATTGAAGACTATGAGTGTGATATACTGTATATGTTTGCCTGTGTCTGTATTCAGGAGGTTTTCAATTTATAAAGCTTAAACTGCTAGATACCTTAAGCTGTATGACCGCCAAATATACTCGCGTTCCCTTCATTTGTCTCTCACTTGAAATATTTTGTTTTGTGTTTTTTCCACGTCAACGAACGTGAAAAATGTTTTCATCAGATTATTGCAGACGTGGATTACACCACGCATTAACGCCCAACAATGTTATGGGTTTATTGTAGATTAGCTTAATTGTTGTTTTATCACATATCCATATGTCGTGGTACCTTTCCATGTGTAACAGAAATGTAAATGTTTGATGTAACTGGGTCCGAAATATTATTATTGAGGTTACACTCGTTGGGTGATATTTTGCCTCTGTTGGGAACCGAAGAGACCTTTATTACCGTTCGTCTCACTCTTGTTGCTGTTGTTGTTCTTCTGCTAGCTGGACTGGATAAGCTCAGAGAGTTGTGAGGGGGGACAGAGACTAGAAAGGAAGGGATGATTTTACAGCGTTCGACTTTCGTTGGAGGCCTCGGTGCTTTACAACGTTTGTTGGTAATTTGTGTATAATGTTGACAAACGTATAATTCACCATTCCATTAATATCACCGGTGGAAATACTTAGACTAGGCAGGAGAAGCTATTGTCTTTCTAAAATTTGCAATACAAACTTAGGCCTATATGAGTAATGCCTAGTATAAGACAATTAACACACAATAATGGTTTAATCACGTTTTAGGACCGTGTCGTAAATGTCATAATAGAAAGTCTGAAGAAAAAGTCATATATTGTTAGAAATTAGTACCGGGGACAGTTGCACAAGCAGTAAGGACATAATGAGAGAACAAAATAGCTAAAAATATGCAAAGAAACTTTTAATTGGTATTGTGTAGGATGTGTACTACTAATATAGTAGGCCTAGTCTCATATTATAATGAAAATTATAGATCCCAAAAAATCAATATGGACCCCTTCATTCCCTCTGAGTAGTCCTCATTTAAATAATATAATTTCAGAAAGCTTGTAGAAAAATGTAATATATACATTGTAACGTTACAGGCGGGGTTCGAACCCATAACATTAACAAACATCCCACAAAAGAAACCACAAAACAGAGATCTATTATTCAGACTCAATAAAAAAGTGGTGTTTTTCCTAAAGTCAAAAGTGGTATGTTAAACTTCCACAAACTAGTAACTCATATGAGTTACCGAACCCTTTGTAAGGTAAAAGTGGAGAGTTAAAAAAATATCAAATTATATCAATTAGCCATTGGTATTAAGAAACCCCAAAGATATTCCTTCCTTAATCCTCGTCAATCATTATTTATGAAAGACCATAGAGTATTGCACTATGAATACAAATACTATCAATATATAAGTGAAAGAATAATATTAGGGGTAGGTGGTAATTGTCAAACATTAAGTAAAATTATATAATTTATTTACATGAACTTATCTATATAATTAATTGAATACAATCTATCAAAACATAGAACATAACAACACATGTTTAACTGAATATATAAATGTATCTATTAAGAGAGTAAGATTGGACAAGGCAAATGAACTACTTATCGTATTCCCATGGTAACTCTTTTACAAGTGATGAATCAGGACAGGCAGGAGGTGGTGATGGTCTCAGAACTGATTTTTTTTTTTTTTTTTTTTTTTTTTTTTTTTTCCCCTAGCGGGGGAAGGGGAGGAAGGAAGAGGTGTGGGCGGGGAGAGGTAAAAGTCAGAAATATGAAGGAAAGGAGGAGAGTAAAAGTTGGCGGGCATACCGCCTTGCTGTGTTTTTGTATAATTATGTGTTTTGTTTTGTTGCAAGTGGTGTGTTTTTAGTGTTCTTCTTGTGTAGCTAGCTAAAAACTATGTGTTTGACTTAGTTTGAGTTTGATACTTTACGTCTTATTTAAGTTGTTTTGATATTTTTAATTTTAAAAGATGTTTCTTTCTTTGTTATGATGCCTTAATAGATAGGTTCAGGTTCTATTATATTATTTACTGAATTTACCAACTCCGTCTGCTCTATTATACCCTTGGAAATGGTAAACATATCATACTGGCCTTATTCTGAAATATCCTATTTTACTCTCATAATCTTTGAACTTACTAAATCATCAAAGAGTATGATAACATAATCATAAAATAAATCCATATCAAAATAATATTACCCAACTGAATTAATATCAAGAAATATAATATTATTATGATCCTACGTCTGGCATGAACGTGAATATAGAGGGAGTAGGGGGGAATTGAGAGTGGGGGGGGGGATCTTGAGAGAGAGAGTGAAGGAGTACAAAGGAAATCAAGCAACAACAGATATAGTGACCCTTCTAGGTTGCTTGTCCTCCAAAACACTGAGGATCAAGTGTTCAAACAGTGGTTTAGAGTGGGTAAGGGAACATTGGAAAGGGAATTACTGCCCTGGAACTAATGTCCGTGGCAGGATTAGGAAGTTAGTAGACGACAGATGGGTTAGTAATTGAGGAGGGGATAAAATAAAGTTATTCATTTACAAACGCAGTCAGTCGCGGGTTTGATAAGAGATATTTGTCTAGGCGGAGTTTAAATGAATCAACGGTGATGCAGTCTATAACGTCTCGGGGAAGCCCATTCCACAAGTTGACAACTCGATTGAAGAAGAAATTCTTAGATTCGTGCGAGTTAAAAGATTTACCAATAATTTTGCAACCGTTTCCCCGAGTGTAATTAGATTGGTCGATAGTGAAGTACTTACTACAGTTCATATTGTCGATGCCTTTGATGATTTTGAACACTTGAATTAAGTCACCTCTTAATCTGCGCTGGGTTAAAGGAAATACATTTAATTCTCTAAGACGCTCTTCGTATGGTTTGTTCTTTAGGCTAGGTATCATTTTGGTAACTCTACGTTGAACTCGTTCTAGCTTGTTTATATCTTTTTGGTAATAAGGGCACCAGGATTGAACGCAGTATTCCAGAAGAGGGCGGACTAAGGAACTGTAAAGGGTCAGGATAACTTCTTTGGATTTATGCTCAAATGACCTGCCTATAAAGCCAATTATTTTGTTTGCCTTCTTAACAACTTCTGAACATTGTTGACTCGGTTTTAGGTTACTCGATATTATTACTCCCAGATCGGTTTCTCTGTTTACATTCTTAAGCTGAGTGCCATTCATCGAATAGTTTGCTTTCTCATTTAGGTATCCGACATGTAGTACTTTACATTTATCCGCATTGAAACTCATTTGCCAAATTTGGGCCCAACATGACAATTTATCTAGATTGTGTTGCATATGGTCAACTTGTTCTTTTGAGAGTACGCTATTTGCAATTTTTGTATCGTCAGCAAATTTTGAGATTGTGCAGGTGAGACCCTCATCTATGTCGTTGATGTAAATTAGAAAGAGAATTGGTCCTAGTACCGATCCCTGGGGTACCCCGCTACTTACATTGGTCCATTTAGATGCCTTACCGTTTATGACTACCCTTTGCTTTCTGTTGCTGAGCCAATTTTCTATCCATTTCAACACACCGTCTTGTATTCCAAGGAGAGAGAAGGGGGAGGGGGGAAGAAGAAGGGAGAGAGAGAACAGGTTTGGTGAATTTCTAGATCGTTCTACACATCACCAGGTGAGGGTACACTCCAAGCCTGAAATATTGTACCCACCTTATTAAGTAAGTTAGAGAACCTTAACACCTCCCTCACAAAGAGATTTATAAGGGAAGCGAAATAAATCAAAATATAATTAAGTTTCCCAACACCAACCTATAACCACACTACCTATTTTACATAACTACTGCTAACGGCAGAAAACGTATTAACAGGGCACCACAAATGAAAGGTTGATTGATCTAGTTCCGGGACAACATAATATTATCTGTTGTTACATTGTTCTTCCCCTTTATGTGGTGAATGTCCAGTTTATATGGTTGCAAAGCCAAGCACCATCTCATTAACCGTTGATTAGAGTTTTTCATTGTACACAAGAATTTCAAGGGGTTGTGATCAGTATACACTTGTATGGGGAAATGTGAGCCACTGATATACACATTAAACTTGTCTACTGCAAAAATCAAGGCAAAACACTCTTTCTCTATGGTGCTATAATGTCTCTGATAAGGTTTGAATTTACCGGATGCATAGCAAACAGGATGCAACACTTCATCATCATCCAACTGCACCAAAACTGCCCCTACACCAACATCACTTGCATCAACTTGAACTATGAAAGGCTTGTCAAACTGAGGAGATTTTAGAATGGGTGCATTAATTAGCAGAGAACGGATCCTACTAAAGGATTCCTGGCACTATTCAGTCCACACAAATTTTGTCTTGGGACTAATTAAGTCGGTTAGGGGGCTCGAAATGTCAGCAAAGTTTGGCACAAATCGACGATAGTAACCGGCCATACCCCAAAAGCGCATCACCGCCTTGCGGTCATGGGGGGCAGGCAGTGTAGAGATGGCCTCAACCTTAGCGGTTACTGGGCTGACTTCTCCCTCTCCAACCACGTGACCCAGAATTATCAGCTTGGCATGACCGAACTCACTCTTGGCCAAGTTGACAGTGAGCCCTGCCATTGATAAGTTGGAGAAGAGGGCTTGTAGTTGTTGTAGATGTTCTTGCCAAGACTCGCTGTAGACCACAATGTCATCGAGGTAAGACTGCACTCCCTGTAGGCCATCTGTCACCCGGTGGATCAATCGCTGAAAGGTGGCGGGTGCATTCACCATACCAAACGGCATAACGGTATAATGAAATAAACCATCTGGGGTGACAAAGGCAGAGATTCGCTTAGCCCTCTCAGACAACTTGATCTGGTAGTATCCTTTTAGCAAGTCTATCTTCGAGATGTAGTGCGTTCCTCCCAGCCGGTCCAGCAGATCATCAATCCTTGGCAGAGGGTAGCAATCCTGACGGGTGAGCTGGTTTACACGGCGGTAGTCAGTACACATTCTGTATGAGCCATCCGGTTTGTCCACCAGTAGGCAGGGAGATGCCCACTCACTGTCGCTTCTCTCCACCAAACCATGTGCCATCAGGAAGTCCACCTCACGTTGCAAGGCCTCACGCTTCCCCGGATTGGCACGGTAGGGGTGCTGCTTAACAGGGATGACCCCATCGGTCAGCACCACATCGTGCTCCACCAGGGGACACTGCTGGGGAACATCACCAAACATCTGTGGAAACTGGACAAGCAGGCGCTGCAGGTCATCACTCTGGTCAGGTGACAAGTGCTGAAACTTCAAATGGGGATGAGCTAGGAAGGCAGAGTTTTGCATTGTACTATCCTGAGGCAAAGGGAGGTCATTATGCTCCATTACCTTGACTTCCTCTAGTTCACCTTAATCAAAGTTTTCCACAGCTTTCAGGTTAAGGACCTTATTATTAACAACATTATCCCTAACATGATAGGCTTTCAGCAAGTTGACATGCACAAGTCTTTCCGACTTTCTACGATCAGGAGTTTTCAGGACATAGTTGACATTACTGATCTTTTTATGCACAACATATGGCCCATGAACCATGATATTTACTCTGTAAAGGCTTCTTAGGTATAGGCAATAAGGCTAGCACAAGATCACCTGGCTGAAAATCCCTGATAACTGTATTCTTGTCATAATGAAATTTCATTTTATCCTGAGACTGCTCTAGATTCTTCATTGCAAGAGTTACTGCAGATTTCAGTCTAGACTTAAATTGGTGAACATAATTGTGAGAAGGGGTTTTCCAGGATTAGCATCTAACCAAGTGTCCCTTAGGACTGTCAGAGGACCTCTGACTTCATGTCCAAACATAAGCTGAAATGGTGAAAATCCTAAAGAATCCTGTACACTACTCCTCACAGCAAACACAACAAAATGAATGCCCTCATCCCAGTCAGCACTGTTCTCTTCACAGTACTTAGTAAGCATAGATTTGAGGGTCTGATGGAACCTCTCTAATGCACCCTGGGATTGAGGGTGACTGGCTGTGGAATGGTACTGGTGTACTCCCAACGCTTCCATAGTTTGCTTGAAGAGCTGAGAGGTAAAGTTACTACCCAAATCTGACTACCACACGTGGAATTCCATACTGTGTGAAAAATTTACTGAGAGCCTTTACTATGTTTTGGGAAGTTATACGTCTCAAGGGGAAAACCTCAGGGTACCTAGTGGTGGAACACATGACGATTAACAAGTACTCATTACCACCTCGTGTTTTTGGTAAAGGTCCTACACAGTCAATTATGGCCCTACTAAAGGGTTCATCAGTTACTGGAATGGGGTTTAAGGGTGCAGGCTTTACAGGCTGGTTAGGTTTTCCAGCAATTTGACACTCGTGACAAGATTTACAAAAGGATCTGACTGATTGTTTCATTCTTGGCCAAAAGAAGTCTCTGAGTATCTTGCTATAGGTCTTGTTTACACCCAAATGTCCTCCACTAAGGTCATGAGCAATGGAAATGACGTCTGACCTATATATGGAGGGGACAACTATCTGATGCATTTCTTGCCAGGTTTCATCAGCTGGCACATTAGGGGGTCTATTCTTACGCATTAAAATACCATTGGAGATGTAAAAGCACCGAGGATCATTCCCTATTTCTGACTCTTCCACAGCTTTGTCAAAATATAGTGACAGTTCAGAGTCCTGCTTCTGAGCCTCCTTCAGTTTTTCAGAGTCAATGGGAATCTTGCTCATTTCCTCTAGATCGGCATTATCCGCAAATAGTGAAGAAGTGTCTAAGTCAATATCATGATTATTCTTTGGTTTGTTACTTTGGTTACCTGCCTTACTCCTAGTGACTACACACGAGGGAAACAAATTAGGGAACTGATCCTCAAGTTGTTCAGTATTATTGCAAGAGGAGGGAAGGGAGGTAACAATGGGGTCTGGTATCACTTTTCCCCCAGCAATATCATTTTCCATCAAAAAGTTAACCCCTTCTACAGGAAGTGAATATTGAATCCCAACAACATAATACCCACTAGCAAACTCAGTTGTCAGATATACCCTTGCCAGAGGAACAGCAAGACTCCCACCAACTCCCTGAATGAGTACACTCTGGCCCAAGAAACATTCCTCCAAACCGGGCATCACACCCTTTAACATGAGGCTGTGAGAAGCGCCAGTGTTTCTTAGAATATGAATAGGACAGTTAGTGGAAGAATCAGAAGAAGAAACTGATCCTGTGGAAAGAAAGGGTTTAAACTGAGTAGAACTGCTAGGTGAAATATCAGAGGCTTTGAGAACTAACAATGTCAGAACTGGCAGTCAACACTGGTAGATTAGAATGGGATACTGTTACACTATTAGCATTAGTCAGGGGGGAAGTAGCTAAAACTGTACCTCTTTCCTGTTGTCGGGTTTTAGCTTTTAATTTAGGACAATCTCTGAGGTGATGTCCCGGTTGTTTACAGTAGGCACAAATCAAAGGTCCAGTAGGTTTGATGGAGGGGTTAGGGGATTTACCTGGTGCAGGCTTACCATTTCCATTGCTCCCAGAGACCACCCTTGAGACTGGCTGGGAGACACCAGGACCATACCTACCACCAGGAGAGTGAAATCCACCACCACCACCAGAAGGGCTAGCACCGGAGTCAGTGAAGGTGCCAGGCCCTCTCTGTCCCGTCCTGAAAGAAGAGTCACCATGGGTTAATCTATAATTCTCAGCCAAAGTAGCTGCCTTGTCCACTGTCTGCACTTCTCTTTCCTGCAGGTAAATTTTTAATGATAGAGGGACTTTGTGGAGGAATTCTTCAAGCATAATTAACTGGCTCAACTGTGCAAATGTAGTAATTTTACTAGCTCTTAACCAACTCAGAAATGTTCTCTCTTTTTCTTTTACAAACTCTAAATAGGATTTTTTTGCACCCTTCTTAAGACTTCTGAAGTCTTGACGGTGGGTTTCAGGAACCTGATCATAAACAGCTAATACTGAAGTTTTTAATGTCTCATAGGTTAAGTCTAGGCTAGGGAGGTTTGTATACACCTTTTTTGCATGTCCTACAAAAGCAGTTTGGGCCAGAAATGCCCACTGATCACTAGGCCATTTGAGTTGATTGGCTGCCTTCTCAAAAAGAATGAAGAATTGCTCCGGGTCAGTCTCATCGAAACTAGGTACAAATTTCAAGCTATGCCCCTTATCAGAAAATGGTTTGTTGGCAAAAGACTCTTTCTTTTTGTTTACCATCTTGTTTCAACTTTAGCGTACGTTCTCCTCAAGATCCCTTTGTTTTTGCTCCAACTGAATTTCTGTCTCACATTCTCTTTGCTCAATCTCTCGTTGTCTTTGCTCAATCTCTCGTTGTCTTTGTTCCCTGTCGGCTTTTGCATTTTCTAGCTCCAATAAATTCAATCTCAGCCATGCATCACTACCCCCTTCCTCTACACACAACTGATAGGCTACCTCAGACAAAACACCATCCTTCACTAGTTTATTGATGACACTCTTTCTAATCTCACCTTTGTTATCACTAATTTTATATGGTGCTGCATACTTTGTAGCTAAAGCAATCCAGTCGACTTTCCTAATGTTGGAAGTAGATAAGGTGCCCAGGGAGGGGTCAGCAACAAAATCACTGAGGTTAAAATCCATGATTAAATGAAAGAATGAACAAGACTATATGTGAAATTAGAATGAGCGAGAAACACTTATGATGGGTATTTAAATTGGTGGAGGCCAAATGACACACCACAAATCATAAACAAAACATAATAATGAGATGAGGTGTCCAAGACACATAGCGAGTCTTAATGATTCATTAATGTATACAATTACCACCAAACGACGAGGGTAAGAAAGGAATATCCTGGTCACGGCACCATGTAACGTTACAGGCGGGGTTCGAACCCATAACATGAACAAACATCCCACAAAAGAAACCACAAAACAGAGATCTATTATTCAGACTCAATAAAAAAGTGGTGTGAACGACTTATCCTAAAGTCAAAAGTGGTATATTTAACTTCCACAAACTAGTAACTCAAATGAGTTACCGAACCCTTTGTAAGGTAAAAGTGGAGAGTTAAAAAAATATCAAATTATATCAATTAGCCATTGGTATTAAGAAACCCCAAAGATATTCCTTCCTTAATCCTCGTCAATCATTATTTATGAAAGACCATAGAGTATTGCACTATGAATACAAATACTATCAATATATAAGTGAAAGAATAATATTAGGTGTAGGTGGTAATTGTCAAACATTAAGTAAAATTATATAATTTATTTACATGAACTTATCTATATAATTAACTGAATACAATCTATCAAAACATAGAACATAACAACACATGTTTAACTGAATATATACATTTATCTATTAAGAGAGTAAGATTGGACAAGGCAAATGAACTACTTATCGTATTCCCATGGTAACTCTTTTACAAGTAATGAATCAGAACAGGCAGGAGGTGGTGATGGTCTCAGAACTGAATTTACCAACTCCGTCTGCTGTATTTATACCCTTGGAAATGGTAAACATATCATACTGGCCTTATTCTGAAATATCCTATTTTACTCTCATAATCTTTGAACTTACTAAATCATCAAAGAGTATGATAACATAATCATAAAATGAATCCATATTACCCAACTGAATTAATATCAAGAAATATAATTATAATCCTACGTCTGGCATGAACGTGAACATAGAGGGAGTGGGGGGGAATTGAGAGTGGGGGGGATCTTGAGAGAGAGAGTGAAGGAGAGAGAAGGGGGAGGGGGGAAGAAGAAGGGAGAGAGAGAACAGATTTGGTGAATTTCTAGATCGTTCTACACATCACCAGGTGAGGGTACACTCCAAGCCTGAAACATTGTACCCACCTTATTAAGTAAGTTAAATAACCTTAACAACATGTACTCATTTCTGCCAGATTCATAACAGCTATTGTACTAAATGAAAGTCTTCATTTACATAATTTCTTAGCCTAAATGTTGTTCGTCTTCCCCCACCAATTGCGTCTCTCAAACACGGTATCTATGTTAGCAATCAGTTTCACCTATTTTTCAAGATATTTAACACGGATATCTTTGTGTACACGGCTCTGGAATATTTCGACTAATCTTCTCCCCACCTTTGAAGTTTGGTCTGTGAATGTTTTAATAAGTCATATATAAACTATCACTAAACTCTACAGTGGAACACATTCTATCCATTTCTCCTTTCTCAGAAATCTCCATCTTAGGAGATTTCAACGTTCACCACCGCCAATGGCTCTCCTCTCACACTACTGATCCACCTGGTGAACAAGCCTACGTCTTTTCTATCCTAAATGACCTAGAGCAGTTAGTTCAGCAACCCACCCGTATCCCGGATCGCATCGGAGATCGGCCCAACATTCTTGACTTGTTTCTAACTTCTAAGCCTTCTTCTTATACTGTCGATCTTTTCTCTCCTTTGGGCTCCTCCGACCATAAACATATCTCTGTCACCTGTCCTATCTCTCCAGTACGGCCACCCGATCCTCCTAGCCGGCGGCGCTTGTGGCACTTTGGCGCTGCCGACTGGGAGGCTCTCCGGCCGTACTTCTTTGATTTCCCATGGAATGATTTCTGCTTCCGTGGCCGGGGACCCTCGGAGAGTGCTGAACGCATTACTGAGGTAATTCTATCGGGCATGGAAGCATACATTCCATGCTCTTTCTCTCAGACCAATGATAACAAATCTTGGTTTCCTCACGCCTGTTCTACTGCTGTCCGCAATAAGGAGGAAGCATTCAAACGGTACCGTCGCCTTAAAACTCAAGACTCTCATTCTTCCTATGTTTCTGCCCGGAATCAAGCCAAATCTGTTCTTCGACTTGCCAAACACTCTTTCATCAATAATAAATGCACTGAACTATCCAGCTCTAGCTCTTCCCAAGCTTTATGGCATCTAGCCAAAAACCTCTCCAACAATTTCTTTTCCTCGTCTTTCCCTCCCCTTTCCCACTCTGATGGTACAACCATCACTTCTTCCTCTGACAAAGCTAAACTCTTCGCTCAAACTTTTGCTAGAAACTCCACCTTGGATGATTCCGGTGCTATTCCTCCGTCTCCACCCTCCTCTCTCTTACTTATGCCTAATATCCTAATCTCTTCTAAAGATGTACTTTCTACCCTCTCTGGGCTTAACACTAATAAGGCGTACGGTCTGGACGGTGTTCCTCCTGTTGTTCTCAAAAACTGTGCTTCCGTGCTGACTCCCTGCCTAGGCAAACTCTTTCGTCTCTGTCTATCCTCTAACGTCTTCCCTTCATGCTGGAAGTTGCTCACATTTAACCTGTCCCAAAGAAGGGTGACCGCTCTCAACCCTCCAACTATCGTCCAATTGCTCTTATCTCTTGTCTTTCTAAAGTTTTTGAAACTATTCTTGCTTCCAAATTTCTTAAGCATTTCTCTTCTCATAATCTGCTCTCAGATCGCCAGTATGGCTTCCTTAACCCGTTGAGACCCAGCGTCGCACGTGTTGCGTCGGCAGTCTTTGATCACCAACTCCCAGCGACGCATCACGTGCGTCCGACATATAAAAAACACTTACGTGGCTCGTAAGGTAGGAAATGGCGGGAGAATAGGAGGGGGAGGTACCGTAGTGTGTGTGGGAGCCGGGCCAGTAGGTGTGAGCGGGCCGAGACAGCCGCGCGGCTGGTGGTGGTGGGCTTAGTGGGGATAGTTTACACCCCTAGTTCACCGCCACTTTGAACCTTCATTACTCCGGTCGTATGGGAGCTAGAGGCTTGAGATTTATGTGAGATACTCCTTAGGATGTATGCCGTACAATGCCATACTCAGTTTTTACCCTAGTGCTCCCGGGCGGTGGTCATGCGGGGGAGACGAACTATTGAAACCCCCCCCCCCCCCCCCGCCCCCCAAATGACCGAAATGAGTTTTTTTTTATTTGTGTGTTCATTTCTCACCATTCTCTTCCATTTTGGCTCAACAAATTTGTTTGAGGCTCCCCCCCCCCAACCCCCCAACCGCCCCCCCCCCCCCACAAAAAAAAAAATGTCAGAGGTGATTTTCTTTTTTTCTTTTTTCATTTCTCATCCTTGTCTTCCATTTTAGCAAACAAAAAAAATAAGTGAAAATGGCTTGGGACTGGGGTGAACAAAATATTATAACTAGCCGGGGCTCAACGGGTTAAGGGTCGCTCTACTGGTGATCTTCTTTCATATCTTACTAACTCTTGGTCATCCTCCTTTCGGGACTTCGGTGAGACTTTTTCTATTGCACTAGACATATCGAAAGCTTTCGATAGAGTCTGGCACAAATCTTTAATTTCTAAACTACCCTCCTTCGGTTTCTATCCCTCCATCTGTGCCTTTATCTCTAATTTCCTTTCCGGCCGTTCCATAGCCGCGGTTGTGGATGGCCATTGTTCAATTCCTCACCCTATAAACTCTGGTGTTCCTCAGGGCTCTGTCCTATCTCCTATTCTCTTTCTAATTTTTATAAATTATCTCCTTAACTGTACCTTAATTCCCATCCATTCATACGCAGACGACTCAACCTTACACTACTCCATTAGTTATTCAGAACGCCCCAGCCAGCAATCCCTTAACGACAAACGTAATGAAGCCATAGAACTCTTAAATTCTGATCTAAATACTATCTCCAATTGGGGCACAGAAAACCTTGTTAACTTTAATGCTTCCAAAACCCAATTTCTCCATCTATCTACCCGTCATGATCTCCCAGCGGACTATCCCTTATTCTTCAACAATACAAAAATCAACCCTTCATCTTCTCTCAATATTCTTGGTGTCTCATTTTCTTCTGCTATCATTTGGAAGGACCATATTACTAGTCTTGCTAAGGCAGCCTCCCAGAAGCTGGGTGTGCTCAACCGCCTTAGGGGGTTCTTTTCCCCAGCACAGCTTCTTGCTCTGTACAGGGGCATAGTGCGTCCTTGTATTGAGTATTGTTCACATGTGTGGAGAGGTTCCTCTCACACCGCTCTCCTAGACAAAGTTGAAAGGAAGGCCTTTTGTATCATTAACTCCCGTCCACTCACCAACTCTCTGCAATCTCTCTCTCTCCGCCGCAATGTTGCATCTCTCTCGCTATTCTATCGCTACTATAATAATCAGTGTTCCTCAGAGCTTTCCCAGTGCATACCACCTCCTTTACGTAGGGTACGTGGTACCCGTCTTGCAACTCAATCCCACCCCTACTCTGTGCAACTCTCTAACCCAAGAGTGAAACGTTACTCTCAAACTTTCTTCTACTAAACAGCTGAGCTTTGGAACTCTCCCAGAATCAGTCTTTCCCTCTTCCTATGACTTAAATTGCTTCAAACTCCGTGTGTCCAGGCATTTTGGCTCGGGGTAGGCACTCGCTATAGGCAATTCTGCCTTTTGCCTCCCTCAATCACATAGAAAAAAAAAAACAGTCCATTTGATCCACTGTCTCACACCGGCGGCTGCCTCTCTCAAATGTTTGCCTTTCCACGCTAGATCATGTATATCCTCATCACAGGAATACCAGCAGCTGAGATCCTTTAATTTTGTCTTTATCTTTTCTCCTCTTTGATTTACGCTTGTATAGTGCAGATAATCTGGAAAGTATGTTTATTGACAGTATATTATGAACTGCCTTGATACCAGTGTGTTGTAACTGTAATGCAATTATAATATTGACTGACAACACATCTTCCTGTAGTGGGATATATAAATACATAAAATACTATGAGTGTGATAATTATACTGTACTGTATATGTTTGCCTGTGTCTGTATTCAGGAGTTTTTTTTATTTATATAGCTTACACTGCCAGATACCTTAAGCTGTATGATTGCCAAGTATACTCACGTTCCCTTCGTTTTTCTCTCACTGGAAATATTTTTTGTTTTTTTTTGTTTTTTCACATCAACGAACGTGAAACTTGTTTTAATCAGATTATTGCAGACGTGGATTTCACCACGCATTAACGTCCGAAAATGTTAGGGATTTACTGTAGAATAGTTTTGTTATACCAGATTTTTACTGAGGTTGTATTGACTTATTAGGTAGGTTCTTACTTGACTGGAGAAGATGAGAACACACAAGAACACAAACACGAAGGTAATTGAGGATAATATAACACAGAGTACAAATATAGGTTATTCTTATGCACACAAAATCATATGGTTAGAGGTACAATGTTACATAAGACAGGGATAGGCTTTCAATAGCAGTACGATCGAAGATCCTCTAGGCGTCTCAAGGGGAAGATATAGGCAGGTTCTGAAGATCTCTGAAGACTTTGCTGCCTGGTATTCCCTACAACGTCTTGGTCCGTGGGGGTGGTCCTGTCGTGTGACAGTGATAGAAGTTAGGGGAAGACTTCCTTGTAGATCATCTGAAGACTGTAGAGGTAAGGGTCTTACATGAAAAACGAACCATTACAAGAGTGTCTTACGCTCTTGTATCATGGGATTAAAGTAAGGAGCCATTTCACCAGTGTCATACGCTCTCTCTTACAATCCAGACATGACTTCTGCAGGTAGGTGAAGACTTCCTTGTAGATCTCTGAAAACTGTAGAGGTGAGGGTCTTACATGAAAACGAGCCGTTACACCATTGTCTTACGCTCTCGTATCATGGGATTAAAGTAAGGAGCCGTTTCACCAGTGTCTTACGCTCTCTCTTACAATCCAGACCTAGACTTCTATGTGAGTCTCTAGAGGAACTTATATAAGAACATAAGAACATAAGAAAATGGGAGTCTGCAGAAAGCCGATTGGCCTAAGCAAGGCAGATCCCTGTCCCACACAACCCCAATTACAAAGCCCAATTATAGGCTCAACACTCTAATACCCTGAGGATCATCTTACCAAACCGGTTAGAGATTAACGCAGGATTACGGGGGTCTGCAGAGCGCTGATTGGCCCAACCCTGCTGATCCCCCTTCACACCCAACCCTTCTTGTCCATATGCTTATCCAATTTTATCTTAAAGCTCCCTACCGTTTTTAATCCCACTATAGCACTTGGTAGTCCATTCCACCCATCTACAACTCTGTTACCAAACCAATATTTGCCTATATCTTTTCTGAAACGAAATTTATCTAATTTGAAACCATTGGTACGAGTGAGTTCTTTCGCTATCACTGAGCTTTAGTACATTTGTCATGTCCCCTTTGTTAATCCCACTAACCCACTTGAACACCTCTATCATATCCCCTCTAACTCTGCGTCTCTCTAACGAATGTAAGCCTAATTTCTTCAACCTTTCTTTATACGGTTGAAGAAATTAGGCTTACATTCGTTAGAGAGACGCAGAGTTAGAGGGGATATGATAGAGGTGTTCAAGTGGGATTAACAAAGGGGACATGACAAATGTACTAAAGCTCAGTGATAGCGAAAGAACTCGTACCAATGGTTTCAAATTAGATAAATTTCGTTTCAGAAAGATATAGGCAAATATTGGTTTGGTAACAGAGTTGTAGATGGGTGGAATGGACTACCAAGTGCTATAGTGGGATTAAAAACGGTAGGGAGCTTTAAGATAAAATTGGATAAGCATATGGATCACATGATGGAATCTTGGGATTGTTACGAGTATGAGCCGTTATACCAGTGTCTTACACTCTTGTATCGTAAGGACTAGTAGGGAGTTGTTACACCAGTGTCTCACACCCTCCACTACAAGTCCTGACGGAAAAGAAAACCATTACACCAGTGTCTTACGCTTTTCCAACCAGCCTTCCTATGTTTGTGGGTTTACTAAAACTAGAACGCTTGCCAGTACTACATACTCTAATTATAGTAAAGTCCCGTACTAAGGCAATATACAAATGTTAGGTGGTCACCAGTGTTATCTAACAAAAGTACGAGCAAATCCAAGGTACCTTCGAGAAATGAGTAGAGTAGTTCCACCAGTGTCTAATTACTCGCTCATGGCAATTTCTCGGTAAAGATAATTCCAAGTCTTCCAGATACCTATTAGCCAGTGCCTTTTTGGTATCTTTCCAACTGTACCGCTTCTAAATTTGGCTGGGGATGTCTTACCAATTCCGTCGTTCCTTCTGGCTGCGTATCTCGGGTCTATAAGGGCAGTTGTGCGCAGAGGAAGGTGTGTGTCGGCGGGGGTAGC
This sequence comes from Paralithodes platypus, assembly GCA_032716605.1. Lineage (NCBI taxonomy): Eukaryota > Metazoa > Arthropoda > Malacostraca > Decapoda > Lithodidae > Paralithodes > Paralithodes platypus. Next base: position 27,379,911 of record CM064570.1, on the reverse strand, counting down.
ACATCTCGGTATTCGCGCCACGGCGGTGGCGAGTCTCGGGGCAAGATGGGCACGTGGTGGTTTGAGATTTATGGAAGGTTTTCTCTCCTGCATAGTGTTGTTGGCCTTCTTTGGTCTCACAGTTAGGTCTTTTCCTGGTGTAGGGGGAAGTGGCGAGGTGATGGTGGCGACCCGAGCCTGCTGGGGAGAGGAGGCTCTTATGTTCTCATGCCTCGGTGGCGTGGGGACAGGAGTTGCTTTTGAACTGGTGCTTCCATCTCTTTCGTTTTTCTCCCCTATCTCAAGTTTAATTGTTCTTTTATCAAATACACTATGTTGTGGTACATTTTCATGTGGATCATACATGTAAATGTATGAATTTTATGTAATTGGGTCAGAAATATTTGTATTGAGGTTACACTCGTTGGATGATATTTTGCCTCCGTTTGGACCTACGAGCTATATTACCATTAGTCTCACTCTTGTTGCTGTTGTTGTTCTTCCGATAGTAGGACTGGATAAGCTCAGAGAGTTGTGAGGGAGGAGAAAGACTAGGAAGGAGTGGGGTGATTGACAGCGTTCGTCTTGCGTCGTCGGAGGCCGTCGGTGCTTGACAACGCTTGTTGATCATTCGTTCATTATGTTGACAAAATAATAAGTCATGATTATCTTAATATCACGGTTGGAAATATTTTGAGAGTTTTTAAGCTTTTGTATATATATATACATATATATATATACAGTATGTAATGTCAACAAATCTAGACAAAAATACTAGTATATATACACATCCATCTCAGAAAGTTATAATAATCAGTAGCTGCTCTGAGCTGTCTTATATATTCCCATGACTACAAGATGACTCATATTTGGACAATTGTTATCAATAGCTGATATCTGGATAAGGTTACCAAGGTATTTGTAATACTCTTCATGATTTATATAATATCTTTTAACTCTTTAGAAGCGGGCATGTTTGTTGACATGACCTTGCTGCTGGGCGGGTATATATACCGAAAACTAGATTCATTCCGTGCTCTTTTTCATGCACAAACAAGAGTCAGAGCGTAATACAATTATATATCCGTGAAAGGTCAACAATAGAGCTTTCCAATGATACCTGAATCACCCTTGTGTGACCACAGGTTATCTTGTAGCGATCGCGTAACCGGAGGTGAAAATACCCTAAAATAAGGTAATTTTTGAGGTTTATCCCTTATCTTGCATGGTCCGGCGATGGTGGGGAGGCATAGTATGTGTCAGAGACGGCCCAGCGGTGGTGCCGAGCGATTGAAGCCCACCTATTGTCCTCCCAACGCGCGGACTCTCTCTCAGAGCTCATAACGTCCTCAAAATGGCACCCGTCATATGATGGGCGCCGTATGGGTGACCAATATTCTCTCAACCGTGATATGATGTTCACCGTCGGTTAGGTGTTAAACCAACCATCTTCTTATTGAAACAGTTATAAACACATTTTATAAATATATAATGGTAATCGAGGCAATTAGTAAAAAATAGTAGTTGCAGATATTGAACGTTGAAGGTTCCTACTTTTTGGCATGTTGCAATTATTATAATAATGTAATACTTGAATTGTATTGAAGGTAAATGATGTCTCCATAAGAAATAATTGTTAAACCAAAGGACTGCGAGGATCCTTCTGCAATGTTTACTGGGAGAGTGTGATGTACCTTTCGGAATCTGACACTTAAAAACAGCAACCAAAAATGTACCTGAGCCAGGGCAATACATGCATCACAGTGCGTACAGTTCGAGAGAACTGCACAAACGAGCTCAGTGTGGCGGAAGCCTCCAGACAGAGAGGGCCTATTTCGCTCTACTGCCTATGCTTTCACTACATTCTCGTTACAAGAATCCAGTTCTTTCATTGGATATTTGTTATTTACATCCATTTTATGGATCTTCAATGTCCACATGTTTATTGTATAAGTAAAATATGTACATATGGTGCAGTAATAACGCTTTACATTTTTTTTTTTCGTCCATGGCTTATGAAGGGATGTTGAGTAAACACCTAATGGCATTTTCAGGATTTCGAGCTTTTTAAGCCTTCAAAAAAGGGCAGTCCCCTTAGAGAAGAATGGAAGGAGAAGGCGAACACTGAACACATTTCAGCTTAGCGATTACGGCCACAAAGAATATGTGGTGATGTAGTGTATTGAGCATCTGAAAAAGGAGAGAGAGGCAACAGCGTGGAAAGAAAGATAACAAACGAATGATGATGGAGTGTGAGACGGTCGCCAATGCTTGAGAGCATAATGAACATAAGAAACACAACCACTAAAGCCCGTAAACATTAAAACAAACGCATACACACACGGTTGAAAACATCACAAAGCATGTTCGCACAAGCTCATAAATACAAACAGACATACAACAACGATCTCGCACACTCAAGCAATTACTCGCACATATATTAACATAGTGCTACACATTCACGCGCACACGAGTAATGAGAGAGAGAGAGAGAGAGAGAGAGACCGACCCAGTTACCACTCCACAGCAATTATCAATACACACAAATATTCAGTTTTATCTTCCACTTTGAAAGAAGCCAGATACAGAATATTAAAGGGAACAAATATTGGTACAACATATATTACACAAGGTTTTAGCAATGCATTTAAAAATGTAAGTATATGTGCATCCACATGTGGCAGTCCGGGGATTCGAACCTAGGATGCTCACACCGAAAATCAACACACTTATGCATTGCACCACGAAGACAGTTAAAGAAAGGTGGACAAGCCTACGATTTATTATGCAGTTTCGAATCCTGCATATCAATCTAAGCATGTACTTATACACACTTTCCAACTGCGCTATCATAGGCTATGGATAGGTGAAAGGAAATAGTAATTAATGGGGCACTTAACCCTAGGGAAGGCCTCTCGATAAACTACTACTGAACCTGAATGAATTATTATGTTTTCTCCACCAAGCAACTTTACTCCTAAACTCGATTAATGAAATTAACAAACACATGTGGCAGTCTGGGGATTCGAACCTAGGATGCTCACACCGAAAATCAACACACTTATGCATTGCACCACGAAGACAGTTAAAGAAAGGTGGACAAGCCTACGATTTATTATGCAGTTTCGAATCCTGCATATCAATCTAAGCATGTACACACTTTCCAACTGCGCTATCATAGGCTATGCATAGGTGAAAGGAAATAGTAATTAATGGGGCACTTAACCCTAGGGAAGGCCTCTCGATAAACTACTACTGAACCTGAATGAATTATTATGTTTTCTCCACCAACCAACTTTACTCCTAAACTCGATTAATGAAATTAACAAACACATGTGGCAGTCCGGGAATTCGAACCCAGGATGCTCACACCGAAAATCAACACACTTATGCATTGCACCACAAAGACAGTTAAAGAAAGGTGGACACGCCTACGATTTATTATGCAGTTTCGAATCCTGCATATCAATCTAAGCATGTACACACTTTCCAACTGCGCTATCATAGGCTATTATATTAGAGAACAAGAAGCCAAGAATGGTCGCTAGCCCTGTTGTTGCATTCCTGTGCTCTCTCTCTCTCTCATTGATGATGAAATATGTATTGCTTACTCTCTCTCATTGATGATGAAATATGTATTGCATGTGAGAAGGATGGATTGGTCTCAAGGAGGAATGATAAAGGATCATTGATGTTGAAGAGCATACGAATTGGACATACAGGTGAATATGGAGAGAGAGAGTGAGAGAGAGATCAAACGACAACTAGCGAGAGAAAGAGAAGAGAAGCGAGCCGAAAATACGTCGTATGCAGTATTTTCAGGGACATTTCTGGCATCGTTTTCAGGGACATTTCTGGCATCGTTTTCAGAACGGAGGATACTGTGGAAAAGAATGGGAGTTACGGGGGAATGGGGGGGGGGGGGTAGAGAAGCCTGCTGGGTATACAACAGAGGATTACAGGGGAAAAACAGATGAACATAGACGACAACATGAACGGAAACAAACAGTGAATGAACATAACCATGGTAATGATCATTAACATTATCATCATAATAATAAGACTGACAATTCTTCCTTCTGTGTGTGTACAATCGCGCTAAGAAGTGATGACTCGGTTTTTCTAATGCTCGGACTAAGTCTCCATATCTGGCTACCGCTGGCAACTCTCCACTGCAACTCGTAGCCCGGTCTTTTCCTAATTTATATCTATAGGGTCTGGATATTCCCAATAATCGGTCTACTGACAAAATTAACCTATTTATGCCCTCTAAAATATATTTATGTTGTAGTTTGAATAAATATAAGTAAGGTTTGTTTCAATTTTTAAATAGAATAATGAAAGTAGTTATATTCCATGCGCTATCTAGCATGTTACACTCCCAGGGACTGAAGGCCTACGGTCCGCCTACCGCGGCCGCCTGCAAGACTGTCAGTCACTGTCAGGATATGAGGGAGAGTGAGTCTCTTCTGCTTTTATATCCACCTTTGTCCTTTACTACCTGCCTTTCCATCTTCCGTTCTTATATGGCAGTCCCTATGGGTTATCACATATTTTATAAGTTAAATTTAAACGTCTGTCTATACAAATTACAAGCTGTTCTCGAGAATTCAGGCTTTTTCACAAAATATACTGGAAATAATTATGTTTTCCAGGCAGAATGTTGTATCGCTTAGAGAGTTAAATGTGGAAAAAATACTGTTATATGTTTATTTACATGATTTATTGACACTCATGCTTTGAATATAACTTTTAACTGTTGATTTTAATTTGACGAGATACTTTTCTCCCAGTATTGTTTGTGTAAAAACTAATACAAGCATTAAGAGACTTACTCCGCATTTTAATCTTGAATCTAGTGAGCGAAATTCTACGAGTTTCACATTCTTTCGTTCGGCTTAGTCTCAACTTTTGTATTATTTGTTTTCCTCTCAAATAATGAGAGAAATATATTTTAACAATACTTATATATCATGTTTTCGGTATTTTTTCCTCAATTACAGTTCTCCCCGGTGTGTAATAAATGAATATAGTAGAGCCTCAATTGTTGCCAGATAGCACTTTCTGAACGAAAGGTACTAAGAATCGAGTCATGACTTCTTAGCGTGATTGTACATGATCAACACCTTTATAATACTAATTATCACCACCATTATCATCATAATAAGACTGTGACCATTGTTTATTGTGTGTACATTATATTAGGTTGTCAACCCGAATGATCAATAATAATTTCATAAGGTAGGACAGTTGTTCCAGGACATACCCGGTTTCCCATCTACTTGATCATTATATTATTACATATCTGATGATAAGGGCAAGGGTATTATTACCTGCTAATATATTTGTTAAAAACAAACAATTTCCTTTCCTTAAACTGGGAATGGCGCCGAGACTCTTAAGAGTTTTACTGGGCGAAGGCGACAGGACTCTTAAGATCCAAGGCCTAAAAAATGCCTTTTAACCCTTAAAGAGCGGCGCGCAACATAAGTCGAGTTGAAAAAACTGGCAAAAAACGGGTGAAAAAAGGGTGGAAATCAAGTGAAAATGGGTGGGATAGTAATGATCCATACATCCGACATCTGTGGCCTCCGGGCCCACACTAACTCCAGTTCCCCCACCGTGCGTGAGGATGACAGTGTAACCAATAGTTCGCTAAAAGTGAGCAATGTAGCAAAATCAGCTAAACTTCCATCTTCGAGGTAACACTGTCAGTGCTCCACGAGTGCTACGTAGCTGTATGTGGCGTCATTGTGTAGCGATTTCCACCTAGTTTTCGGCGCAATACAGTTCCTTTCATACTGATGGTTGATATAGCAGTCAGAATGGCCTGAAAAGGCCCAAAACGGCCACAGAGCACCCGCTAGACAAGGGTTAAAACACCCCAGTGACACTCGAAACAAAGGAATATGTGATTAAGTGAGATAATTCCCCTTCATATCATCCTCCACTTGTCCAAATTCCCCTCCCCCCTTCAATTATCACCTAGTTTTCCTCTTATTCCCTAGTTTATCGGTTTATTTTCCGCGCCAAAATCCCCCACCCAGTTTCATCAAGGTCGAAGGGGAGGCATATAGAGATCGTATCAAGAGAGAGGCTTCACTTGTAAGACTTCAGTGTCGATCGATAAGTGAGAGGGGGAGGGTGTGCGCCGCGCCGGCTCTACTCTCATGAATGAACCGGTCGGCAATACTTCGTGTTTTTCACCCCCCAAATTATATTCCCACAATTTTTTTTTTTTTTTTTTCTATATTCCAACTTACTTCCTCTCGGGCATAGGCTGAGAGCCTTAACATTCACCGCTTTACAATGAACAGTGAAGCCCGTGAGGTCTTGTTCCAGTCTAGGGAGTGAGACATGTGAAGCACGTAGAGTACAACGAGCACCTGCCATCTTGCCTTCACATGAGGCACGGTGCTCACTCATGGCCCGAAACGACCCCATCTCTGAAGCCACTTCGCTCCCGTGCTTCACTGTCTCACCCCCTACACTCGGACTCTCACACTTACACACACACAACGCCACCTGTTGAGCAGATAACTCACCAGGCATTGCACCCCTATAGCATATTTTGAATATGGGAATATTCATACAGTGCTATTTAATCAGGGAACAATGAGGGTATTTTATTGACGTTTCGGTGGGCTTGTGGTAATGCACTGATACTAGGTACAGCACAAATTCCATCCCAATAATATCTTCCCATTGATACATCGGGATTTGAACCCGGGACCTTTGGATTACCAGGCCAGTGGCAAGACCACTCCACCACACCTGCCCTATTTTATTGATGTTACATGTTAATATCTTTATATAAACGTTAAATAAGTAGTAACAATATTTATTAGATAATAACGATTTTCCGTCTGGAATGAGCCTCAATACGTTCGCCTGGCGGGCACTTTTAACCTCAGAAGTGCGCATGGGGGTAATTAGTCACCTCTGCCTGTGCGCATGTATTTGAGCTGTTTCCATCACTAAAATATTCATTTTACCATAAATAGCATTAATATTTATCCATATGCACCTATTATAGGTTGATTATAAAGGTATTAACCTGTTACAACAATAAAACAAGTGAAAACAGCGTTTGGATGGTCAAAATCGGCGATACAGGGCGGGAGTTACATAATGTATGGGTGAGGCAACCTCCTTTCCCGCCAATTTCCTCCAAGGCTGGAGAGACACTGTCGATAGATACTCTCTCTCTCTCTCTCTCTTGCACTCGCTTGCTAACAGTGATGACAATGCCCTGCTTGCAACTCGCTAATGTTAGCACGAAAATATACCTCAGAATAAGGGAATAACAGGGAAAATAGGTGATAACTGAAGGAGGGGTGGAAAGTGGGGAAGGAGGGGAGGTAGAGGAGTGATATTTTGCATGGCCCAGGGGCAAAACAAAATAAATAAAAATACATTTTTTTTTTTTTTTTTTTCGATGTTTAAAGTTGATTTTTTTTTTCTCTGACTCTTAAGAGTCTTCCCGCAGTCCGCCGGGGGAACTCTTAAGAGTCTTCCCGCAGTTCCCGGGTTAAATACTATAGCAACGCCGTTTAAATATTAAAATGATCGTACTATAAAACTTAATTATCGGATTCTAGCTTAGTTAATATCAATTGATCAACTGGGTTCTATTCCCTCTTGCAGTTTGTTGTTCCGACCATGGGTGTGTTACACTTTTGTGCTGATCATACGAGTGTGTCTTTTAATACAGACAGCATTACGTTAAGTTAGTCAATCAAACGGTTTCTATCCCTCCATCTGTGCCTTTGACTCTTATTACCTCTCTGGCCGTTCCATAGCTGCGGGCAGTCCACCGTTCATTTCCTCAACATATTAACTCTGGTGTTCCTCAGTGTTCTGTCCTATCTCCAATTATCTTCCTATTATTAATTAACGACCTTCTCAACTGCACCTCAAGCCCCATTCACTCATATGCTGACAACTCTACAACACACTATTCAACTAGCCTTCCACAACACCATTCACAACAGAAACTCCAAAACTCACGTAAGGAGGCCATAAAACACCTATCTTCTGATACCTCTACTATCCCTAATTGGGGCAGAGAAAATCTAGTTACTTTCAATGCTTTCAAAACTCAATTGCTCCTTCTGTCTACTCATCACCCCCTTCCAGCAAACTATAACATATTCTTCAACAACATACAAATTAACCCACAATTTTCTCTTAATATTCTCTAGTGTCTCTTTTTCTTCTGATCTCTCTTGTAAAGATCATATTACCACTCTCGCTAAAACAGCTTCACAAAAGCGGTGTGCTCACCTGCCTCCAGGGGTTCTTAACCCCTGAGCAGCTTCTTGCTTTGTACAGGGGCACAGTGCGTTCATGTACAAATTATTGTTCTCATGTGTGGAGAGGATCCTCTAACACAGCACTTCTAGACAAAGTAGAAAAGAAAGCCTTCCATCTCATTAACGCACGTCCACTCATCAATTCTTTGCAGTCTCTCTCTTCTCGCCACAATGTTGCATCTCTCTCCCTATCCTACTGCTATTACAATAAGAAGTGTTCCTCAGAGCTCTCTCAGTGTATACCACCCCCAGTATACAGTATAGGAATTATTGTAAATATACACAAATGTAATATAAGCTTGACATAATTATTATGCTTAGAATTACGTTTAAGACACGACTAATTTGACAGATTGTATAGTGACAGTACCAGTATATCCTTTTCTACAGTTTGTTTCTCATCATCTCCCTTTATTTTCTCTCCGTTTTCTTCCGTTAATCTCCCCGCTTTATTTTGTTTATCTCCCTGCATTATCTCCCCGTTTCCTTCCGTTTTTTTGTGTGCATTATTTTGTTCTACTACTTTTCAGTAATTTAGTATCCAAAACGGTCATTAATTATATTCATTAACATTATAATAATGAACCAACTCTCTGATTAATTTATATTGGTGAGGTTTTGCTAAGTACGCACAGAAACATGGCAATTAGTAGATAGGTTTACAAACGTGCTAATATAAACTGGACAAAATTGCAATACATAAATGGATGCACATATACTTACATTTGTAAATGCATTGCTAAAACCTTGTGTAATAAATGTGGTTGTAACAATATTTGTTCCCTTTAATATTCTGTATCTGGCTTCTTTCAAAGTGGAAGATAAAACTGAATATTTGTGTGTATTGATAATTGCTGTGGAATGGTAACTGGGTCTCTCTCTCTCTCTCTCTCTATTCGTGTGCGCGTGAATGTGTAGCACTAAGTTTATATATGTGCGAGTAATTGCTTCAGTGTGCGAGATCATTGTTGTATGTCTGTTTGTGTTTATGAGCTTGTGCAAACGTGTTTTGTGATGTTTTCAACCGTGTGTGTATGCGTTTGTTTTAATGTTTACGGGCTTTAGTGGTTGTGTTTCTTATGTTCATTATGCTCTCAAGCATTGGCGGCCGTCTCACACTCCATCATCATTCGCTTGTTATCTTTCTTTCCACGCTGTTGCCTCTCTCTCCTTTTTCAGATGCTCAATACACTACATCACCACATATTCTTTGTGGCCGCAATCGCTAAGCTGAAATGTGTTCAGTGTTCGCCTTCTCCTTCCATTCTTCTCTAAGGGGACCACCCTTTTTTGAAGGCTACAAAAGCTCGAAATCCTGAAAATGCCATTAGGTGTTTACTCAACATCCCTTCATAAGCCATGGACGAAAAAAACCCATGTAAAGCGTTATTACTGCACCATATGTACATATTTTACTTATACAATAAACATGTGGACATTGAAGATCCATAAAATGGATGTAAATAACAAATATCCAATGAAAGAACTGGATTCTTGTGACGAGAATGTAGAGAAAGCATAGGCAGTAGAGCGAAATAGGCCTTCTCTGTCTGGAGGCTTCTGCCACACTGAGCTCGTTTGTGCAGTTCTCTCAAATTGTACGCACTGTGATACATGCATTGCCCTGGCTCAGGTACATTTTTGGTTGTTGTCTTTTAAGTGTCAGATTCCGAAAGGTACATCACACTCTCCCAGTAAAACATTGCGGAAGGATCCTCGCAGTCCTTTGGTTTAACAATGATTTCTTATAGATGCATTATTTACCTTCAATAGGCTACAATTCAAGTATTAAATTATAATGATTGCAACATGCCAAACAGTATGAACCTTTAACTTTCAATATCTGCACCTACTTTTTTACTAATTGCCTCGATTACCATTCTATATTTATAAAATGTGTTTATAACTGTTTCAATAAGGAGATGGCTGTTTTGTCACCTAACCGACGGTGAACATCATATGACGGGCGAAAGAATATCGGCCACCCTGCGGTGCCCATCATATGACGGGTGCCATTTTGAGGACGTTATGAGCTCTGAGAGAGAGTCCGCGCGTTGGGAGGACGATAGGTGGGCTTCAACCGCTCGGCACCACCGCTGGGCCGTCTCTGACATGACTATGCCTCCCCACCATCGCAGGGCCACACGAGAAAAGGAAAAAACTAAAAAATTACCTTATTTTAGGGTATTTTCACCTCCGGTTACGCGATCGTTACAAGATAACCCGTGGTTGTACAAGGGTGATTTAGGGGTCATTGGAAGCTCTATTATCGCCCTTTCGCGAATATATAATTGTATTACACTTTGACTCTTGTTTATGCATGAAAAAGAGCATGAAATGAAGCTCGTTTTCGGTAAATATACCCACCAAGCAGCATGGTCATGTGTACAAACATGCCTGCTCTTAACACCTTAAGAGCGGCCTATGCGGTTTATTTATATGTACCGCCCAGCGGGGTGTTTTTAGCCAAAATAGGGCTGTTTACGTGATCATTTTCATGCCTAAATAAGACCCAGAACGTAAAACAAGTACCTATCCCTGAAAGGGCATAAACAGAGCTTTCGAATGACACCATAACGATCCTTTTATGATGGCTAGTTTTCTTGCAATAACCGTGCAACGCGAGTGCAAAAAGCATGTAATTCGGTACTTTCCCCATATAATTCAGTATGTAGCGAGTGAGAGAGGGAGGAGGGAGCTGAGATTCGTGTCAGTAGGTTCGCCGCGGTGGTCTGGAGCAGTCATACGCTCGCTAGTCTCCTGCCACCACTTGTCTCTCTCTCTCAGCAACAATACGTGCTGAAATTGCCACTCGACCTATGTCGAGCGCCGCCACATAGTCCAGCTTTATTAAATACGACTTATGTGGTGAGCCGCTAATTAAGGGTTAAAGAGTTACATGATATTATATAAATCATGAAGAGTGATACAAATACCTCGGTAACCTTATCGAGATATCAGCTATCGATAAAAAAAATCCAAATATGAGTCATCTTGTAGTCATGGCAATATATAAGACAGCTCAAAGCAGCTATTGATTATTATAACTTTCTGAGAATGATGTGTATTTATACTAGTATTTTTGTCTAGATTTGTTGACATTACAAATATATACAAAGGGTTAGAAATTATCAAAGTATTTCCAACAGTGATATTAACACAATCCTGACTTATTATTTCGTCAACATAATGAACGAATGATCAACAAGCATTGTCAAGCACCGACGGCCTCCGACGCAGGACGAACGCTTTCAATAACCCCACTTCTTCCTAGTCTTTTTTCCCCCTCACAATTCTCTGAGCTTATCCAGTCTTACTATCAGAAGAACAACAACAACAACAAGAGTGAGACTAACGGTAATATAGCTCGTCGGTCCCAACGGAGGCAAAATATCACCCAAGGAGTGTAACCTCAATGATAATATTTCTGACCCAATTACCAAAAATTCATACATTAACATTTATGATCCACATGAAAATGTACCACAACGTGTGTGTATTTGATAAATCAACAATTAAACTTGAGATAGGTTAGAAATAAGAAAGAGATGGAAGCACCAGGACAAAAGCAACTCCTGTCACCACGCCACCGAGACATGAGAACACAAGAGCCTCCTCATCCCAACAGGCTCAGGTCGCCACCATCACCTCGCCACATCCACCGACACCAGTAAAAGACCTAACTGTGAGGTTAACCTCCAACACCACCAGGAAAACCAAAGAAGGCCAACAACAACATGCAGGAGAGAAAACCTTCCATAAATCTCAAACCACCACGCGCCCATCTTGCTTCGAGACTCGCCACCGCCGTGGAGCGAATACCGAGAGGGGCTACCGCCGTCGACACACACCCTCCTCTGCGCACAACCACCCTTATAGACCCGAGATGCGCAGCGGGAAGGAACGACAGAATTGGTAAGACGTCCCCAGCCAAATTCGGAAGCGGTACAGTTGGATAGATACCATAAAGGCACTGGATGATAAGTATCTGGAAGACTTGGAATTGTCTTTACCGAGAAATTGCCATGAAGGAGTAAGACACTGATAGAACTACTCTACGCATTTCTCGAGGGTACCTTGGATTTGCTCGTACTTCTGTTAGACAACACTGGTGACCACCTAACATTTGTACACTGCCTTGGTATGGGACTTTATTATAATTAGAGTATGCAGTACTGGCAAGCGCTCTAGTTTTAGTAAACCCACGAACATAGGAAGGCTGGTTGGAAGAGCGTAAGACACTGGTGTAACGGTTTCCTTTTCAATCAGGACTTGTAGTGGAGGGTGTAAGACACTGGTGTAACAACTCCCTACTAGTCCTTACGATACGAGAGTGTAAGACACTGGTGTAACAGCTCGTACTCGTAACAATCCCAAGATTCCATCATATAAGTTCCTCTAGAGACTCGCATAGAAGTCTAGGTCTGGATTGTAAGAGAGAGCGTAAGAAACTGGTGAAACGGCTCCTTACTTTAATTCCATGATACGAGAGCGTAAGACAATGGTGTAACGGCTTGGTTTCATGTAAGACCCTCACCTCTACAGTCTTCAGAGCTCTACAAGGCAGTCTTCACCTACCTGCAGCAGTCTATGTCTGGAGTGTAAGAAAGAGCTTAACCCTTAAAGATCGGGGTCGGACTTAAGTCCGGTTCCAATTTGCAGCAAGTTAGGAGCATTATTAAGGCTTTTAAAGGGTTAAAATCGAGTGCAAATGGCCGGGAGCGCAGCGGGCCAGACAGCCGACTCCCAGGGCTTACTGCCGCCCATTAACTCATGTTCCCTGTGTTCTCGAGAGGCCGGCAGTGTAGCCAGTAGTGAGCATAGCTGGGGAAAATATGCCGCTATACGCTAAACTCCCATGTTACTAGTATCACTGTATGAGAACCACGAGTGCTACGTAGCTCGTTCTGGTCTCATTTTGAAGCTTTTAGCGCCTAGTTTTTTGCTAAATAATTTTTTTCTTCATGCAGATACTTGATTTATCATGCAGGAGGGCCTGAATATGCCCAAATAAGCCCAAAACCCCCCGCTAGACAAGGGTTAAGACACTGGTGAAATGGCTCCTTACTTTAATCTCATGATAAGAGAGCGTAAGACACTCTTGTAACGGCTCGTTTTTCATGTAAGACCCTCACCTCTACAGTCTTCAGATGATCTACAAGGAAATCATCCCCTAACTTCTGTCACCGTCACACGAAAGTATCACCAGGACGTATCACCAGGACCAGGACGTTGTAGGGAATACCAGGCAGCAACGTCTTCAGAGATCTTCAGAAAACAATAGTTTTGCCCTCTGACCCCTGACCTGTGCGGACGTCCCCAGTGACCGCTAGTGAACCGGTTTACCCTTAGTGAGGTCCTAGTGAACTTTCTTAGTGATGGCTGTTGTTGATGAGTCTGCTGTCTCCTCCCATACTCTCCAGCTTTGTCTTGCTTTGCAAGAAAGACTGGAGAGTGTGGAGCAGGAGATTCAGTGTCTCAAAGATGAAAATTTGGCCTTGAGACTAGCTATGGCGGAAAAGAAGTGTGAGGCTACCGGAAGTGTTCCCAGGGATCGTGAAGCCCCTTGGAAAGTGGTGTCAACCAGTGCAACGGCCTGCAAGCTGAAAAGGCAGCCACTCAAGACCCACAACAACTTCAGCACCTTGGCTGATGAGAGTGATGGCGAGGAAGTGGCGATCATCGAGGCAGTGAGAGGGGAGGGGGGGAAGTCTGCTGCTGTTGCTGCTACAACTCCTGCTACAGGCCGGCAACAGAAAACAGCTAAGTCTATTTTAATTGTAGGGGATTCAATGATTAAATACCTTGGTAGGGCTACTAACACACATGTTGGTAAAGTTGTCTGTCTGCCTGGTGCCGGAGTCGAGAAGGTGGCAGAAAAGCTAGATGGTGTCATGGAAGCGAGTGGAGAGGACCCCATCATCTTCCTCAACGCAGGGAGCAACGACATTTGGAAATGCAGGACTGAGGAGTTGCTCACCACGTACCAGGAAATGTTGGAGAGGATCAAGGAGAAGGGTGGAGTTCCTGTGGTACACAGTATCCTACCAAGAAGAGGGGTAAGGAAGGAATGGTCCTCCAGGGCTATTGGTGTAAATAGCCGGCTGGAGAAGTATTGCAAGGCAAATACTATTCCATTCCTGGATAACTGGACCCTCTTCTACGGTAAGGATGAACTGTATGCCCAGGATGGAGTACATCTCTCTCGACTAGGAGTTTCGACCTTAGCCAGCTCACTCGACAAGTTTGTTGCGGGGTTTGGTTAATAAACCATAGGTGTGTAAGTAAAATAGAATCCCAGCCACATCAAATTGATAGTAATGACGAACATTCTGATAGCGTAGATTTTCCGTCTAGGTCCAGTAGTTCAACAGGTAAAAATAAATTAGTTAAAAACAATAGAAAAGTAGTTGCAAATACAAGTAGTAGTTTGAGTGTTTATTATACAAATTGCAGGAGTTTATGTAACAAAATGAACGAACTTAGAGCACTGGTTAGTAAAGAAAATATAGACATAATAGCGCTAACTGAAACATGGATTAATACAGAAACCAGACATTTTTTAGCAGAGTTTGATATACCAGGATATAGTTTGTTTAAATATGACCGAACAAGTAAGAGGGGTGGCGGTATAGCAGTGTTTGTCAGGAGTTCATTAAAAAGCTGTACTAAATCAGGTATTAGAGTAAATAATGAAAATGAAAGTGTTTGGGTAGAAGTTAACGAAGGTAGTGAGACTTTAGTTATTGGAGTTATGTATAGACCGCCAAATATGAGTAGAAATGACGGAACATCATTATGGGAGGAAATTAAAATAGCATCAAGGCTTAGCAACGTGTGCATTATGGGGGATTTTAATTTCCCTAATATAGATTGGCAGCAACAAATAGGCGACTCTGATTCAAAGGAGTTTATTGAGGTAGTACAAGATAGTTTTTTATCTCAATTCATAGATACGCCGACTAGAGGTGATAATATTCTCGATTTAGTTTTCAGTAACAATGAACATATGATAAATAGTGTAGAAATCGGGGACCACCTAGGAAATAGTGATCACAATTCTGTGTATTTTAATATACAATGGAAAGGTAATATCAGAGAGAATACAACATTAATACCTGACTTCAGAAAAGCCAATTATGGTGGGTTAAGAGAAGCCCTGTTAGCGGACCCTATGGTCAAAAAATTAAGTCGATCCAGGTGTTCAAATGAGTGAATCCTTTCTCAGGCACCTGTCATCTTAAGTCAGGAGGAGACGTCAAACTTGGTAGATACATACGATAATTTTATCAAGTCAGTATTCAATGCGCAAAATAAATATATCCCCAAAAGAAAATTTAGATCAACACAGAACCAACCCAAATGGATGAATAATAGACTATTAGATCTTCTAGGAAAAAAGAGAGGAATATATAGAAAAATTAAAAAAGGCGAAATTCACCTACTTGCTTACTATCAGAATCTATCACGACAGGTAAAAAAGGATATTAGTAAAGAAAAAAGAAATTATGAAATTAAGGTTGCCAATGATTCAAAAAATAATCCTAAAGCTTTTTACCAACTATATAAATCCAAGGTTAGAGATGTAATTGGTCCCCTTAAAACTTCGATAGGAAAATTGACAGAAAGTGATTTAGAAATGTGCAGTACATTAAATAGTCAATTTCTTTCCGTTTTCACTAATGAAAATTTGGCACAGTTTCCAGAAGTCCGTAAGGTATACAGCGATAGTATAGAAAATAGGGTAAGTACGGTTACTATAAGTAGAAATGATGTGGTTAAGGAAATTGACAGACTGAAACCTCATAAATCGCCTGGTCCTGATGAGGTATATGCTAGAGTATTAAAAGAATGCAGAGATGAGTTAAGTTATCCATTAACATTTCTATTTAACAAGTCATTAGAAACAGGTATAGTTCCAGAAGCTTGGAAGCTTGCAAATGTAGTTCCGATCTTCAAAAAAGGTGATAAATCAATAGCATCCAATTACCGTCCCATTAGTCTCACTTCAATCATAGGAAAACTACTAGAGTCAATTATTGCTAGGAAAATGAGAAACCACTTAGAAACATTTAACTTAATCAATTCTTCTCAGCATGGATTCACTCAGGGACGGTCTTGCCTTACTAATTTGCTTAGTTTTTTCTCAGAGGTATATGAAGCAGTAGATAATGACAAGTCATATGATATTATATATTTAGATTTCAGTAAAGCTTTCGACAGAGTCCCTCATGAGAGATTGATAAGAAAGGTTGAGGCACATGGAATAGGTGGGGCGTTGTTAGGATGGATTAGGTCATGGCTAATTGGTAGGAAGCAGAGAGTCAGCATAAATGGTACCAAGTCAGAATGGGGAGCAGTCAAAAGTGGTGTCCCCCAGGGATCGGTATTAGGTCCCCTGTTGTTTCTTATATACATAAATGACCTAGATTTAGGTATAACTAGTAGGATAAGTAAATTCGCAGACGATACTAAAATAGGGAGATCAATTGATTCAGATAGCGATATAGAGTGCCTCCAAAGGGATCTAGATACCTTACATGAATGGTCAGTAAATTGGCAGATGAAGTTTAACATTGACAAATGCAAGGTATTAAAGATAGGGAAGATGCAAACAAATGTTAAATATAAACTAGCTAATTTAGAATTAGAAAATTCAGACTGCGAGAAAGATCTAGGTGTGTTTGTTAGCAATGATTTGAAGCCTAGAAATAGACCAGTCAAAGTAGGGCTGGACTTAGAACAAATTGTAATAGAAGGTTTTTTGGCTTTAACTTGTTTATTAGGTCCCTCTGATGAACATATAAAAAGTCTTCAACTTTTGGACACCGGGAAAGTGGTTAATTTGCATAAATTCAAGATGGCCGCCGTCCAAAGCTTCAATTTACAGATAACTTTTTTCTGGTTGCTCCTAGACCCTATAAATGTATTACAAACAACGTTTTTTTGGCTTTAACTTGTTTATTAGGTCCCTCTGATGAACATATAAAAAGTCTCCAACTTTTGGACACCTGGAAAGTGGTTAATTTACAGCCAAAAAACCTTACAGCCAAAAAACCTTCTATTGCAATTTGTTCTAGGTCAAGCCCTACCTTTACTGCACATTATTGTCTATTACATTTTGCCTAGGCCTATACTAATCCCATCATCTTGTTTCTTGTTTCATGCAAGGACTTCCAGGAGGCTGCAGATCTTTTGGATAAGCTGTTGCGTGAAGACGTTTCACCGGATGAAGTCTGCAGTAAAGACGTTTTCAACAGAATTTCTGAAAAACTTAAAGCTGAGAAGAGCTCCTTAGCAGAGCATAAGATGGGAAAGCTATGGATTCAATACATGGACATGATTGACCTGCTGCGTCGCTTCCTGAGGGCACTGAGAATGGGCGATTTCCTACTGTACCTCGGAACACTCCAGGAGATGTTGCCGTACTTTGCAGCGTGTGGTCATAACAATTATGCCAAGTCAGCCCATGTGTACATTCAAGACATGATTGAACTTGAGCAGCTCAACCCAGACATGTTCTGTGAATTGAACTCCGGTCTATTTGTGATCCGCCGAAGTGATCGGCTGTGGGCAGGACTGCCAAGCGACTTGGTTATAGAGCAGGTTTTGATGCGCTCTTTGAAAACGAATGGTGGATTGACACGTGGTAGGGGCATGGAGGAAACGCAACGCCTGCGCTGGTTACTTGCTATGCCAGCCTGCGCTGAGGTGAGTGAAGTTATGCAAGAACTGACAGGGAAGCATTTCCACACCTCTAAGCAGCACAAAGAAATGACTGAAGCAAGGCGTGAACGAGATAGGAAGGACACAGAGAAGGTTCTCGCATTCTTCAAGGATTATGATCCATTTCAAGAATCAAATGAACTCAGGAATATTGCCAACGGTGTGACAGGACCAGCCTCGGCCAATCCTCATTTACTGTATGAGGTTGGTATGAACATTGTGCAGAAGATGGAAGGTAGCAATGCTTTTGACTTTTCATTTAGGAAGAAAGATCAAGTTGAGTCGTTGGGTGCAAAGGTTACAATCAGTGCTGAAAAAGTACCAATCGACCCACAGCTCCTTTTCCAGAGGCTCCTCATCTTTGCTAATAACAGGGACTTAGGTGTTGAAGAGGTCTTTGCGTATGAGTTGTCTAGCTACCCTACTGCTCTGTTCGATAAGTGGGGGAGGCTCAGGGAAGCCAATAAACCACAGCTAGGAGATGAGATAGCTGCTGTTGTTCCCAAGTCGTCATTGGAATCATTTGAGGAAGAAAGGACTGTGACCCATGTTCTGGATGGTGGTTCCTTATTGCAAAGGATTCCATGGAAGAAGGGTGACACATTTGAGGACATTGCAAGCATGTACATGAAGCATGTTTCCAAAAACTTTCTCAACCCGGTGGTTGTATTCGACGGTTATAAATCAGGACCTACTACCAAGGACATGACACACAATCGACGATCAAAAGGAGTCTTTGGTCAAAAGGTGATGTTCACTCCAACCATGCCCCTTCGGTCAAAAAAGGAAAACTTCTTGTCAAACTCGGACAATAAGCAAAACTTCATTGACTTATTGTGTGAAACATTCAAGGCAAATGGAATTGACTGTGTCAATGCGCCAGCAGATGCAGATGTCATGATTGCGAAGAAGGGAATTGAGCATGCAAGGGAAACCGTGACATATGTGATAGGTGAGGACACAGACTTGTTGGTGCTGTTGTGTCATTATGCGGAACGAGGGATGAATGATTTGTACTTCAAGTCGAGCAAGGAAGGTGGGAAATGTTGGCATATTAACTCAGTAGCAGAAGCTCTCGGTGAAAGCATCTGTCGTGTCCTGCCAGTTGTCCATGCACTCTGTGGATGTGACACAACCTCACGACTGTATGGTATTGGTAAAGGGGCTGCCTTGAGGAAAGTGAGGGAAGACAACGGTTTCTTGAAATGTATAGAAGCATTCTGTTGCCAAAGTGGAAGTAAAGACGTGATATCATCAGCTGGTGAAAAGGCCTTGGTTTATTTGTACGGGGGAAAAGGAAATGACACCCTTGACGGACTGCGAAAGACAAAGTTTTGCAACAAGGTGGCAAAAAGTTCAACTACCGTTGAAGTTCACAGCCTTCCCCCAACAACCGATGCAGCCAAATACCACTCGTTCCGAGTTTATTGTCAGGTCCAGGAATGGATGGGGAACTGTGTGGACCCCGAGAAATGGGGCTGGTGTCTGCGGAAGGGACAGCTTGAACCGAAGACGATGGATTCGCCAGTGGCTCCTGATTCACTACTGAAATTGGTCAGATGTCAGTGTAAGGGCAACTGTGACACTCAACGCTGTAGTTGCAAACGGAATGAGCTTGAATGTTCCAGTGCATGTGGTCAATGTAAAGGACTCTGTCAAAATAGCAACTTTGATGCAAGCACCGATGATCCAAGTGAATACAAACTCCTAAGTAGGAGTAAAAATGCCATTTTCGTTTTTACACCCGTAGACTTTATTGAAAAAGCCACTGCCATTTCCGTTTTTACATCCGTAGACTTTATTGAAAAAGCCCCTGCCAGAAAAAAACCCTGCCATTTCGTTTTTACATCCATAGACTTTATTGAAAAAGCCCCTGCCAGAAAAAAATGGGTCCAAAATGGCGACGGTTGTCCGGTAGTGACCAGTTAGGGGTAACCTGAGAAGTGTCCAAAAATGGCGACGGTTGTCCGGTAGTGGTGGAAAAGGTGACCTACCTGAGTGGGAGGGGCATCTGATAAATCAGTCCTCGTGGGAATTATAAAAGGCAAATACTGTCACAACTTTCATACATCCTTACTATTTTAAATATGACCGTCTCTCTCTCTCTCTTTCTTGCTCGCTCTCTCTCTTTCTTGCTCGCTCGCTCTCTCTCTCTATCTTTCTATCTCTCTCATTGTACACACACACACACACGGTGCCCCGCCCACTCCTCTGGACCTCATTCGTCATCAAGTGTCAAGATAAACCTAGCCTAGCCTAACTCTTTCTCTCTCCCTAACCTAACCTAACCTAGCCTAACCTAACCTAGCCTAGCCTAGCCTAATCTAACCTAACCTAACCTAACCTAGCCTAGCCTAACCTAACCTAGCCTAACCCTTTCTCTCTCTCTCTGTATCTCTCTCTTTCATCATATTTTTCCACGCTATTCTTAGAGTTCAGATTTCAAGATACCAAGCCACCTGATTTCACCCATCTCTGTACCAAAAATACTTTTGGGTCAGCTGCTCCCATAAATCAATCGACTATCTATATCTATATCGCTATCTATATCGGTCTGACAGCGACCCCTCAGTAGTTTCTCTCTCTCTCTCTTTCATCATATGTTTTCCAACCACCTAACCTAACCTTGCCTAGGCGAGAACATGTGACTACCTGTTATATATAGTCATGCAGCCCACCCCGTGTGAACCCTAAAACATATATAAACACTCCATATATATGCATAAAAACTACCTAAAAATATCCTCTCTCCCTCCCGTACATAAACACTAGGAGTTAAAATGCCATTTCCGTTTTTGGAGTTACAAGGAATATTTAGTATTTCGATACCCTGCCATTTTCGTGTTTACATCCATAGACTTTATTGAAAAAGCCCCCTACAAAGGAGTACAAAGGAAATCAAGCAACAACAGTTCTAGTGACCCTTCTTCCAATTTCTCCACATGGTGTAATATCGCTTACTACGGAGAAGGGTAAACAATAGAGATGCCGGAGAACAACAAAAAACAACAACATCAACAATAGAATACCAGGTGTGGCAAGATAAAAAAATCCTTTCCTTCTCCAAATAATATAGGTAAAGGGAAGCTGCACAAACACACTTACCTAACCTCTCTCTCTCTCTTTCTCTTTCATCATATTTTTCCAACCACCTAACCTAACCTAACCTAACCTAGCCTAACCCTTTCTCTCTCTCTCTCTCTCTCTCAGTATCTATCTCTTTCATCATATTCTTCCTAACCCTCTCCCTCTCTCTCTCTTTCATCACAAATCTGTCAAAGCCAAATCTGCCAAAGTCAAATCGTCCAATTTCTCCACATGGTGTAATATCCTAACCTAACCTAACCTAACTACTAATCCTAATATCTCCAACCTAACCTAGCCTCACCTTACCTAAGCTAAGCTAACCTAGCCTAACCTAACCTAACCTAACCTAACCTAACTACTAATCCTAATATATCTAACTTAACCTAACCTAGCCTAACCTAACCTAAGCTAACATAATAGAGGTAGGGGTCCGCTAGGCCCCGGTTGAGGTGAAGGACTACGAGGAGGAGGAACCTAGAAATCTTAGGTTGTCCCCGTCTGGGTATAGAGTTTTGTATCACACACAGGGGAGACCAATAACAACTCGCCCAATGTCATATCGGGCACTTGTCAAAACTCTCACTCTTAGGTTGACCCCGAATAGATCGCCGGGGTATAGGATTTTGTATCACACATGCACACACGCACGCATGCATGCACGCACACACACACACACTACACACACGCACACAAACATGTCAAAAAACAACATCGACAATAGAATATAAAAATGACCTAACCTAAACTAACTTAGCCTAACCTAACCTCTCTCTCTCTCTCTCTCTCTCGCTTTCATCACATAACACACATACATACTAAAACACAAACACACAAACACACACACATACACACACACGCATACACTGCCCTAGATAAAGGAGTCCCGTACGTCTCATTATCATTTATTTACTAAGCTCAGAGATACGAGAGCCAGGACAGGAGTTTATTTGCCAGCCCAGATAAGTCCCCATAGGTATTCTATCTTTGGAAGCAAAAATTAGCTACACAACATAATTATGACTTTCATCATATTGTTTCCACCGTGTTCCTATTCCTAGCCTATCCTAACATAACCTAACCTAACCCTCTCTCTCTCTCTTTCATCATATTGTTTCCACCGTATTCCTATTCCTAGCCAAACCTAACCTAACCTAACCCTCTCTCTCTCTCTCTTTCATCATATTGTTTCCACCGTATTCCTATTCCTAGCCTAACCTAACCTAACCCTCTCTCTCTCTCTTTCATCATATTGTTTCCACCGTATTCCTATTCCTAGCCTAACCTAACCTAACCTAACCCTCTCTCTCTCTCTCTTTTTCATCATATTGTTTCCACCGTATTCCTATTAATAGCCTAACCTAACCTAACCCTCTCTCTCTCTCTCTCTTTCATCATATTGTTTCCACTGTATTCCTATTCTTAGAGTTCAGATTTAAAGATACCAAGCCAGCCCCAAATAGATCGTCTGTGTATACACTGTATAGGATTTGCACTCTCTCTCGCTCTCGCGCGCTCTCTCTCTCTCTCTCTCTCTCTCATCGTGTTGTTTCCAAACGTGTTGCCATTCTTATATTTGTATTAATTTGGTTTTCAAGACCATATTTTTTTAATCTGTTCATACGAGCCTTAATGTATACACCAATGAACAATACTATTGTCTCCAACATGTTGTAATATCGCTTACTACAGAGAAGGGAAAAATTAGAGATGCCGGAGAACAACAACAAAAACAACATGAACAGTAGAATACCAGGTGTGGCAAGGGGACGTACCTGACCTAATAAACATGTGACAGTACCAATCCGTTTCTAGCAATGTTTATGAGCAATATTTTCAACCCTTCCCTACAGTCAAATCGGGCACTTGTTAAAACTCCCACTCTTAGGTTGGCCCCCGAATAGATCACCGGGTATAGGATTGTGTATCACACACGCACGCATGCACGCACACACACTACACACACACACACACACACACTCGGTGCTCCTCCTCTGGACCTCATTCGCGATTAAGTGTCAAGATAAAATAATAAAAAATAAATCCTTTCCTTCTGCTAATGTCTTGGAAATCAGTATTGCCCGCCCCAGCTACCCCGTTATTAACCCCTTCTCTACTGGTGACGTCTTTTAATATTCTTTTAGCTATATTTAGACGATTTTATGCAGTTTAAGAAGGATCTGTCGTAGTAAAAAGGGTCAAGTGAGATAGTTTGAAGCCTGTTAAGTGCTGGAGGCCCCTTTTAAACTGAATAAATTGTCTAATAGTGGCCAGAATAAAGCTAAAAGGACGGTGCCAGTACAGAAGGGGTTAACAGCCCAGATTTAAAATACAGTTTCAATAACCTTATTAGTAACTTACATGTCTTAATGGAGTAGTGTAAGGTTGAGTCGTCTGCGTATGAATGGACGGGAGTTGAGGTACAGTTGAGAAGGTTATTTATAAAAATTAGAAAGAGAATAGGAGATAGGACAGAGTCCTGAGGAACACCGGAGTTTATAGGGTGAGGAAGTGAGCGATGGCCGTCCGCAAAAAGAAAACTTCAAAAACAAATATGAACCTAGCCTATTGTGGATATTTGTCAAAATGAAAATGAAAATAAAATGCACCTGTTCAACTGCGAATCATACGAAGACCTATACAAAGATCTGAGAGGCGGGGACAACTTGAGGGAAATATTTGAACACAATGACTTAAAAAGGGTAGCAGAGACTATAAGAACAGTTCTAAAAAGGAGGGAGACTATCGTTAATTTGAGAAAAGAAATATTTAAGTAATATGAAAATGTTTAACAAATACTAATAACAATAAGGAAACAGCCATCGTTCATAGAACGAACTCCTGGATGGGAGAGTGCCCCAAAAACAAACAAACAACAAACAAACAACCGCAGCTATGGAACGGCCAGAGAGGAAATTAGAGACAAAGGCACAGATGGAGGGATAGAAACCGAAGGAGGGTAGTTTAGAAATTAAAGATTTGTGCCAGACTATATCGAAGGCTTTCGATATGTCTAGTGCAATAGAAAAAGTCTCACCGAAGTCCCGAAAGGAGGATGACCAAGAGTTAGTAAGATATGAAAGAAGATCACCAGTAGAGCGACCCTTAAGGAAGCCATACTGGCGATCTGAGAGCAGATTATGAGAAGAGAAATGCTTAAGAAATTTGGAAGCAAGAATAGTTTCAAAAACTTTAGAAATACAAGAGATGAGAGCAATTGGACGATAGTTGGAGGGAGATCTTTAGAAGAGATTAGGATATTAGGCATAAGTAAGAGAGAGGAGGGTGGAGAGGGAGGTATAGCATCGGAATCATCCAAGGTGGAGTTTCTAGCAAAAGTTTGAGCGAAGAGTTTAGCTTTGTCAGAGGAAGAAGTGATGGTTGTGCCATCAGAGTGGGAAAGGGGAGGGAAAGACGAGGAAGAGAAATTGTTGGAGAAGTTTTTGGCTAGATGCCAGAAAGCTTGGGAAAAGCTAGAGTTGGATAGTTCAGTGCATTTATTATTGATGAAAGAGTGCTTGACAAGTCGAAGAACAGATTTGGCCTGATTCCGGGCAGAAACATAGGAAGAATGAGAGTCTTGAGTTTTAAGGCGTCGCTACCGTTTGAATGCTTCCTCCTTATTGCAGACAGCAGTAGAACAGGCGTGAGTAAACCAAGATTTTTTAGCATTAGTCTGAGAGAAAGAGAATGGAAAGTATGCTTCCATGCTCAATAGAATTACCTCGGTAATGGGTTCAGCACTCTCCGAGGGTCCCCCGGCCACGGAAGCAGAAATCATTCCATGGGAAATCAAAGAAGTACTGTCGGAAAGCCTCCCAGCCGGTAGCGCCAAAGTGCCACAAGCGCCGCCGGCTAGGAGGATCGGGTGGCCGTACTGGAGAGATAGGACAGATGACCGAGATAAGTTATTGGTCGGAGGAGTCTAAAGGAGAGAAAAGATCGAGAGTATAAGAAGAAGGGTTAGAAGTTAGAAACAAGTCAAGAATGTTGGGCCGATCCCGAGGCGATGCGGTCCCGAAAGGAGGATGACCAAGAGTTAGTAAGATATGAAAGAAGATCACCAGCAGAGCGACCCTTAAGGAAGCCATACTGGCGATCTGAGAGCAGATTATGAGAAGAGAAATGCTTAAGAAATTTGGAAGCAAGAATAGTTTCAAAAACTTTAGAAATACAAGAGATGAGAGCAATTGGACGATAGTTGGGGGGTTGAGAGCGGTCACCCTTCTTTGGGACAGGTTGAATGAGAGCAAACTTCCAGCATGAAGGGAAGACATTAGAGGATAGACTGAGACGAAGTCCCGAAAGAGGATGACCAAGAGTTAGTATGATATGAAAGAAGATCACCAGTAGAGCGATCCTTAAGGAAGCCATACTGACGATCTGAGAGCAGATTATGAGAAGAGAAATGCTTAAGAAATTTGGAAGCAAGAATAGTTTCAAAAACTTTAAAAATACAAGAGATGAGAGCAATTGGACGATAGTTGGAGGGCTGAGAGCGGGTCACCCTTCTTTGGAACAGGTTGAATGAGAGCAAACTTCCAGCATAAAGGGAAGACATTAGAGGATAGGCAGAGACGAAAGAGTTTGCCTAGGCAGGGAGTCAGCACGGAAGCACAGTTTTTTAGTACAATAGGAGGAACACCATCCGGAACATACGCCTTATTAGTATTAAGCCCAGAGAGAGTAGAAAGTACATCTTTAAAAGAGATTAGGATATTAGACATAAGTAAGAGGAGGGTGGAGAGGGAGGTATAGCATCGGAATCATCCAAGGTAGAGTTTCTACCAAAAGTTTGAGCGAATAGTTTAGCTTTGTCAGAGAAAGAAGTGATGGTTGTGCCATCAGAGTGGGAAAGGGGAGGGAAAGACGAGGAAGAGAAATTGTTGGAGATGTTTTTGGCTAGATGCCAGAAAGCTTGGGAAGAGCTAGAGTTGGATAGTTCAGTGCATTTATTATTGATGAAAGAGTGCTTGACAAGTCGAAGAACAGATTTGGCTTGATTCCGGGCAGAAACATAGGAAGAATGAGAGTCTTGAGTTTTAAGAAGGCGTAGCCTCTCCTCTCTTGAACATCACACTCCCACATTTTCATGAGAAGAAACAACATGAGTCATCGGGAAAACTGTGTGGAGAAGACCGGTCAAATGCAAATGGGTCCCCACTGCAGATAGGTGGAACAAAGGAATTAAAATAATCGGCCTGAAAGAATACTGGACAACGCCATATTTGTTGCTATATAGATGTCTAAGTAACCATGTACGTTCTTATCAGATATACTGACTGAAGACAATAAAAGACTATAAAATAACTTTTTGTTGTGTTTTTTTCATCGTCTCACAAATTATGCTAACGTAAAATTGACTCGCTCATCTCTTACTACCACAATAGAGTTTAACTATTTTAGTTACTAAATTACCAATGAGTAACTATAGTTAGCGCTTTATGTTTGCGAGGAGGTGTCGCCGGCAACCCCCTCGGTTAGTGGGTTAAATCTTAGGTAACAGTTTTTTTCTGCTAAGGTTAAGGTTTTTTATTGCTAATGTAGCACATCACATAATTGAAGCGATCTATTCGGGGTCAGCCTACGAGTGGGAGTTTTGACAAGTGCCCGATATGACATTGGGCGAGTTGTTATTGGCCACCCCCTGTGTGTGATACAAAACCCTATACCCCGGCGGGGACAACCTAAGACTTATTCGATATTAGAAAAACCAAGGTGTCAAACGAAAGTCGAGTTCATTATTTGTACTCTTTATTATTGCCCATATTAAGATAAAATTAGGGTTTATAGTTCAAATTATGTCTTTGGAAGTGATAACATGACCAAAACAATGCTATTTCCTGCTAATTTTATTGTATTCCTTCTGATATTCATTCAAGTCTTGACAAAAATTGCCCCCCGGGTTTGACATCCCTGAGAAAAACTGAATGTAGTCAAGATATATCTGGCTTGGTATCTTTAAATCTGAACTCTAAAAATAGGAATACGGTGGAAAAAATATGATGAAAGAGAGAGAGAGAGAGAGCGAGAGAGAGAAAGCTAGGTTAGGTTAGGTTAGGTTAGGTGGTTAGATTAGGTTAGGTTAAGAGAGAGAGAGAGAAAGGGTTAGGTTAGGTTAGGCTAGGTTAGGTTAGGCTAGGCTAGGTTAGGTCAGGCAGTTGGAAAAAATATGATGAAAGAGAGAGTGAGAGGTTAGGCTAGGTTAGGTTAGGTTAGGTTGGTTAGGATTTTATTGAAGTATAGAACTCAATCCGTATACTGCATATTTACACGCATACATAAATTATATATATTCCATAAGCGTCGTTACTGCAACCGACGCTTCCGCCTCCCCCTACTGCCCCCCCCCCCCCCCCCCCCCCCCCCCCGCGCGCGTGGTAGTGGGCGGCGGGCGGTCTCGCTGACTCACAATCCGTCAAACACACGTGCCCGTAAGTACACAGAAGACCGTCCGCCGCCCGCCGCCCACTACCACGCGCGCAGGGTGGGCAGTAGGGGGAGGCGGAAGCGTCGGTTGGTTGCAGTAACGACGCTTATGGAATATATATAATACATGTATGCGTGTAAATATGCAGTATACGGATTGAGTTCTATACTTCAATAAAATCCTAACCAACCTAACCTAACCTAACCTAGCCTAACCTCTCACTCTCTCTTTCATCATATTTTTTCCAACTGCCTGACCTAACCTAGCCTAGCCTAACTTAACCTAGCCTAACCTAACCTAACCCTTTCTCTCTCTCTCTCTTAACCTAACCTAATCTAACCACCTAACCTAACCTAACCTAACCTAACCTAGCTTTCTCTCTCTCGCTCTCTCTCTCTCTCTCTCTTTCATCATATTTTTTCCACCGTATTCCTATTTTTAGAGTTCAGATTTAAAGATTATATCTTGACTACATTCACAAACCCGGGGGCAATTTTTGTCAAGACTTGAATGAATATCAGAAGGAATACCTAAAATTAGCAGGAAATAGCATTGTTTTGGTCATGTTATCACTTCCAAAGACATAATTTGAACTATAAACCCTAATTTTATCTTAATATGGGCAATAATAAAGAGTACAAATAATGAACTCGACTTTCGTTTGACACCTTGGTTTTTCTAATATCGAATAAGTCTTAGGTTGTCCCCGCCGGGGTATAGGGTTTTGTATCACACACAGGGGGTGGCCAATAACAACTCGCCCAATGTCATATCGGGCACTTGTCAAAACTCCCACTCGTAGGCTGACCCCGAATAGATCGCTTCAATTATGTGATGTGCTACATTAGCAATAAAAAACCTTAACCTTAGCAGAAAAAAGCTGTTACCTAAGATTTAACCCACTAACCGAGGGGGTTGCCGGCGACACCTCCTCGCAAACATAAAGCGCTAACTATAGTTACTCATTGGTAATTTAGTAACTAAAATAGTTAAACTCTATTGTGGTAGTAAGAGATGAGCGAGTCATATTTTACGTTAGCATAATTTGTGAGACGATGAAAAACACAACAAAAAGTTATTTTATAGTCTTTTATTGTCTTCAGTCAGTATATCTGATAAGAACGTACATGGTTACTTAGACATCTATATAGCAACAAATATGGCGTTGTCCAGTATTCTTTCAGGCCGATTATTTTAATTCCTTTGTTCCACCTATCTGCAGTGGGGACCCATTTGCATTTGACCGGTCTTCTCCACACAGTTTTCCCGATGACTCATGTTGTTTCTTCTCATGAAAATGTGGGAGTGTGATGTTCAAGAGAGGAGAGGCTACGCCTTCTTAAAACTCAAGACTCTCATTCTTCCTATGTTTCTGCCCGGAATCAAGCCAAATCTGTTCTTCGACTTGTCAAGCACTCTTTCATCAATAATAAATGCACTGAACTATCCAACTCTAGCTCTTCCCAAGCTTTCTGGCATCTAGCCAAAAACATCTCCAACAATTTCTCTTCCTCGTCTTTCCCTCCCCTTTCCCACTCTGATGGCACAACCATCACTTCTTTCTCTGACAAAGCTAAACTATTCGCTCAAACTTTTGGTAGAAACTCTACCTTGGATGATTCCGATGCTATACCTCCCTCTCCACCCTCCTCTTACTTATGTCTAATATCCTAATCTCTTTTAAAGATGTACTTTCTACTCTCTCTGGGCTTAATACTAATAAGGCGTATGTTCCGGATGGTGTTCCTCCTATTGTACTAAAAAACTGTGCTTCCGTGCTGACTCCCTGCCTAGGCAAACTCTTTCGTCTCTGCCTATCCTCTAATGTCTTCCCTTTATGCTGGAAGTTTGCTCTCATTCAACCTGTTCCAAAGAAGGGTGACCCGCTCTCAGCCCTCCAACTATCGTCCAATTGCTCTCATCTCTTGTATTTTTAAAGTTTTTGAAACTATTCTTGCTTCCAAATTTCTTAAGCATTTCTCTTCTCATAATCTGCTCTCAGATCGTCAGTATGGCTTCCTTAAGGATCGCTCTACTGGTGATCTTCTTTCATATCATACTAACTCTTGGTCATCCTCTTTCGGGACTTCGTCTCAGTCTATCCTCTAATGTCTTCCCTTCATGCTGGAAGTTTGCTCTCATTCAACCTGTCCCAAAGAAGGGTGACCGCTCTCAACCCCCCAACTATCGTCCAATTGCTCTCATCTCTTGTATTTCTAAAGTTTTTGAAACTATTCTTGCTTCCAAATTTCTTAAGCATTTCTCTTCTCATAATCTGCTCTCAGATCGCCAGTATGGCTTCCTTAAGGGTCGCTCTGCTGGTGATCTTCTTTCATATCTTACTAACTCTTGGTCATCCTCCTTTCGGGACCGCATCGCCTCGGGATCGGCCCAACATTCTTGACTTGTTTCTAACTTCTAACCCTTCTTCTTATACTCTCGATCTTTTCTCTCCTTTAGACTCCTCCGACCAATAACTTATCTCGGTCATCTGTCCTATCTCTCCAGTACGGCCACCCGATCCTCCTAGCCGGCGGCGCTTGTGGCACTTTGGCGCTACCGGCTGGGAGGCTTTCCGACAGTACTTCTTTGATTTCCCATGGAATGATTTCTGCTTCCGTGGCCGGGGGACCCTCGGAGAGTGCTGAACCCATTACCGAGGTAATTCTATTGAGCATGGAAGCATACTTTCCATTCTCTTTTTCTCAGACTAATGCTAAAAAATCTTGGTTTACTCACGCCTGTTCTACTGCTGTCTGCAATAAGGAGGAAGCATTCAAACGGTAGCGACGCCTTAAAACTCAAGACTCTCATTCTTCCTATGTTTCTGCCCGGAATCAGGCCAAATCTGTTCTTCGACTTGTCAAGCACTCTTTCATCAATAATAAATGCACTGAACTATCCAACTCTAGCTTTTCCCAAGCTTTCTGGCATCTAGCCAAAAACTTCTCCAACAATTTCTCTTCCTCGTCTTTCCCTCCCCTTTCCCACTCTGATGGCACAACCATCACTTCTTCCTCTGACAAAGCTAAACTCTTCGCTCAAACTTTTGCTAGAAACTCCACCTTGGATGATTCCGATGCTATACCTCCCTCTCCACCCTCCTCTCTCTTACTTATGCCTAATATCCTAATCTCTTCTAAAGATCTCCCTCCAACTATCGTCCAATTGCTCTCATCTCTTGTATTTCTAAAGTTTTTGAAACTATTCTTGCTTCCAAATTTCTTAAGCATTTCTCTTCTCATAATCTGCTCTCAGATCGCCAGTATGGCTTCCTTAAGGGTCGCTCTACTGGTGATCTTCTTTCAATATCTTACTAACTCTTGGTCATCCTCCTTTCGGGACTTCGGTGAGACTTTTTCTATTGCACTAGACATATCGAAAGCCTTCGATATAGTCTGGCACAAATCTTTAATTTCTAAACTACCCTCCTTCGGTTTCTATCCCTCCATCTGTGCCTTTGTCTCTAATTTCCTCTCTGGCCGTTCCATAGCTGCGGTTGTTTGTTTGTTTGTTTGTTTGTTTTTGGGGCACTCTCCCATCCAGGAGTTCGTTCTATGAACGATGGCTGTTTCCTTATTGTTATTAGTATTTGTTAAACATTTTCATATTACTTATATATTTCTTTTCTCAAATTAACGATAGTCTCCCTCCTTTTTAGAACTGTTCTTATAGTCTCTGCTACCCTTTTTAAGTCATTGTGTTCAAATATTTCCCTCAAGTGTGGCGCGCCTCTCAGATCTTAGTATAGGTCTTCGTATGATTCGCAGTTTGAACAGGTGCATTTTATTTTCATTTTCATTTTGACAAATATCCACAATAGGCTAGGTTCATATTTGTTTTTGAAGTTTTTCTTTTTTGCGGACGGCCATCGCTCACTTCCTCACCCTATAAACTCCGGTGTTCCTCAGGACTCTGTCCTATCTCCTATTCTCTTTCTAATTTTTATAAATAACCTTCTCAACTGTACCTCAACTCCCGTCCATTCATACGCAGACGACTCAACCTTACACTACTCCATTAAGACATGTAAGTTACTAATAAGGTTATTGAAACTGTATTTTAAATCTGGGCTGTTAACCCCTTCTGTACTGGCACCGTCCTTTTAGCTTTATTCTGGCCACTATTAGACAATTTATTCAGTTTAAAAGGGGCCTCCAGCACTTAACAGGCTTCAAACTATCTCACTTGACCCTTTTTACTACGACAGATCCTTCTTAAACTGCATAAAATCGTCTAAATATAGCTAAAAGAATATTAAAAGACGTCACCAGTAGAGAAGGGGTTAATAACGGGGTAGCTGGGGCGGGCAATACTGATTTCCAAGACATTAGCAGAAGGAAAGGATTTATTTTTATTATTTTATCTTGACACTTAATCGCGAATGAGGTCCAGAGGAGGAGCACCGAGTGTGTGTGTGTGTGTGTGTGTGTAGTGTGTGTGCGTGCATGCGTGCGTGTGTGATACACAATCCTATACCCGGTGATCTATTCGGGGGCCAACCTAAGAGTGGGAGTTTTAACAAGTGCCCGATTTGACTGTAGGGAAGGGTTGAAAATATTGCTCATAAACATTGCTAGAAACGGATTGGTACTGTCACATGTTTATTAGGTCAGGTACGTCCCCTTGCCACACCTGGTATTCTACTGTTCATGTTGTTTTTGTTGTTGTTCTCCGGCATCTCTAATTTTTCCCTTCTCTGTAGTAAGCGATATTACAACATGTTGGAGACAATAGTATTGTTCATTGGTGTATACATTAAGGCTCGTATGAACAGATTAAAAAAATATGGTCTTGAAAACCAAATTAATACAAATATAAGAATGGCAACACGTTTGGAAACAACACGATGAGAGAGAGAGAGAGAGAGAGAGCGCGCGAGAGCGAGAGAGAGTGCAAATCCTATACAGTGTATACACAGACGATCTATTTGGGGCTGGCTTGGTATCTTTAAATCTGAACTCTAAGAATAGGAATACAGTGGAAACAATATGATGAAAGAGAGAGAGAGAGAGAGGGTTAGGTTAGGTTAGGCTATTAATAGGAATACGGTGGAAACAATATGATGAAAAAGAGAGAGAGAGAGGGTTAGGTTAGGTTAGGTTAGGCTAGGAATAGGAATACGGTGGAAACAATATGATGAAAGAGAGAGAGAGAGGGTTAGGTTAGGTTAGGCTAGGAATAGGAATACGGTGGAAACAATATGATGAAAGAGAGAGAGAGAGAGGGTTAGGTTAGGTTAGGTTTGGCTAGGAATAGGAATACGGTGGAAACAATATGATGAAAGAGAGAGAGAGAGGGTTAGGTTAGGTTATGTTAGGATAGGCTAGGAATAGGAACACGGTGGAAACAATATGATGAAAGTCATAATTATGTTGTGTAGCTAATTTTTGCTTCCAAAGATAGAATACCTATGGGAACTTATCTGGGCTGGCAAATAAACTCCTGTCCTGGCTCTCGTATCTCTGAGCTTAGTAAATAAATGATAATGAGACGTACGGGACTCCTTTATCTAGGGCAGTGTATGCGTGTGTGTGTATGTGTGTGTGTTTGTGTGTTTGTGTTTTAGTATGTATGTGTGTTATGTGATGAAAAGCGAGAGAGAGAGAGAGAGAGAGAGGCTAGGTTAGGCTAAGTTAGTTTAGGTTAGGTCATTTTTATATTCTATTGTCGATGTTGTTTTTTTTGACATGATTGTGTGCGTGTGTGTAGTGTGTGTGTGTGTGCGTGCATGCATGCGTGCGTGTGTGCATGTGTGATACAAAATTCCTATACCCCGGCGATCTATTCGGGGTCAACCTAAGAGTGAGAGTTTTGACAAGTGGCCCGATATGACATTGGGCGAGTTGTTATTGGTCTCCCCTGTGTGTGATACAAAACTCTATACCCAGACGGGGACAACCTAAGATTTCTAGGTTCCTCCTCCTCGTAGTCCTTCACCTCAACCGGGGCCTAGCGGACCCCTACCTCTATTATGTTAGCTTAGGTTAGGTTAGGCTAGGTTAGGTTAAGTTAGATATATTAGGATTAGTAGTTAGGTTAGGTTAGGTTAGGTTAGGTTAGGCTAGGTTAGCTTAGCTTAGGTAAGGTGAGGCTAGGTTAGGTTGGAGATATTAGGATTAGTAGTTAGGTTAGGTTAGGTTAGGATATTACACCATGTGGAGAAATTGGACGATTTGACTTTGGCAGATTTGGCTTTGACAGATTTGTGATAAAAGAGAGAGAGAGGGAGAGGGTTAGGAAAATATATGATGAAAGAGAGAGATACAGAGAGAGAGAGAGAGAGAGAAAGGGTTAGGCTAGGTTAGGTTAGGTTAGGTTAGGTGGTTGGAAAAATATGATGAAAGAGAAAGAGAGAGAGAGAGAGGTTAGGTAAGTGTGTTTGTGCAGCTACGGTTTTCCTACATTATTTGGAGAAGGAAAGGATTTTTTTTATCTTGCCACACCTGGTATTCTATTGTTGATGTTGTTGTTTTTTGTTGTTCTCCGGCATCTCTATTGTTTACCCTTCTCCGTAGTAAGCGATATTACACCATGTGGAGAAATTGGAAGAAGGGTCACTAGACCTGTTGTTGCTTGATTTCCTTTGTACTCCTTTGTAGGGGTCTTTTTCAATAAAGTCTATGGATGTAAACACGAAAATGGCAGGGTACCGAAATACTAAATATTCCTTGTAACTCCAAAAACGGAAATGGCATTTTTAACTCCTAGTGTTTAAGTACGGAAGGGAAAGGGGATATTTTTAGGAAGTTTTTATGCATATAAATGGAGTGTTTATATATGTTTTAGGGTTCACACGGGCGTGGGCTGCATGACTATATATAACAGGTAGTCACATGTTCCGGCCTAGGCAAGGTTAGGTTAGGTGGTTGGAAAACATATGATGAAAGAGAGAGAGAGAGAAACTACTGAGGGGTCGCTGTCAGACCGATATAGATAGCGATATAGATATAGATAGTCGATTGATTTATGGGAGCAGCTGACCCAAAAGTATTTTTGGTACAGAGATGGGTGAAATCAGGTGGCTTGGTATCTTGAAATCTGAACTCTAAGAATAGCGTGGAAAAATATGATGAAAGAGAGAGATACAGAGAGAGAGAGAGAAAGGGTTAGGCTAGGTTAGGTTAGGCTAGGCTAGGTTAGGTTAGGTTAGGGTAGATTAGGCTAGGCTAGGCTAGGTTAGGTTAGGCTAGGTTAGGTTAGGTTAGGGAGAGAGAAAGAGTTAGGCTAGGCTAGGTTTATCTTGACACTTGATGACGAATGAGGTCCAGAGGAGTGGGCGGGGCACCGTGTGTGTGTGTGTGTACAATGAGAGAGATAGAAAGATAGAGAGAGAGAGCGAGCGAGCAAGAAAGAGAGAGAGCGAGCAAGAAAGAGAGAGAGAGAGACGGTCATATTTAAAATAGTAAGGATGTATGAAAGTTGTGACAGTATTTGCCTTTTATAATTCCCACGAGGACTGATTTATCAGATGCCCCTCCCACTCAGGTAGGTCACCTTTTCCACCACTACCGGACAACCGTCGCCATTTTTGGACACTTCTCAGGTTACCCCTAACTGGTCACTACCGGACAACCGTCGCCATTTTGGACCCATTTTTTTCTGGCAGGGGCTTTTTCAATAAAGTCTATGGATGTAAAAACGAAATGGCAGGGTTTTTTTTTCTGGCAGGGGCTTTTTCAATAAAGTCTACGGATGTAAAAACGGAAATGGCAGTGGCTTTTTCAATAAAGTCTACGGGTGTAAAAACGAAAATGGCAGTGGGTTTTTTTTCCAATAAAGTCTACGGATGTAAAAACGGAAATGGCATTTTTACTCCTACTCTCCTATCATGAATTACATAATTGGCTCTGAATGACGTCATACTACGTCATGGTTTTTTTTTTTTTTTTTTTTACAAAAAAAGAGGGGACCAACAGGTCAACAAAACCCATACAAGCACAAAGTGCCTGTGTCACCCCTTGTGAAAGAGACAGTTCAGCCTGTCCTGTAAGGTTTTTTCGGCTGTAAATTTAACCACTTTCCAGGTTGTCCAACAAGTTGGAGACTTTTTATATGGTTTCATCATGAGGGAACCTAATAAAATACAAGTTAAAAGCCAAACCAAACGTTGTTTGTAATACATTTATAGGGTCTAGGAGCAACCAGAAAAAAGTTATCTGGTAAATTTGAAGCTTCTTGGACGGCCGGCCATCTTGAATTTATGCAAATTAACCACTTTCCCGGTGTCCCCAAAGTTGGAGACTTTTTTATATGGTCATCAGAGGGACCCTAATAAACCAGTTAAAAGCCAAAAAACCTTCTATTACAATTTGTTCTAAGGTCCAGTT
>CM064570.1:27239467-27343947 GCA_032716605.1 Paralithodes platypus | reverse complement strand
GATGCAGCCAAATACCAACTCGTATCCGAGTTTATGTGTCAGGTCCAGGAATTGATGGGGAACTGTGGTAACCCCGAGAAATGGGGCTGGTGTCCTGCGGACAGGGACCAGCTTGAACCGCAGACGATGGATTCGCCAGATGGCTGTCCTGGAGTCACTACTGAAATTGGTCAGATGGTCAGTGTAAGGGCAACTGTGGCAACTCAACCCGCTGTAGTTTGCAAACGGAATGAGCTTGAATGTTTCAAGTTGCGTGTGGTCAATGTAACAAGGACTCTGTCAAAATGAGCACTTTGAATTCAAGCAACGCCGATGATCCAAGTGAATACAAACTCCTAAGTAGGAGTAAAAATGCCATTTTCGTTTTTACACCCGTAGACTTTATTGAAAAAGCCACTGCCATTTCCGTTTTTACATCCGTAGACTTTATTGAAAAAGCCCCTGCCAGAAAAAAAACCCTGCCATTTTCGTTTTTACATCCATAGACTTTATTGAAAAAGCCCCTGCCAGAAAAAAATGGGTCCAAAATGGCGACGGTTGTCCGGTAGTGACCAGTTAGGGGTAACCTGAGAAGTGTCCAAAAATGGCGACGGTTTGTCCGGTAGTGGTGGAAAAGGTGACCTACCTGAGTGGGAGGGGCATCTGATAAATCAGTCCTCGTGGGAATTATAAAAGGCAAATACTGTCACAACTTTCATACATCCTTACTATTTTAAATATGACCGTCTCTCTCTCTCTTTCTTGCTCGCTCTCTCTCTTTCTTGCTCGCTCGCTCTCTCTCTCTATCTTTCTATCTCTCTCATTGTACACACACACACACACGGTGCCCCGCCCACTCCTCTGGACCTCATTCGTCATCAAGTGTCAAGATAAACCTAGCCTAGCCTAACTCTTTCTCTCTCTCTCCCTAACCTAACCTAACCTAGCCTAACCTAACCTAGCCTAGCCTAGCCTAATCTAACCTAACCTAACCTAACCTAGCCTAGCCTAACCTAACCTAGCCTAACCCTTTCTCTCTCTCTCTCTGTATCTCTCTCTTTCATCATATTTTTCCACGCTATTCTTAGAGTTCAGATTTCAAGATACCAAGCCACCTGATTTCACCCATCTCTGTACCAAAAATACTTTTGGGTCAGCTGCTCCCATAAATCAATCGACTATCTATATCTATATCGCTATCTATATCGGTCTGACAGCGACCCCTCAGTAGTTTCTCTCTCTCTCTCTTTCATCATATGTTTTCCAACCACCTAACCTAACCTTGCCTAGGCGAGAACATGTGACTACCTGTTATATATAGTCATGCAGCCCACCCCGTGTGAACCCTAAAACATATATAAACACTCCATATATATGCATAAAAACTACCTAAAAATATCCTCTCTCCCTCCCGTACATAAACACTAGGAGTTAAAATGCCATTTCCGTTTTTGGAGTTACAAGGAATATTTAGTATTTCGATACCCTGCCATTTTCGTGTTTACATCCATAGACTTTTATTGAAAAAGCCCCTACAAAGGAGTACAAAGGAAATCAAGCAACAACAGTTCTAGTGACCCTTCTTCCAATTTCTCCACATGGTGTAATATCGCTTACTACGGAGAAGGGTAAACAATAGAGATGCCGGAGAACAACAAAAAACAACAACATCAACAATAGAATACCAGGTGTGGCAAGATAAAAAAATCCTTTCCTTCTCCAAATAATATAGGTAAAGGGAAGCTGCACAAACACACTTACCTAACCTCTCTCTCTCTCTCTCTCTTTCTCTTTCATCATATTTTTCCAACCACCTAACCTAACCTAACCTAACCTAGCCTAACCCTTTCTCTCTCTCTCTCTCTCTCTCTCAGTATCTATCTCTTTCATCATATTTTTTCCTAACCCTCTCCCTCTCTCTCTCTTTCATCACAAATCTGTCAAAGCCAAATCTGCCAAAGTCAAATCGTCCAATTTCTCCACATGGTGTAATATCCTAACCTAACCTAACCTAACTACTAATCCTAATATCTCCAACCTAACCTAGCCTCACCTTACCTAAGCTAAGCTAACCTAGCCTAACCTAACCTAACCTAACCTAACCTAACTACTAATCCTAATATATCTAACTTAACCTAACCTAGCCTAACCTAACCTAAGCTAACATAATAGAGGTAGGGGTCCGCTAGGCCCCGGTTGAGGTGAAGGACTACGAGGAGGAGGAACCTAGAAATCTTAGGTTGTCCCCGTCTGGGTATAGAGTTTTGTATCACACACAGGGGAGACCAATAACAACTCGCCCAATGTCATATCGGGCACTTGTCAAAACTCTCACTCTTAGGTTGACCCCGAATAGATCGCCGGGGTATAGGATTTTGTATCACACATGCACACACGCACGCATGCATGCACGCACACACACACACACTACACACACGCACACAAACATGTCAAAAAACAACATCGACAATAGAATATAAAAATGACCTAACCTAAACTAACTTAGCCTAACCTAACCTCTCTCTCTCTCTCTCTCTCGCTTTCATCACATAACACACATACATACTAAAACACAAACACACAAACACACACACATACACACACACGCATACACTGCCCTAGATAAAGGAGTCCCGTACGTCTCATTATCATTTATTTACTAAGCTCAGAGATACGAGAGCCAGGACAGGAGTTTATTTGCCAGCCCAGATAAGTCCCCATAGGTATTCTATCTTTGGAAGCAAAAATTAGCTACACAACATAATTATGACTTTCATCATATTGTTTCCACCGTGTTCCTATTCCTAGCCTATCCTAACGTAACCTAACCTAACCCTCTCTCTCTCTCTTTCATCATATTGTTTCCACCGTATTCCTATTCCTAGCCAAACCTAACCTAACCTAACCCTCTCTCTCTCTCTCTCTTTCATCATATTGTTTCCACCGTATTCCTATTCCTAGCCTAACCTAACCTAACCCTCTCTCTCTCTCTCTTTCATCATATTGTTTCCACCGTATTCCTATTCCTAGCCTAACCTAACCTAACCTAACCCTCTCTCTCTCTCTCTTTTTCATCATATTGTTTCCACCGTATTCCTATTAATAGCCTAACCTAACCTAACCCTCTCTCTCTCTCTCTCTTTCATCATATTGTTTCCACCGTATTCCTATTCTTAGAGTTGAGATTTAAAGATACCAAGCCAGCCCCAAATAGATCGTCTGTGTATACACTGTATAGGATTTGCACTCTCTCTCGCTCTCGCGCGCTCTCTCTCTCTCTCTCTCTCTCTCTCATCGTGTTGTTTCCAAACGTGTTGCCATTCTTATATTTGTATTAATTTGGTTTTCAAGACCATATTTTTTTAATCTGTTCATACGAGCCTTAATGTATACACCAATGAACAATACTATTGTCTCCAACATGTTGTAATATCGCTTACTACAGAGAAGGGAAAAATTAGAGATGCCGGAGAACAACAACAAAAACAACATGAACAGTAGAATACCAGGTGTGGCAAGGGGACGTACCTGACCTAATAAACATGTGACAGTACCAATCCGTTTCTAGCAATGTTTATGAGCAATATTTTCAACCCTTCCCTACAGTCAAATCGGGCACTTGTTAAAACTC
This sequence comes from Paralithodes platypus, assembly GCA_032716605.1. NCBI lineage: Eukaryota > Metazoa > Arthropoda > Malacostraca > Decapoda > Lithodidae > Paralithodes > Paralithodes platypus. The sequence goes on along the minus strand of CM064570.1, from coordinate 27,340,337 downwards.
CCACTCTTAGGTTGGCCCCCGAATAGATCACCGGGTATAGGATTGTGTATCACACACGCACGCATGCACGCACACACACTACACACACACACACACACACACACACACTCGGTGCTCCTCCTCTGGACCTCATTCGCGATTAAGTGTCAAGATAAAATAATAAAAAATAAATCCTTTCCTTCTGCTAATGTCTTGGAAATCAGTATTGCCCGCCCCAGCTACCCCGTTATTAACCCCTTCTCTACTGGTGACGTCTTTTAATATTCTTTTAGCTATATTTAGACGATTTTATGCAGTTTAAGAAGGATCTGTCGTAGTAAAAAGGGTCAAGTGAGATAGTTTGAAGCCTGTTAAGTGCTGGAGGCCCCTTTTAAACTGAATAAATTGTCTAATAGTGGCCAGAATAAAGCTAAAAGGACGGTGCCAGTACAGAAGGGGTTAACAGCCCAGATTTAAAATACAGTTTCAATAACCTTATTAGTAACTTACATGTCTTAATGGAGTAGTGTAAGGTTGAGTCGTCTGCGTATGAATGGACGGGAGTTGAGGTACAGTTGAGAAGGTTATTTATAAAAATTAGAAAGAGAATAGGAGATAGGACAGAGTCCTGAGGAACACCGGAGTTTATAGGGTGAGGAAGTGAGCGATGGCCGTCCGCAAAAAGAAAACTTCAAAACAAATATGAACCTAGCCTATTGTGGATATTTGTCAAAATGAAAATGAAAATAAAATGCACCTGTTCAACTGCGAATCATACGAAGACCTATACAAAGATCTGAGAGGCGGGGACAACTTGAGGGAAATATTTGAACACAATGACTTAAAAAGGGTAGCAGAGACTATAAGAACAGTTCTAAAAAGGAGGGAGACTATCGTTAATTTGAGAAAAGAAATATAAGAATATGAAAATGTTTAACAAATACTAATAACAATAAGGAAACAGCCATCGTTCATAGAACGAACTCCTGGATGGGAGAGTGCCCCAAAAACAAACAAACAAACAAACAAACAACCGCAGCTATGGAACGGCCAGAGAGGAAATTAGAGACAAAGGCACAGATGGAGGGATAGAAACCGAAGGAGGGTAGTTTAGAAATTAAAGATTTGTGCCAGACTATATCGAAGGCTTTCGATATGTCTAGTGCAATAGAAAAAGTCTCACCGAAGTCCCGAAAGGAGGATGACCAAGAGTTAGTAAGATAATATTATGAAAGAAGATCACCAGTAGAGCGACCCTTAAGGAAGCCATACTGGCGATCTGAGAGCAGATTATGAGAAGAGAAATGCTTAAGAAATTTGGAAGCAAGAATAGTTTCAAAAACTTTAGAAATACAAGAGATGAGAGCAATTGGACGATAGTTGGAGGGAGATCTTTAGAAGAGATTAGGATATTAGGCATAAGTAAGAGAGAGGAGGGTGGAGAGGGAGGTATAGCATCGGAATCATCCAAGGTGGAGTTTCTAGCAAAAGTTTGAGCGAAGAGTTTAGCTTTGTCAGAGGAAGAAGTGATGGTTGTGCCATCAGAGTGGGAAAGGGGAGGGAAAGACGAGGAAGAGAAATTGTTGGAGAAGTTTTTGGCTAGATGCCAGAAAGCTTGGGAAAAGCTAGAGTTGGATAGTTCAGTGCATTTATTATTGATGAAAGAGTGCTTGACAAGTCGAAGAACAGATTTGGCCTGATTCCGGGCAGAAACATAGGAAGAATGAGAGTCTTGAGTTTTAAGGCGTCGCTACCGTTTGAATGCTTCCTCCTTATTGCAGACAGCAGTAGAACAGGCGTGAGTAAACCAAGATTTTTTAGCATTAGTCTGAGAAAAAGAGAATGGAAAGTATGCTTCCATGCTCAATAGAATTACCTCGGTAATGGGTTCAGCACTCTCCGAGGGTCCCCCGGCCACGGAAGCAGAAATCATTCCATGGGAAATCAAAGAAGTACTGTCGGAAAGCCTCCCAGCCGGTAGCGCCAAAGTGCCACAAGCGCCGCCGGCTAGGAGGATCGGGTGGCCGTACTGGAGAGATAGGACAGATGACCGAGATAAGTTATTGGTCGGAGGAGTCTAAAGGAGAGAAAAGATCGAGAGTATAAGAAGAAGGGTTAGAAGTTAGAAACAAGTCAAGAATGTTGGGCCGATCCCGAGGCGATGCGGTCCCGAAAGGAGGATGACCAAGAGTTAGTAAGATATGAAAGAAGATCACCAGCAGAGCGACCCTTAAGGAAGCCATACTGGCGATCTGAGAGCAGATTATGAGAAGAGAAATGCTTAAGAAATTTGGAAGCAAGAATAGTTTCAAAAACTTTAGAAATACAAGAGATGAGAGCAATTGGACGATAGTTGGGGGGTTGAGAGCGGTCACCCTTCTTTGGGACAGGTTGAATGAGAGCAAACTTCCAGCATGAAGGGAAGACATTAGAGGATAGACTGAGACGAAGTCCCGAAAGAGGATGACCAAGAGTTAGTATGATATGAAAGAAGATCACCAGTAGAGCGATCCTTAAGGAAGCCATACTGACGATCTGAGAGCAGATTATGAGAAGAGAAATGCTTAAGAAATTTGGAAGCAAGAATAGTTTCAAAAACTTTAAAAATACAAGAGATGAGAGCAATTGGACGATAGTTGGAGGGCTGAGAGCGGGTCACCCTTCTTTGGAACAGGTTGAATGAGAGCAAACTTCCAGCATAAAGGGAAGACATTAGAGGATAGGCAGAGACGAAAGAGTTTGCCTAGGCAGGGAGTCAGCACGGAAGCACAGTTTTTTAGTACAATAGGAGGAACACCATCCGGAACATACGCCTTATTAGTATTAAGCCCAGAGAGAGTAGAAAGTACATCTTTAAAAGAGATTAGGATATTAGACATAAGTAAGAGGAGGGTGGAGAGGGAGGTATAGCATCGGAATCATCCAAGGTAGAGTTTCTACCAAAAGTTTGAGCGAATAGTTTAGCTTTGTCAGAGAAAGAAGTGATGGTTGTGCCATCAGAGTGGGAAAGGGGAGGGAAAGACGAGGAAGAGAAATTGTTGGAGATGTTTTTGGCTAGATGCCAGAAAGCTTGGGAAGAGCTAGAGTTGGATAGTTCAGTGCATTTATTATTGATGAAAGAGTGCTTGACAAGTCGAAGAACAGATTTGGCTTGATTCCGGGCAGAAACATAGGAAGAATGAGAGTCTTGAGTTTTAAGAAGGCGTAGCCTCTCCTCTCTTGAACATCACACTCCCACATTTTCATGAGAAGAAACAACATGAGTCATCGGGAAAACTGTGTGGAGAAGACCGGTCAAATGCAAATGGGTCCCCACTGCAGATAGGTGGAACAAAGGAATTAAAATAATCGGCCTGAAAGAATACTGGACAACGCCATATTTGTTGCTATATAGATGTCTAAGTAACCATGTACGTTCTTATCAGATATACTGACTGAAGACAATAAAAGACTATAAAATAACTTTTTGTTGTGTTTTTTTCATCGTCTCACAAATTATGCTAACGTAAAATATGACTCGCTCATCTCTTACTACCACAATAGAGTTTAACTATTTTAGTTACTAAATTACCAATGAGTAACTATAGTTAGCGCTTTATGTTTGCGAGGAGGTGTCGCCGGCAACCCCCTCGGTTAGTGGGTTAAATCTTAGGTAACAGTTTTTTTCTGCTAAGGTTAAGGTTTTTTATTGCTAATGTAGCACATCACATAATTGAAGCGATCTATTCGGGGTCAGCCTACGAGTGGGAGTTTTGACAAGTGCCCGATATGACATTGGGCGAGTTGTTATTGGCCACCCCCTGTGTGTGATACAAAACCCTATACCCCGGCGGGGACAACCTAAGACTTATTCGATATTAGAAAAACCAAGGTGTCAAACGAAAGTCGAGTTCATTATTTGTACTCTTTATTATTGCCCATATTAAGATAAAATTAGGGTTTATAGTTCAAATTATGTCTTTGGAAGTGATAACATGACCAAAACAATGCTATTTCCTGCTAATTTTATTGTATTCCTTCTGATATTCATTCAAGTCTTGACAAAAATTGCCCCCCGGGTTTGACATCCCTGAGAAAAACTGAATGTAGTCAAGATATATCTGGCTTGGTATCTTTAAATCTGAACTCTAAAAATAGGAATACGGTGGAAAAAATATGATGAAAGAGAGAGAGAGAGAGAGAGCGAGAGAGAGAAAGCTAGGTTAGGTTAGGTTAGGTTAGGTGGTTAGATTAGGTTAGGTTAAGAGAGAGAGAGAGAAAGGGTTAGGTTAGGTTAGGCTAGGTTAAGTTAGGCTAGGCTAGGTTAGGTCAGGCAGTTGGAAAAAATATGATGAAAGAGAGAGTGAGAGGTTAGGCTAGGTTAGGTTAGGTTAGGTTGGTTAGGATTTTATTGAAGTATAGAACTCAATCCGTATACTGCATATTTACACGCATACATAAATTATATATATTCCATAAGCGTCGTTACTGCAACCGACGCTCCCGCCCCCCCCTACTCCCCCCCCCCCCCCCCCCCCCCCCGCGCGCGTGGTAGTGGGCGGCGGGCGGTCTCGCTGACTCACAATCCGTCAAACACACGTGCCCGTAAGTACACAGAAGACCGTCCGCCGCCCGCCGCCCACTACCACGCGCGCAGGGTGGGCAGTAGGTGAGGCGGAAGCGTCGGTTGGTTGCAGTAACGACGCTTATGGAATATATATAATACATGTATGCGTGTAAATATGCAGTATACGGATTGAGTTCTATACTTCAATAAAATCCTAACCAACCTAACCTAACCTAACCTAGCCTAACCTCTCACTCTCTCTTTCATCATATTTTTTCCAACTGCCTGACCTAACCTAGCCTAGCCTAACTTAACCTAGCCTAACCTAACCTAACCCTTTCTCTCTCTCTCTCTTAACCTAACCTAATCTAACCACCTAACCTAACCTAACCTAACCTAACCTAGCTTTCTCTCTCTCGCTCTCTCTCTCTCTCTCTCTTTCATCATATTTTTTCCACCGTATTCCTATTTTTAGAGTTCAGATTTAAAGATACCAAGCCAGATATATCTTGACTACATTCAGTTTTTCTCAGGGATGTCAAACCCGGGGGGCAATTTTTGTCAAGACTTGAATGAATATCAGAAGGAATACAATAAAATTAGCAGGAAATAGCATTGTTTTGGTCATGTTATCACTTCCAAAGACATAATTTGAACTATAAACCCTAATTTTATCTTAATATGGGCAATAATAAAGAGTACAAATAATGAACTCGACTTTCGTTTGACACCTTGGTTTTTCTAATATCGAATAAGTCTTAGGTTGTCCCCGCCGGTATAGGGTTTTGTATCACACACAGGGGGTGGCCAATAACAACTCGCCCAATGTCATATCGGGCACTTGTCAAAACTCCCACTCGTAGGCTGACCCCGAATAGATCGCTTCAATTATGTGATGTGCTACATTAGCAATAAAAAACCTTAACCTTAGCAGAAAAAAGCTGTTACCTAAGATTTAACCCACTAACCGAGGGGGTTGCCGGCGACACCTCCTCGCAAACATAAAGCGCTAACTATAGTTACTCATTGGTAATTTAGTAACTAAAATAGTTAAACTCTATTGTGGTAGTAAGAGATGAGCGAGTCATATTTTACGTTAGCATAATTTGTGAGACGATGAAAAACACAACAAAAAGTTATTTTATAGTCTTTTATTGTCTTCAGTCAGTATATCTGATAAGAACGTACATGGTTACTTAGACATCTATATAGCAACAAATATGGCGTTGTCCAGTATTCTTTCAGGCCGATTATTTTAATTCCTTTGTTCCACCTATCTGCAGTGGGGACCCATTTGCATTTGACCGGTCTTCTCCACACAGTTTTCCCGATGACTCATGTTGTTTCTTCTCATGAAAATGTGGGAGTGTGATGTTCAAGAGAGGAGAGGCTACGCCTTCTTAAAACTCAAGACTCTCATTCTTCCTATGTTTCTGCCCGGAATCAAGCCAAATCTGTTCTTCGACTTGTCAAGCACTCTTTCATCAATAATAAATGCACTGAACTATCCAACTCTAGCTCTTCCCAAGCTTTCTGGCATCTAGCCAAAAACATCTCCAACAATTTCTCTTCCTCGTCTTTCCCTCCCCTTTCCCACTCTGATGGCACAACCATCACTTCTTTCTCTGACAAAGCTAAACTATTCGCTCAAACTTTTGGTAGAAACTCTACCTTGGATGATTCCGATGCTATACCTCCCTCTCCACCCTCCTCTTACTTATGTCTAATATCCTAATCTCTTTTAAAGATGTACTTTCTACTCTCTCTGGGCTTAATACTAATAAGGCGTATGTTCCGGATGGTGTTCCTCCTATTGTACTAAAAAACTGTGCTTCCGTGCTGACTCCCTGCCTAGGCAAACTCTTTCGTCTCTGCCTATCCTCTAATGTCTTCCCTTTATGCTGGAAGTTTGCTCTCATTCAACCTGTTCCAAAGAAGGGTGACCCGCTCTCAGCCCTCCAACTATCGTCCAATTGCTCTCATCTCTTGTATTTTTAAAGTTTTTGAAACTATTCTTGCTTCCAAATTTCTTAAGCATTTCTCTTCTCATAATCTGCTCTCAGATCGTCAGTATGGCTTCCTTAAGGATCGCTCTACTGGTGATCTTCTTTCATATCATACTAACTCTTGGTCATCCTCTTTCGGGACTTCGTCTCAGTCTATCCTCTAATGTCTTCCCTTCATGCTGGAAGTTTGCTCTCATTCAACCTGTCCCAAAGAAGGGTGACCGCTCTCAACCCCCCAACTATCGTCCAATTGCTCTCATCTCTTGTATTTCTAAAGTTTTTGAAACTATTCTTGCTTCCAAATTTCTTAAGCATTTCTCTTCTCATAATCTGCTCTCAGATCGCCAGTATGGCTTCCTTAAGGGTCGCTCTGCTGGTGATCTTCTTTCATATCTTACTAACTCTTGGTCATCCTCCTTTCGGGACCGCATCGCCTCGGGATCGGCCCAACATTCTTGACTTGTTTCTAACTTCTAACCCTTCTTCTTATACTCTCGATCTTTTCTCTCCTTTAGACTCCTCCGACCAATAACTTATCTCGGTCATCTGTCCTATCTCTCCAGTACGGCCACCCGATCCTCCTAGCCGGCGGCGCTTGTGGCACTTTGGCGCTACCGGCTGGGAGGCTTTCCGACAGTACTTCTTTGATTTCCCATGGAATGATTTCTGCTTCCGTGGCCGGGGGACCCTCGGAGAGTGCTGAACCCATTACCGAGGTAATTCTATTGAGCATGGAAGCATACTTTCCATTCTCTTTTTCTCAGACTAATGCTAAAAAATCTTGGTTTACTCACGCCTGTTCTACTGCTGTCTGCAATAAGGAGGAAGCATTCAAACGGTAGCGACGCCTTAAAACTCAAGACTCTCATTCTTCCTATGTTTCTGCCTGGAATCAGGCCAAATCTGTTCTTCGACTTGTCAAGCACTCTTTCATCAATAATAAATGCACTGAACTATCCAACTCTAGCTTTTCCCAAGCTTTCTGGCATCTAGCCAAAAACTTCTCCAACAATTTCTCTTCCTCGTCTTTCCCTCCCCTTTCCCACTCTGATGGCACAACCATCACTTCTTCCTCTGACAAAGCTAAACTCTTCGCTCAAACTTTTGCTAGAAACTCCACCTTGGATGATTCCGATGCTATACCTCCCTCTCCACCCTCCTCTCTCTTACTTATGCCTAATATCCTAATCTCTTCTAAAGATCTCCCTCCAACTATCGTCCAATTGCTCTCATCTCTTGTATTTCTAAAGTTTTTGAAACTATTCTTGCTTCCAAATTTCTTAAGCATTTCTCTTCTCATAATCTGCTCTCAGATCGCCAGTATGGCTTCCTTAAGGGTCGCTCTACTGGTGATCTTCTTTCATAATATTATCTTACTAACTCTTGGTCATCCTCCTTTCGGGACTTCGGTGAGACTTTTTCTATTGCACTAGACATATCGAAAGCCTTCGATATAGTCTGGCACAAATCTTTAATTTCTAAACTACCCTCCTTCGGTTTCTATCCCTCCATCTGTGCCTTTGTCTCTAATTTCCTCTCTGGCCGTTCCATAGCTGCGGTTGTTTGTTTGTTTGTTTGTTTGTTTTTGGGGCACTCTCCCATCCAGGAGTTCGTTCTATGAACGATGGCTGTTTCCTTATTGTTATTAGTATTTGTTAAACATTTTCATATTACTTATATATTTCTTTTCTCAAATTAACGATAGTCTCCCTCCTTTTTAGAACTGTTCTTATAGTCTCTGCTACCCTTTTTAAGTCATTGTGTTCAAATATTTCCCTCAAGTTGTCCCCGCCTCTCAGATCTTTGTATAGGTCTTCGTATGATTCGCAGTTGAACAGGTGCATTTTATTTTCATTTTCATTTTGACAAATATCCACAATAGGCTAGGTTCATATTTGTTTTTGAAGTTTTCTTTTTGCGGACGGCCATCGCTCACTTCCTCACCCTATAAACTCCGGTGTTCCTCAGGACTCTGTCCTATCTCCTATTCTCTTTCTAATTTTTATAAATAACCTTCTCAACTGTACCTCAACTCCCGTCCATTCATACGCAGACGACTCAACCTTACACTACTCCATTAAGACATGTAAGTTACTAATAAGGTTATTGAAACTGTATTTTAAATCTGGGCTGTTAACCCCTTCTGTACTGGCACCGTCCTTTTAGCTTTATTCTGGCCACTATTAGACAATTTATTCAGTTTTAAAAGGGGCCTCCAGCACTTAACAGGCTTCAAACTATCTCACTTGACCCTTTTTACTACGACAGATCCTTCTTAAACTGCATAAAATCGTCTAAATATAGCTAAAAGAATATTAAAAGACGTCACCAGTAGAGAAGGGGTTAATAACGGGGTAGCTGGGGCGGGCAATACTGATTTCCAAGACATTAGCAGAAGGAAAGGATTTATTTTTTATTATTTTATCTTGACACTTAATCGCGAATGAGGTCCAGAGGAGGAGCACCGAGTGTGTGTGTGTGTGTGTGTGTGTGTAGTGTGTGTGCGTGCATGCGTGCGTGTGTGATACACAATCCTATACCCGGTGATCTATTCGGGGGCCAACCTAAGAGTGGGAGTTTTAACAAGTGCCCGATTTGACTGTAGGGAAGGGTTGAAAATATTGCTCATAAACATTGCTAGAAACGGATTGGTACTGTCACATGTTTATTAGGTCAGGTACGTCCCCTTGCCACACCTGGTATTCTACTGTTCATGTTGTTTTTGTTGTTGTTCTCCGGCATCTCTAATTTTTCCCTTCTCTGTAGTAAGCGATATTACAACATGTTGGAGACAATAGTATTGTTCATTGGTGTATACATTAAGGCTCGTATGAACAGATTAAAAAAATATGGTCTTGAAAACCAAATTAATACAAATATAAGAATGGCAACACGTTTGGAAACAACACGATGAGAGAGAGAGAGAGAGAGAGAGCGCGCGAGAGCGAGAGAGAGTGCAAATCCTATACAGTGTATACACAGACGATCTATTTGGGGCTGGCTTGGTATCTTTAAATCTGAACTCTAAGAATAGGAATACAGTGGAAACAATATGATGAAAGAGAGAGAGAGAGAGAGAGGGTTAGGTTAGGTTAGGCTATTAATAGGAATACGGTGGAAACAATATGATGAAAAAGAGAGAGAGAGAGAGGGTTAGGTTAGGTTAGGTTAGGTTAGGCTAGGAATAGGAATACGGTGGAAACAATATGATGAAAGAGAGAGAGAGAGAGGGTTAGGTTAGGTTAGGCTAGGAATAGGAATACGGTGGAAACAATATGATGAAAGAGAGAGAGAGAGAGGGTTAGGTTAGGTTAGGTTTGGCTAGGAATAGGAATACGGTGGAAACAATATGATGAAAGAGAGAGAGAGAGGGTTAGGTTAGGTTATGTTAGGATAGGCTAGGAATAGGAACACGGTGGAAACAATATGATGAAAGTCATAATTATGTTGTGTAGCTAATTTTTGCTTCCAAAGATTAGAATACCTATGGGGACTTATCTGGGCTGGCAAATAAACTCCTGTCCTGGCTCTCGTATCTCTGAGCTTAGTAAATAAATGATAATGAGACGTACGGGACTCCTTTATCTAGGGCAGTGTATGCGTGTGTGTGTATGTGTGTGTGTTTGTGTGTTTGTGTTTTAGTATGTATGTGTGTTATGTGATGAAAGCGAGAGAGAGAGAGAGAGAGAGAGGTTAGGTTAGGCTAAGTTAGTTTAGGTTAGGTCATTTTTATATTCTATTGTCGATGTTGTTTTTTGACATGTTTGTGTGCGTGTGTGTAGTGTGTGTGTGTGTGCGTGCATGCATGCGTGCGTGTGTGCATGTGTGATACAAAATCCTATACCCCGGCGATCTATTCGGGGTCAACCTAAGAGTGAGAGTTTTGACAAGTGCCCGATATGACATTGGGCGAGTTGTTATTGGTCTCCCCTGTGTGTGATACAAAACTCTATACCCAGACGGGGACAACCTAAGATTTCTAGGTTCCTCCTCCTCGTAGTCCTTCACCTCAACCGGGGCCTAGCGGACCCCTACCTCTATTATGTTAGCTTAGGTTAGGTTAGGCTAGGTTAGGTTAAGTTAGATATATTAGGATTAGTAGTTAGGTTAGGTTAGGTTAGGTTAGGTTAGGCTAGGTTAGCTTAGCTTAGGTAAGGTGAGGCTAGGTTAGGTTGGAGATATTAGGATTAGTAGTTAGGTTAGGTTAGGTTAGGATATTACACCATGTGGAGAAATTGGACGATTTGACTTTGGCAGATTTGGCTTTGACAGATTTGTGATGAAAGAGAGAGAGAGGGAGAGGGTTAGGAAAAAATATGATGAAAGAGATAGATACTGAGAGAGAGAGAGAGAGAGAAAGGGTTAGGCTAGGTTAGGTTAGGTTAGGTTAGGTGGTTGGAAAAATATGATGAAAGAGAAAGAGAGAGAGAGAGAGGTTAGGTAAGTGTGTTTGTGCAGCTTCCCTTTACCTATATTATTTGGAGAAGGAAAGGATTTTTTTATCTTGCCACACCTGGTATTCTATTGTTGATGTTGTTGTTTTTTGTTGTTCTCCGGCATCTCTATTGTTTACCCTTCTCCGTAGTAAGCGATATTACACCATGTGGAGAAATTGGAAGAAGGGTCACTAGAACTGTTGTTGCTTGATTTCCTTTGTACTCCTTTGTAGGGGGCTTTTTCAATAAAGTCTATGGATGTAAACACGAAAATGGCAGGGTATCGAAATACTAAATATTCCTTGTAACTCCAAAAACGGAAATGGCATTTTAACTCCTAGTGTTTATGTACGGGAGGGAGAGAGGATATTTTTAGGTAGTTTTTATGCATATATATGGAGTGTTTATATATGTTTTAGGGTTCACACGGGGTGGGCTGCATGACTATATATAACAGGTAGTCACATGTTCTCGCCTAGGCAAGGTTAGGTTAGGTGGTTGGAAAACATATGATGAAAGAGAGAGAGAGAGAAACTACTGAGGGGTCGCTGTCAGACCGATATAGATAGCGATATAGATATAGATAGTCGATTGATTTATGGGAGCAGCTGACCCAAAAGTATTTTTGGTACAGAGATGGGTGAAATCAGGTGGCTTGGTATCTTGAAATCTGAACTCTAAGAATAGCGTGGAAAAATATGATGAAAGAGAGAGATACAGAGAGAGAGAGAGAAAGGGTTAGGCTAGGTTAGGTTAGGCTAGGCTAGGTTAGGTTAGGTTAGGTTAGATTAGGCTAGGCTAGGCTAGGTTAGGTTAGGCTAGGTTAGGTTAGGTTAGGTTAGGGAGAGAGAAAGAGTTAGGCTAGGCTAGGTTTATCTTGACACTTGATGACGAATGAGGTCCAGAGGAGTGGGCGGGGCACCGTGTGTGTGTGTGTGTACAATGAGAGAGATAGAAAGATAGAGAGAGAGAGCGAGCGAGCAAGAAAGAGAGAGAGCGAGCAAGAAAGAGAGAGAGAGAGAGACGGTCATATTTAAAATAGTAAGGATGTATGAAAGTTGTGACAGTATTTGCCTTTTATAATTCCCACGAGGACTGATTTATCAGATGCCCCTCCCACTCAGGTAGGTCACCTTTTCCACCACTACCGGACAACCGTCGCCATTTTTGGACACTTCTCAGGTTACCCCTAACTGGTCACTACCGGACAACCGTCGCCATTTTGGACCCATTTTTTTCTGGCAGGGGCTTTTTCAATAAAGTCTATGGATGTAAAAACGAAAATGGCAGGGGTTTTTTTCTGGCAGGGGCTTTTTCAATAAAGTCTACGGATGTAAAAACGGAAATGGCAGTGGCTTTTTCAATAAAGTCTACGGGTGTAAAAACGAAAATGGCAGTGGGTTTTTTTCCAATAAAGTCTACGGATGTAAAAACGGAAATGGCATTTTTACTCCTACTCTCCTATCATGAATTACATAATTGGCTCTGAATGACGTCATACTACGTCATGGTTTTTTTTTTTTTTTTTTACAAAAAAGAGGGACAACAGGTCAAAAAACCCATACAAGCACAAAGTGCCTGTGTCACCCCTTGTGAAAGAGACAGTTCAGCCTGTCTGTAAGGTTTTTCGGCTGTAAATTAACCACTTTCCAGGTGTCCAAAAGTTGGAGACTTTTTATATGTTCATCAGAGGGACCTAATAAACAAGTTAAAGCCAAAAAACGTTGTTTGTAATACATTTATAGGGTCTAGGAGCAACCAGAAAAAAGTTATCTGTAAATTGAAGCTTTGGACGGCGGCCATCTTGAATTTATGCAAATTAACCACTTTCCCGGTGTCCAAAAGTTGGAGACTTTTTATATGTTCATCAGAGGGACCTAATAAACAAGTTAAAGCCAAAAAACCTTCTATTACAATTTGTTCTAGGTCCAGTTAAATGATTGCTAGATTTACTGGACTAAAAACAGTGTATAAGCGTTCGTAATAAGGCAAACAGGATTCTCGGGTTCATCTCTAGGAGTGTGAGTAACAGAACTGCTGATGTTATCTTAAAACTTTACTTGTCATTAGTGAGACCCCATATGGATTATGCTGTCCAATTTTGGTGTCCTTATTACAGAATGGACATAGATTCATTGGAGAGAGTACAGCGTAGAATGACAAAAATGATCCATAATATTAGAAATCTTTCGTATAAAGAAAGGTTGAAGAAATTAGGTTTACATTCGTTAGAGAGACGCAGAGTTAGAGGGGATATGATAGAGGTGTTCAAGTGGGTTAGTGGGATTAACAAAGGGGACATGGCAAATGTACTAAAGCTCAGTGATAGCGAAATAACTCGTACCAATGGTTTCAAATTAGATAAATTTCGTTTCAGAAAAGATATAGGCAAGTATTGGTTTGGTAACAGAGTTATAGATGGGTGGAATGGACTACCTAGTGCTATAGTGGGATCTAAAACTGTAGGGAGCTTTAAGATAAAATTGGATAAGCATATGGACGAGAAGGGTTGGGTGTGAAGGGGGATCAGCCGGGTTGGGCCAATCAGCGCTCTGCAGACCTCCATAATCCTGCGTTAATCTCTAACCGTTTTGGTAAGATGATCCTCAAGGTATTAGAGTGTGAAGCCTATAATTGGGCTTTGTAATGAATTGGGGTTGTGTGGGACAGGGATCTGCCTTGCTTAGGCCAATCGGCTTTCTGCAGACTCCCATTTTCTTATGTTCTTATGTAATATCTTCCCTTTGAGACGTCTAGAGGATCCTCGTTCGTGCTGCTATTTAAAACCTATCCCTGTCTTATGTAACATTGTAACTCTAACCATATGATTTTGTGTGAATAAAAATAATCTCTGTTTGTACTCTGTGTTATATTATCCTCTAGTACCTTCGTGTTTGTGTTCTTGTGTGTTCTCATCTTCTCTAGTCAAGTAAGAACCTACCTAATAAGTCAATACAACCCCAGTAAAAACCTGGTATTACAAAACTATTCTACAGTAAATCCCTAACATTTTCGGACGTTAATGCGTGGTGATGTCCACGTCTGCAATAATCTGATTAAAACATGTTTCACGTTCGTTGACGTTGAAAAAAATAAACGAAAACAAAAAAAATCCAGTGAGAGAAAAACGAAGTGATAGTGTAAGCTTTATAAATTAAAAACCTCCTGAATACAGACACAGGCAAACATATACAGTACAGTATAATTATCACACTCATAGTATTTTATGTATTTATATATCCCACTACAGGAAGATGTGTTGTCAGTCAATATTATAATTGCATCACAGTTAAAACACACTGTTATCAAGGCAGTTCATAATATACTGTCAATAAACATACTTGCCTGATTATCTGCACTATACAAGCGTAAATCAAAGAAGAGAAAAGATAAAGCCAAAATTTAACCGATCTCAGCTGTTGATATTCCTGTGATGAGAATATACATGATCTAGCATGGAAAGTCAAACATTTGAGAGAGGCAGCCGCTGGTGTGAGACAGTGGATCAAACAAACTGTTTAGTGATAGTTTATACAATGGCTTATTAAAACATTCACAGACAAAACTTTCAACTAGTCGAAATATTCCAGAGCCGTGTACACAAAGATATCCGTGTTAAATGTCGTGGAAAATAGGTGAACACCGATTGCTATCACAGATACCGTATTTGAGAGACGCAATTGGTGGGGGAAAACTAACAACATTTAGGCTAAGAAATTATGTAAATGAAGACTTCCATTTAGTACAATAGCTGTTATGAATCTGGCAGAAATGAGTACATGTATAAATTACATTTTTCTACAAGCTTTCTAATATGGTAATCTTTAAATGAGGTCTACTCAGAGGGAATGAAGGGGTCCATATTGATTTTTCGGGATCGTATAATTTTCATTATATGAGAGTAGGCCTACTATATTAGTAGTACAAATCCTAAACAACACTAATTAAAAGTTTCTTTGCATATTTTGTGCTATTTTGTTCGCTCATTATGTCTTTACTGCTTGTGCAACTGTCCCCGGTACTAATTTCTAACAATATATGACTTTTTCTTCAGACTTTCTATTACGACATTTACGACACGGTCCTAAAACGTGATTAACATTTTTTTGTGCGTTAATTGTCTTACACTAGGCATTATTCATATAAGTTTGTTTGTATTGCAAATTTTAGAAAGACAATAGCTTCTCCTGCCTAGTCTAAGTATTTCCAACGGTGATATTAATGGAATGGTGAATTATACGTTTGTCAACATTATACACAAATTACCAACAAACGTTGTAAAGCACCGAGGCCTCCAACGAAAGTCGAACGCTGTAAAATCACCCCTCTCCTTTCTAGTATCTCTCCCCCCTCACAACTCTCTGAGCTTATCCAGTCCAGCTAGCAGAAGAACAACAACAGCAACAAGAGTGAGACGAACGGTAATAAAGCTCTCGTCGGTTCCCAACGGAGGCAACATATCACCCAACAAGTGTAACCTCAATAATAATATTTCTGACCCAATTACATCAAACATTTACATTTCTGTTCCACATGGAAAGGTACCACGACATATGGATATTAATTTTGATAAAACAACAATTAAACAAATCTACAATAGACCCGTAACATTTTTGGACGTTAATGTGTGGTGTAATCCACGTCTGCAATAATCTGATGAAAACATTCTTCACGTTAGTTGACTTGGAAAAAAACACAAAACAAAATATTTCCAGTGAGAGAAAAACGAAGGGATCGTGATTATATTTGGCGTTCATACAGCTTAAGGTATCTAGCAGTTTAAGCTTTATAAATTGAAAACCTCCTGAATACAGACACAGGCAAACATATACAGTATATCACACTCATAGTCTTCAATGTATGCATATCTCCCACTACAGGAATGTTGTCAGGCAATATAATGGTTTCATCACAGTTCAACACACTGGTATCAAAACAATTCATAATATACTGTCAGTAAACATACATTGGGGATATGAATGGTAAGGTGGGTGATAGGAAAGTTGATGGAGTGGTGGGAGGGTGGGGGGTACCGTCAGAGGTGAACGGGAATGGTAGTGCACTTGTGGACGTATGTGTGGGGAGGAGGTTGTGGATAGCCAAGACCTTCTTCCGACACAGAATGATACACAGGTACACATGGACAGTGGTGTGGACGATGAAGGATAAGACAGTGGTGGAACGAAAGTCACTGATTGATTATATACAGTATGTGCGGATGAAAGAATGAAGAAATCTGTGATGGATGCAAGGGTGTATAGGGGTATTGGAGGGGGTCTGTTTGATCATTATGTAGTAGTAGCTAAGGTTAGGATACAAAAGAAGTGGGTGAGGAGAGCTGGAGGGAGGCGAGAGGAAGGTGGAATGGTGAAGCGGGTGGAAAGGCTACAGGAGGAGGAAATCAGGGAAGAGTACGGGGGTTACCTGCGAGGCAACAAGGGAAACGGCTTTTCCCAAGTGCGTTAAAAGGACGGCTATTTTTTTGCGGTCCGTGTTATACGCCAAGTCTAACACTGGCTTTACTATGTCCATGTAGGTTTCAATTTCATACGTTTCCCCATCGTATTTAGGAATGGGAATGTGAGATCGAGCTGCCATATTTGAGATGTTATAATGTTTCTATTGCTTGTAGATATGAAATGCAATGAAATCTTCTATCCGAATCAAGGACCACCGCTAGCCACCAATGTTATGCCCTGATTTTAAGCAGGATTAACGTTTGGTTAAGGTGAGTTCTTCTAGACTGGGATATTGGACTTCCTGCAAATACATATAAAGAATCAATAGAGGACATGTATAATCTCGGAATATGGTTTGTATTACAGCTTTATTTACTTATTCACTAATTACATATGAAATGAAGTATGACACTTTTAAGACATGTAGATCATAAAAAGCAGCACAACATTGGTCTTCAATTCTTCGACCACGATCGCGGATCTGGATGGAGATCAGCACTATACACTTCAACGGTTCACGTAATATTTCTTGTGATGTAGGTGCACTCCTGTATTCTTGACAAAAATTTAAATAGCAGTTACTACAGATTCAGCTTTAATTTAGTTTAAATAATCAGTTAGTATAACTTTGGCTTTGTTACTTTTCGTGGACGATAAGATACTTATTCCGGTATTTATTTGCACTAAATACGGACTTTTAACTATTGATGCACTTGGTTATAGATCGAGTTAACCCACTGAGCCCCAGCTAGTTATAAATAAATGTACCACCAGGGACCGGCAGGATTTGATTTTTTTTCTTTTTTCCAGAAACAATAGCGAATGGGTTAGGAATGAAGGATAAACCTCAAAAAAACTATCAAAAAGGTCAAAAAGGGGTCCTACGGAGCCCCCGAAAGTTGATTTTAGAAGAGTACAAAATTGAAGGCAAAACCACCCAAAAACCATGTTTTTGTGTGCTCACGCGCACGTGGTTGGATGTTGAGAGTTTTCAACCATCGGCATGGTTGCGTGGGATACTTACACAGTTCCCATACAAATCTGAGCCCTCTAGGTGCCATAGGACCGGAGTAATTAGGACCGGAGTGCCAGTGACAACATGTTGTCGTCGCTGGGGTTTAGCGTTACATACCGACGACACGTTGTCGTCGCTGGAGTTCAGTGGGTTAAAAGATGTGAACTCTGACATATTAGGTATTCACTGAGGTTAGTCACTTCGGTATTATCACTCGGAATTTAGTGTAACGCACTGAGTAAACACGTTATATATATAAAAGACTTATAACTCTCCTTATTCCGGTCACATTTGAATTCCCGATAATATGGTATCTCATCACTGATACTGAATGAATTGTAATGCAGATGGTTTATCTTCTTGGTATGGAGAGGCACTTTCGTTGAGGGTTTGTTAGCTGCTCCGTAGGCCATCTAGGATGGCCGGTCGTGTGAAGAAGGCTACAGTTGGATTAATGGGTTTGGGGTCTTAAATATGGTTCCATAACTATTATAAAAACAGTTGGTCACCACATCGAACTAACGCAAGTATTCTGGGCATATAGCTTTAAGCAAATACTTTACTATTCTGACCTTTATATTAATCGGTGATGGAGTTCTGTTAAGGTACTCATTAACTGAGGTTTTAACACCCGTCGGACGGGGCCGTTTGTAACATCTACTACCTGCCAAGCGGGAAGATTTACCCTAAACGAGCTTCATTCCATGCTCTTTTTCATGCATAAACAAGAGCCAGAGTGTAATACAATTATGTATCCATAAAAGGGCGATAATTGAGCTTTCCAATGACACCTGAACCATCCTTGCATGACTACGGGTTGTCTTGCAACTATGTTGCAACGCGAGTACAAAAACCCTAAAATACTGTAATTTCCTTACATATTTCCCTATCTAGGGAGGCAGTGGATGTGGATGAGTGTGGAGGAGGGACCAGTCGCGGTACAGGAGCCGTGCCGAACGGTCAGAGCCCACCTTCGCTCCTCCTACCGCTCGGACTCTCTCTCAGAGCTAATTATGTGCTCAACATCGCATTGGACTTAAGTCGGGCCCCGCCATTTAGTCCTTGGTTCTCTTGACCGCCTTAAGTCGGGCCCAGATAGACAAGGGTTAAATACTATGTTTCAGGCGTGGCCGGATTAACATAGTACCGTACTAACGCAAGAAGAGTTTAGATAGTGGCTCCTCTTGACTGTCCTAACCCTTATTAGAGGTTCAAAGAACTCAGGCGGTTTTACCCTTTTAGTCGCAAATCCTGGTGGGTTGCCACAGACAAATTGCGCCTATGATTTATATATGCAGAGTGCTCGTAAGAGTATCTCGCTAAACCCTTCTAACACAAAAGATCTTTCTGCCTTAGATCTCTGAGAGGAAATGCTAGTATAACTTCTTGATAGAAAAACATAAAGAAAGCTAGGATAGCCTGGGTCTTTCAATATTTTCGCTATCTGGAAATTAAGCAAATAAGGATAACCATATTAAATTCTGGGATGCCAGAATTAATAGTGTTAAACGTATATAGATACTATTGCACTGTGAAAGGGATTAAAACAAAAGTGGAAGAGGGCATACCAATTTAGAGTTTTAATTACTTATATATATACTATTAAAGGTCTATATTAAGTGATTGGGTTGCCACAAATAACAAAGATCTTAAAAAGGTTTATATATATTTCACAGATAGTATACAGACTTCGGGTTGCCGTTTATCAATAACTATTCCTGGATTGGGTAAACATTAGTCTTCCTTCAGAGCGGGTTGCCGATCTCAAAGAAGCTTTAATTCTACATACCTTCCTTCTCCTCTCCCGGAGTTTATATAGTTTTTCAGAGAGGGGGAAACAAGGGGGGGGGGGGGGAACTAAGTGTTGTTGAGCCCCGGAAAGTTATAATTTATTCTTATAAGAGCTGGGTACTGATTTGGGTAGTGAAATTTATCTCTATTCGTTTTAATATTTATTGCTGAGTGTTTGTAAGTAGCACATACAGAACATATTTTGGATATAATATGGTTCCTAAATGGAAAGTTTTTCAGACATGGGAAAAGGGTAAAAACTGAGGTGTTGTCTGTCTCTGAGAAAGTATTATTTTATTCGTATGGTAAATGTGCA
Organism: Paralithodes platypus; assembly: GCA_032716605.1. Lineage (NCBI taxonomy): Eukaryota > Metazoa > Arthropoda > Malacostraca > Decapoda > Lithodidae > Paralithodes > Paralithodes platypus. The sequence continues at coordinate 27,320,789 of CM064570.1, read as the reverse complement.
CTGTTGTTGCTTAATAATTGTTACATGAGTAATTCATTTTCTCTCTTGTATCATTGGTTATAATATTTATATTTATAAGGTTAGACATAGGAACCTATATTTACAATCATATTGCCTGCTTTCTGGCAAGAAGGTTAAATGAGCAGCCCTGCTGTCCAGGAGGGTCGCGTACTGCTAGGTTTGTTGACGTATGGGGGAAGGGGGGTTTCTAACTTTGCGTTGCCTGCCCCCGGAAGGTATTAACCCGGCAAGTGCTGAAAGACTAATAAGAGTTTTACCGCTGCGCTGCAGAACCCCTTATATAATCCCGGTTTTTGTATCAAAACCGCGGTCTTACAGCCAGGCGGCTACAAATTGGTGTGGGTGCAGTACAACTTGGCAACTCTCGATACCACCCCGCCACACGCTCGGCCCGCACTCACTCAAGCAGTACACAAGCACTTGTCATGGAGCCTAGACGTCCCTCACGCTCTCGCCCTGATGACACAACCAGCCCTCCTTCTGGTGGTGTCAGCGGCCGTGGAAGGCAGAGAGGGGCTGCTAAAGACCCGAGCTACCATTACTACGGCACGAGTAGCTCCCAGGACGAGGAACCTGCATGTAAAGCACGTAAAACACGTGCAAGCAGGGGCAGTGCACAGAGGTCATTGTCTTTCGGGGACACTGCCACGACCACCTAGGCAACTGCTACCACCACTACCATCACCACTGCCACCACTGCAACCACTGTCACCACTACCACTGACGCAAGAGGCCGCCCTGGGGCTGCAGGACGAGGAACCTGCACGTAAAGCACGTGCAAGCAGGGGCAGTGCACAGAGGTCATTGTCTTTCGGGGACACTGCCACGACCACCCAGGCAACTGCTACCACCACTACCACCACCATTGCTGCCACTGCAACCAAGTTCACCACTACCACCGACGCAGGAGGCCGCCCTGAGGCTGCAAGACCTGCGGGGGCCACTGGGAAGACAGGGAAGGGCATGGGTAAGAAAACTTGTACCTCTGCCACTACCACCGTACCACCACCAGCCGCCCCTGCCGGCCCTTCTGTCGCCTCTGCCGGCCCTTCTGCCCCTGCCCCTGCCAAAGGGAAGAAAAGGACGAAGGGCAAGGCGATAACGGCGACAGGGACAACCATAATATTGCCATCTACGACCTCTGCTGGCCCTGCCGGCCCTGCCGACGCCACCCCTGCCAAAGGGAAGAAAGGGACGAAGGGCAAGGCGACAACGGCAACAGGGACAACCATAATATTGCCATCAAAGACCTCTGCTGGCCCTGCCGACGCCGCCCAGCATACAGCTGACTGCCGTGGCTGGCCTTGGACAGCGACACACAGACTTCCCTCCCTCCCACCCACCCACTCACTCCAACTCTCCCCTAAACACATTCATAAAGGTTATATATCGCATAATTGGTCTATATGCGGTATATTCATTGTTATATGGGTCGCCTACATACGTACACATACACTATATATAGCATGACAGTGCTGAAAATACGATATATATGTGATATTACAGCCAACAGACCCTGTACAACTTGGCAACTCTCGATACCACCCCGCCACCCCGCACTCACTCAAGCGGTACACAAGCACTTGTCTCCCGCGTAAACTCTCTCACCTCAGTTCCCGCCTCTAAACTCTCTCATAATTCGCTTGTATGTCGCATATTTGGTCTATATGCGGCATATTCCTTGGTATATGGGTGGCCTACATACATACACATACTTTATATATAGCATGACAGTGCTGAAAATACGATATATACGTGATAATACAGCCAACAGACCCTGTACAACTTGGCAACTCTCGATACCACCCCGCCACCCCGCACTCACTCAAGCGGTACACAAGCACTTGTCTCCCGCATAAACTCTCTCACCTCAGTTCCCGCCTCTAAACTCTCTCATAATCGCTTATATGTCGCATATTTGGTCTATATGCGGCATATTCCTTGGTATATGGGTGGCCTACATACGTACACATACTTTATATATAGCATGACAGTGCTGAAAATACGATATATACGTGATATTACAACCAACAGACCCTGTACAACTTGGCAACTCTCGATACCACCCCGCCACACGCTAAACCCGCACTCACTCAAGCGGTACACAAGCACTTGTCTCCCGCATAAACTCTCTCACCTCAGTTCCCGCCTCTAAACTCTCTCATAATTCGCTTATATGTCGCATATTTGGTCTATATGCGGTGGCGTTCTGAGAGTGAGGGTCTGAGTCTGGAGGGTGAGACGGTGAAGCACTTGAACGAAGCAACCAGCCGCTTCAGAGATGGAGCTGCTTCGAGCCATGATGGATGCTTCACATGTCTCACTCCCCAGACTGGAACAAGACCTCACAGGCTTCACCGTGTTGAGTGGTGGAATGTACAGGCTCTCAGCCTATGCCCGAGAGGGAGTGGTTGGAATATAGAAAAACAAAAAAATATATATATTCCTTGGTATATGGGTGGCCTACATATTGTACCTACACATACTCCACATAGTATAGAAGTGATGAAAATAGGATAAATACGCGAGATTACGCTCTCACCCTCCGTCTCCTCCCTCTCATTCTACACCCTGGGCGCGCGAATATTCACCCGGGAAATCTTGCCGCGCGATGACAATCTGGCCGCGCGATGCCATTCGCTTCACTTTCTTCAACTACGGACCCCCCCCCCTCCCCCAGACATTTTTTGTGGGGTCAAATATTTTTGGCTCGATGCGCGCGAACATTTCCTACACGTTGATGTACTTTTCATCGATATTTGCAAGGGTCGCCCAAATTGTCATACCTCCGCACAGGGGTGCCTGTATACTATAGGGGGTGCGCAGCGGAGAGGTTAATTATTTTCTATCTCATAAAGGCGCTACTAGGGATAATAATAAATAGATCGTTCACTCCTCTCAGCTTTCTAGAACATTTGACCAATGTTTATTTTCATGAAAGTATATATAGAACATAGATGATATTGTATTCTTAGTTTGCGGGTAGGGGGGAATATGGTATTCTGGGGGGGTAAAAAAAGGTCGCATCTCACTAGCCTCGTACGCCTGGTAATTGTTAACATAAAGTGTTTGATACTTTAATATTGTGAACTTTCTTTACTTGAGTGGACATCATAAGTGTTATTTTTTTATTTTTTTATTAAGTTAACATGCTCATATTCTTACGAGATTTTATCCCGAAAATGGAAGGGACCTTGGCCAAGGCTATTTTGGGTCTCTTGACTCTTCCCTTCTCGTAACTACGGAAGTAATGCATCTTAGACAAAGCTGTCTACTATGTATGGAAGCGTTACAATTGCTAATCTTATTAGATTCATTCATGATAGTTCATACTAATATTTCTATATGTGAACTACAGGTACAATGTGTTTTCTTAATGTTATTCGAGGTTTTACTTTTAGTAACGGTGGAGGTTGGTACTTCTGCTTGTCATTGTCTTTTCTGGGGAGGTAGGGAGGCTAGAAAGGCCTACAACTTGGAAAGAAGCAAATGTGGTTTGTTCGAGTTTAAATTGTGAATGATAGTTGTATCTTAGAAGGCATGTACATATAAGACAGAAAGCATATCTCTGAGATGGTTTTGATAAGGCTCTCATAATGTACGAGATGTATATATAGGGTTCTAATTCTTATTACACTTGGTTTACTTATTTAGTTCATTTATTTTACCTGTTATTTGCATAGGAATGATACTCCTATACTCATGTTTTGTTTTCTCTTTTTAATGTTTTTATTTGTGTCCTTAATATTTACTATATATAATATATACATGTACTATTGTGGACACAAGTCCTGCTACACTTGCCTGAGAGGCATCCGCGAATTGTGTTGGTAACATTGATACCCCCCCCCCCCCCCCCGTCCCCCCACTCCATCCCTACTATACCACCCTCTCTCAGCCAAGCCCTCCCTTCCCCCTCTAGTTCTTTCCTTCATGTTCACGTCTATAAGCCGTTTTTTATTTCTACCTCTCTCCAATCTTCTTCCTAAAATCATATATCGTATCGTTACATACTTCATTTATATTGTATATTTGCCATTTTATACAATCCTAACACAATATAAAGTTTGATAATCCATTCGAACAAGGAAGTTTATTAACAATGTATGTTATTCTAGTCAAATACAACTGAACCTTTAATTTACTATTGCATTATCATATTTCAAATCAGTTATAATTATCTAAGCCCATATATCCCACTGTTCGGAGTAAGCATGTATTTCACTGTCAAAGTGTATATATTTATTGAATGAAATAATTGACACATATAAAATAGGTTCCTATATTAAATTTATTGAATATTACGTGTGTATTTTCAATACTCGCCTGTCAACCCATCTCCCCCTTAACTACGGCAGCTCACACTAATCTATTCATATTTCGTAACTAGTCAACTCAAACACACGGTCACACACATTAATGTGACATTACATTACACAAACTTGCATGTTATTTTCTTACTTGAGGAAATTTGGTGTCTTTCAACTGCCTCAACGAACACGGTTCCCTCCGAGAATAACCCCTTCCGTATCGGGGTTGTGTTTTGTTTTATTACAGTTATATTTACACAATGTTGTGCAGATAAGCAAGGATCTGTGGTATTTAGAAGAATTAATTGAGCTAGTATGAAGCCTTTTAATTGCTACATTTCCTTCCTTAATTGAATAAAGACTTATAAATGTAGCTACTATCCATTCACTCGAACCATATATCTAGCTCCTAGTTGGTGTTTGTATCGACGTTCATGATTTCCCATCTTATCAATACCGTACCTCACTGGCCCAGAAGAGACGCAGAACTGCTAATTTCTGTATTATTATCTTTATTATTCTATATTCATTCATTATACTAGACACGTTTTAATAATGTAAATGATTACTTAACAATGTAAAGTGATATCCAAATATTTAGAGTCACGATATATTACATTAATACACATGTATCACATATATAGCATACAGTATACACAAGCGAAATCAATATGTGATAAACCCAAAAAGTAAGCACGAGATGAATATTGACTGACTTGGCCCACGTGGCTTAGAGCCAATCACAGGCCCTGCTTCACTTATTACTCACAATAATAAAAAGATAGGCAGCGACGGCATTTCATATCTTACTTGTGTTGACGGTATTATATCTGCGTTATTTATGTGTTCCCTGTAATAGTTCATTGCTCTTAAGGTTTGGATATCACTCTAGATTACCACATTATTATTTGAATTCATTAAACTTATCTTTATTATTCCATATTTGTTCATTAAACTGGATAAGTCATAGTAATTATAATTATAATGCTAATGTGATCAGTTATATCCAAACCTTAAGAGCTATAGAATATCACATAGACCACATCTATAACGTAGATATCATACAGTAATCACAAGCAAGGGAAGAAATGCCGTCACTGCCTATTTAAATGTGTAAATGTGTGGTAGAGGTTATAAGTGTTCAACACAGAGCTAAAATGTTTCGAGTTTGAATATTGCCTCCGACAGGAGGAGGATATTCTTTGGTTTTCCTTGCAACACCATTTACCCCTTGAGATTCATGACGCAGTTTGACAGTTTATGGGGGCCCTTTTTCGACGATTTTATATAGCGTAAGAAGAACCTTTGGGATGTAAACTATAATTTGTTAACAGTGATTAAATTAATGAAATATTTCTATAGCTATAGTAATCACGATTGAAGTAGCTTAAATGATGCAGGACAAGCTATCAAATGTATTATTATGATAGTTACAGACACAAATACTTATAATAAATTGACAAGTAGAATCTGTGTCATCTTTATATGCCTTTATTTACTACCATTTCACACACACATTTGTTTTCACTCACGACATCACCTCCATTAGTTATATTGGTGACACAAGGTTACGTAACATTGTTTCTGTTGTAATTGTTCATACATTACTTCCAATTATGTGTTTTAATGAAGTGCACGTCCGTAATTTGTTAACAAATAACCTATAACTCAAATACACAATATCTGCACTGCATCACATTATTATAATAATACATTTTGAAACAAACTGCCTGGGGAACTTAGTATATGGTGAAACCACAACAAACACTTCGGCTTAGGACTCTCTAAAACGTGTGTTTCCTCTTAAGTACCGTAAATAAAGCCCAGAGCGAAGCAGTTATTTTATATACTTTCTTGTTTTATTATTTGTATTTGTTTATGTTTATCCTGGTATACAACAGGTTCGGCCCTACATGGACACTCTTCGCGTATAAGCTATATACGAACACGTGAACATTGTGTATAATTATCTATCTATATTAATTAATTGCACGTGGAAGAAAGAAAATGGTACCGGTATTATATAATATGTAACCAACCCTCGCATTTACTTTTCACAGTATGAATTTAAGAAATATTGGATTGAGAAATATATTCAGCAAATTGATGGTGTATACAGCTAATAGCTACAAACAAATATAATATTATTTAGGAAAAAAACAAGTTTACAAATAAATGCCACCGTATATAAATAAGGCTATATCAATAGTGCTCTTTGTTTAATGATGTGTTGCAAACTTTACCGGTAATCTTATTGTTGGACAAGACGATAATCAAACGCAAAACATTTCCTCTGCTTGTTTAACAATACCTCTACCACTCCAGTGTAAATCTAATCTCTTTGGAGGACAGCCTAATTGTATTATTATTACAATAAATAATAATTCAATGTTTTATTGTATGATCTGTTTGACCCAATAGTAGTTATGTTGAAACACCTATTAAATAGGTGTTACATATTACATTACATATTTAAAGTAATAAAGGGACGACAATAATCTTATTTACATTAGGTGAATTCCCACTTTTTCAGTATTTATAAGATTCCTTATCCATTACATTTATATCCTACTTCATGAATCATTAGGTTGTTGGTTTTTGTATTAGTTTCTTTGGTTAGTGTTTTATTATCATGGTATGGGCAGGAATCTCCCCATCCAATTAATGCTACGATTATGAGGTTTAACTCATTCAGCACCGGTGATATTGTTTATTATGAGGTTTAACTCATTCAGCACCGGTGATATTGTTTATTATGAGGTTTAACTCATTCAGCACCGGTGATATTGTTTATTATGAGGTTTAACTCATTCAGCACCGGTGATATTGTTTATTATGAGGTTTAACTCATTCAGCACCGGTGATATTGTTTATTATGAGGTTTAACTCATTCAGCACCGGTGATATTGTTTATTATGAGGTTTAACTCATTCAGCACCGGTGATATTGTTTATTATGAGGTTTAACTCATTCAGCACCGGTGATATTGTTTATTATGAGGTTTAACTCATTCAGCACCGGTGATATTGTTTATTACTCATTCAGCACCATATTATTCTGGCAAATATTAGACGATTGTATTAAGCTATAGAAGGACGTCTACTAATTAAAATGCTACATACTATCGCTAATAACACTTTAGCTACCACAGCCCCTTTCTTATCTACATATAATAGTCTGAATATAGCCATAGTGAAATGTATATGAGATGTACCCGGTACCAAAAGGGTTACTAAAATGTCTCTATTTATGGCCTAGCTAAGATTCACAAAGGTCCTCTGCTCTATGGTATAGAAATTCACCTGCAACGGACCTACATCACACGTGATTAATATAGATATATAAATATTATTTCTATAAATTTGTCATATTTAAGGAATTATAGTCTGTTTTGTCTTACAAATTTCTACCGCCTTATGCTCGACTTAGTAATTCGTGTCAACTGCCATGTTTAATATACCCAAATCTCATACCTTATATTGGCATTTTGCCTAAACGTTATGATGAAACAGAGTCGAAATTAATATGGTATAAATTTACATACATGCAATTCAATATTATATTTGACTGAACTGCACTTCTGTATTTGTTTATGTTAATCGAAGGGACAAGAAGAACCAGACCAACTCTCGTGGGTCCATCTATCCACTCGGAAGGACGGAGAACCGTAGCACTCCCTTCACCACTTACAGGTGGCCTCTCCCAACACTTTAATCTCACCCTCTCCAGTGAATGGAATATAGTTATGTATTAACATTATTATTCAGTAAAAGAAGGAAGTGTAACAGCTAAACGTCTTTACACCATTTCAATTAACCTTTCTTAATACCACAGATCCTTCATTAACTGCATACAATTGCATAAATATAGCTAAATAAAAAATAAACGGAACCCTGGTACGGAAGGGGTTAATCTCGGAGGGAGCAGCGCTTGCTGAGGCAGTTGAAAGGCGCCAAATATCCTCAAGTAAGAAAATAACATGCAACCATGTGTAATGTAATGTTACATTAATGTGTGTGGCCGTGTGTTTGCGTTGACTAGTTACGAAATATGAATAGATTTGTGTGAGCTAGGGGGAGGGGAGGGGAGGTGGGTTGACAGGCGAATACTGTATTGAGAATACATACGTAACCATATATTTTTAAATTTTAATATTCAATGCATTGAATCAAGGTACCCATTTTATGTGTGGATCAAGTATCTTTTGTAATAGTGTTGTATTTATACTTTAACAGTAAAATACATGCTTACTCCAGATATTGGGATATATGGGCTTAATTAATCATAACTTAATTGATATATGAGAATGTAAAAGTATATTAAAGACTCAATTGTATCTGACTTAGATAACATTATATTGTTAATATACTTACATATTCGAATGGATCAGAAAACTGTATATTGAGCTAGGTTTATAATAATTGGCAAATATGAACATGAGCTTCTATTGCTATTTTAACGATATGCTATTTAATTTTAGGAACAAGATTTGGAAAGCATGCATACAAATATATAGATACGATGATAAGAGGGAGAAATGAGAGAAAGGAAGGAGAGAGAGGTTATCGTGATATTTATTATCCTATGGTTATAGTCATGGCCTTGGTTAAAGTTACAGCGGTGAAAACAATCCAGGAGGAGGAGCTTACAGACGTGAAACAGGAGAGAAAGAAGAAGGGAGGGTTTGGCTGAGAGAAGGTGGTAGAGAGGGGAAGGAGTGGGGGCGGGTGTATCAATGTTACCAACACAATTCGCGATTCTCTGCCGGGCAGGTGTATCAGGACTTATGTCCACAATAGTACATTCATGACAGAATAATTCAGAATGGTTGGGAGAACAGCAGCCTCTAGGTGGTCGTATGTTTGGTTTCCTTTCCTATCTGGATGGGGTCCCTCTGCTCCAAGTTGGCGAGTCGGCGGTGTCCCTTGTCCTTTCTGGCGGTTGGCCTTGACCTTGCTGTCTGGGGTGGAGTCACGACATTCCTCTCCGGTCGCTTCGTTTCTTCGTCTTTCTTTTTCTTGTTCTTCTCTGTTGTTTTCTTCTCCTCACACATGTGAACATTACTCAATACAAGGACACACTGTGCCCCTGTAGAGAGCAAGAAGCTGTGCAGGGGTAATGAACCCCTTGAAGTGGTTGAGCACACCCAGCTTCTGGGAGGCTGCCTTAGCAAGACTGATAATATGGTCCTTTCCAAGTGAGAGCAGAATAAAAATAGACACCAAGAATATTGAGAGAATATGAAGGATTGATTTGTGTATTGTTGAAGTGTAAGGAATAGTCCTCTTGGAGTTCTGATAGGGTAGTAAGATAAAGAAATTGGGTTTTGGAATCATTAACCCATCCAATCCCAGCGACGACTACCAGCTGTCAGTAGATAAGTCACTCCCCAGTTCCAGCGACGGCTGGGAGCCTGTATCAGGCTGTTCCTGGTACCACGACCGTTTGAGCACTGCTCTCGATATGGTAACACTTCTCAGCTTATATCCAACCCTCTGAAGGCTGAGAGAGACAGTCTTCCTTCATCTCTTGAAGTGGAAGGTTGTTCTATCTTGCCATTTTGGCCACATTGCTTGGGACTGGGGGGGACTTTTATTACTATCCTTTTTTTTTTTTTTTTTTTTTAAGAGACAATGAAAGGAGGAAGGAAAAACACAGATAAAACAAAAAGGTCCATGTGCCTAAAGGCATCCTCCATTCATAAAATGTTTGTAACAACTGGATTTAAACATTTGTAAATTGTAAGTTTGTGGAAAGCAATTCGAGGGAAGTGAATTCCAAAGAGTAGTAGCTCTGGGGATAAATTAATTTTGATAAGCAGAAGTTCTGCATTGTGGAGGAGAAAGTGTAAATTCATGGGCGCTCTCAGCTGCCCTAGTTCTACGGGGAAAGATGTGGAGAGGCGGCACAATTGAAGCAAGTTCCTCGGAACAATTGCTGTGAAAATATCTGTAGAATAATGCAAGGGATGCAACGTTTCTTCGTATGGATAATGTAGGAAGGTCCTGTGTGATTGCAGGGTTATCTAATAGCTTTATTTTGAATTTTGTCCAACTGCCTCAATGCAACCACTCCACTTCCACCCCACAGAGGTGAACAGTAATCCATCTGAGAACGCACATGACTTTTATATATTACGGCCAACTGCTCGTCAGTGAAGAATTCTCGAACTCTGTACAGGAGTCCCAGTTTTTTAGAGGCATTCTTAGCAATGCTTCTAACATAATGTGTCCAGCTCAAGTTAGTAGTTAATGTTACACCGAGAATGTCAATACTAGGGGAAGTGGGAATATTTACATCGTTAAAAAATATATGGGAGTCAGTGAGATTCTGTCGGTTAGAAAATTGAATGTACTTGGTTTTCTGTGCATTAAAGGAAACTAGATTCTTTTGTCCCCATCCATTAATTCTAGAAAGGTCCTGGTTCAGAGAAATTGCAGTGTTTATTTTTGAATTTATAAGATCGGGTTGGGTGAAAGAATTGGTAAATGTGAAGGAACTGTGGAGTGTTGAGTCATCTGCGTAGGAATGTATTGGATTATGAGTGGTAGATATGAGATCATTGATATGAATGAGGAACAGAATTGGGGCCAAAACTGATCCCTGGGGAACACCAGCATTTATTGAGTGAAATTGAGAATAAAGGCCATCTACCATTACACGTATTTTTCTGTTATGAAGATAAGAAAAATTAGTGGAACTAATGATGCAAGGCCGTAGTGTGACATCTTCGACAATAAGGATTGATGCCAGACTCTATCAAATGCCTTTGATATATCCAGTGCTATTGTATGTGTTTCACCATGTTGGTCTGTAGCTTGGTTGATTTGATGCGTAAGAAGGCAAAGAATGTCTGCAGTTGATCGACATCGTCTAAAACCATATTGCCTATCACTGATTAATTTATTATTCTCAAGATGCTTAATTATGTGATTATTTAATATAATTTCAAAGACTTTACCAAGAGTGGAAGTTATAGCTATTGGTCTGTAGTTTGATGGATCTGAAGAGGCACCTTTTTTAGGAACTGGATGAATGTTTGCTTCTTTCCAGGGTACTGGGAAGCATGAGGTATGAGTACACAGACGGAAATTTTTTGCCAATACAGGAGCGAGCACCAAGGAGCAATTCTTAAGTACTATTGGAGGAATTTCATCTGGACCAGGAGCCTTATCTACTTATCTACAGTACAGTAGGGGTTAAAGGCAACAAGGTTTTCTCTGCCAAAATTAGAAATAGTAGTTACATCAGCAGATAAGTGTAGCATGGCTTCTTTACGTTTTTTTTTAGGGATTGCTGGCTGCCCTGGGTCGTTCAGGAAAACTAATTAAGTAGTGTAAGGTAGAGTCGTCTGCGTATGAATGGATGGGACTGGAGGTACAGTTGAGAAGATCAATTATGAAGATTAGAAAGAGAATGGGAGATAGATTAGAGCCCTGAGGAACACCGGAGTTGATAGGATGAGAAACTGAGCGATGACCGTCCACAACCACAGCTATGGAACGGCCGGAAAGGAAATTAGAGACAAAGGCACAGATGGAGGAATAGAAACCGAAGGAGGGTAGTTTAAAAATTGAAGATTTGTGCCAGACTCTATCGAAGGCCTTTGATATGTCTAGTGCAATAGAAAAAGTCTCACTGAAGTCCTGAAAGGAGGATGAAAGATATGAAAGAAGAACACTAGTAGAGCGACCTTTAACCCCTTCTGTACCAGCGACATCCTTTTATCTTTATTCTGGCCACTATTACACAATTGTATGCAGTTTTAAAAGGGCTTCCAGCAATTAACAGGCTTCGAACTATCTCACCTAACAATATTTCCTATCACAGATCCTTCTTAAACTGCATAAAATCGTCTAAATATGGTTTAACTAAAATTAGAAAGACGTCGCCGGTACAGTAGGGGTTAAGGAAGCCATACTGGCGATCTGAGAGTAGATTATGAGAAGAAAAATGCTTAAGAAATTTGGAAGCAAAAATAGTTTTAAAAACTTTAGAGATACAAGAGATAAGAGCAATTGTACGATAGTTGGACGGTTGAGAGCGGTCACCCTTCTACAAGACAGGCCAATTCGTCTTAGGCGAATAATTGAGCTGGCTTGTTCAGCTTTTGCATGGGTATAGATCTTTGCCTACTCAGGTGGTCCGAACAACTCCATTCCCTGTTTCGACACCTCCTAGGGGTTCATATGTGGGTTTGAAAATTCTTAGGGAACATTGTAGTGCCAGATTGCTTACTGAGCCCAACTTGCATCCATTTTTTAACCCACTGTCCGATGTCGTAGGATACCAAAAACAGGGGTGAATATGTGGACACCCTGGCTCTATCAGCTGCGCTAGCAATCATCTCTAGCGTAAACAGGGACCCGGGGAGCTCGGGATGTATGAAGGGTATACTAGGTCAACAAGACCGTCTGCCCCCCCAGATATTGCCTCAAGTCACCAAATATTGGGGAGGTCATAAAACATCTTCAAATTGGTCTTTTTAACTTGATTATAGGATATGTTGTGTGTCGATCCATATACTACATTTCCCCCAAGTTTCCTTGAGGCAGTTTCATTATAAATGTGTTTTTATGGTACAAATAGTGATTCAACACAAACTGAGCGGCCACTGAAAGTCACCACTGCATAGGGAAGAAAATGAACAATCCCATATAACTCAATTTTCTGATAGTGTTCGAACCTGCAAATCTGATACAAGGGGTAAAATGAACTGCAACATTCATTTCTGTAATAACATTCCATAATATATCAAAAGCTTCCATGCAATCATGCCCGCTCACTTTTTTTTCAGACACCATAGGCAACAATGAGCGGGGTTCTGTCCGTAGCTTGTATCTAGTTATAATAGACTTATCCACTCCGGAACCGGGACAGCACATTTGTCATGGGTGATTTTTGCTGGCTTTATTCCGGTACTATTTATACTCTTAGCTTCACGAAAATAACATGGTATAAGCTACTTTCAGAGTTCTTTTCAACTGCATAGTCGTAAAACCACTATGTCTGGAAATGGACATCTAATGGAATATTTTAATATTCGTAGGGAACTGGCCTGTTTGGGAAATCATGTTTTGACCCTTCACAACTGTATTTCTCTGTTAAATATAACTATTTTGGGTATACAAGGGTATTTTCTCATATTGAACTCAAATACTTGGCTAGTTTTGATTTTTGGCCAATACTTTTGTGAGAATATTTGTGTGATATCATTTATTAGTAACCTTTTCAATTTAGTTAACCTAAGTATAATTATGTTGGTGAACACTGACACAGCCAAACAAAAATTATCTTCCTGTGACGTGTTTGAACCTAACCTAACCTCACCCCACCAAGAACCCCACTTTCTAATGATTATTCCAAACATATTTTTAGGTTAACCATTGCAAAATACCCTTTGTAGAAACTACGTACAATCTCAAGCTGCTATATCTTCAGATAACTGAAATATGTACTAGTCATCACAATGTTCCCTAACATTAGTATCTCGGACAGGCCTGTTGCAAGATAACGTTCCCTAAGAAGTCTCTATTCACAATGTCCTATAGACCTAAAGCAGGCCAGGTTTTTTCCAGATTGACACAAAAGCTATCAAATGGTGTATTTGTGTCACAGATACATTAAAATTACCTTTTAAGAGTACCTCTGCAGTTGTCTTTGAGTTAGCTGTGGGCAGAAAACTAATTATGGAGAGGTAATTATAAGAGTGCCTTACTAACCTGAATTTCTTAGTAAGAGAATAGGCTATTCATATAGTGCCTTATGTGCCTTACTAACCTGAATTTTTTAGTAAGATTTAGGTTACTCGATCCTAAAGTTAAGAAAGTGGGAGATATAGGTGACTACATAGCAAACAATCAATATATAACCCCCAAAAAGGATATAATAATAAAATATAAATTCTAAACAGTGTTTTTATTTGTACACCGCCCTCATATTATTTTAAGTAGCTTCCTCGAAAAAAAGATGGCTTGTAATTTGTCCACGACATCTTTCACCCACAAAAATTTAGACCCTCCTGAAAAAGGGTTCACCACCAACTCAAGTTCCATCAACTCACGTTGGACAGCAGAAGATTGCCTAAAGCTTTGTGTGTGAAAATCACGACAGGGACCCGTACAGCGGCGACGCCGCAGCAATCCGGCCAGGTAGTCGCTCTCTCTGGGTGGAGCAGCCCGACCAGGTAGTCGCTCTCTCTGGGTGGAGCAGCCCGACCAGGTAGTCGCTCTCTCTAGGTGGAGCAGCCCGGCCAGGTAGTCGCTCTCTCTGGGTGGAGCAGCCCGACCAGGTATAGTCGCTCTCTCTAGGTGGAGCAGCCCGGCCAGGTAGTCGCTCTCTCTAGGTGGAGCAGCCCGACCAGGTAGTCTCTCTCTGGGTAGAGCAACCCGGCCAGATAGTCGCTCTCTCTGGGTGGAGTAGCCCGACCAGCTAGTCTCTCTCTGGGTGGAGCAGCCCGGCCAGGTAGTTCTTCTCTCCTAAATTTTTGTGGGTGAAAGATGTCGTGGACAAATAATTGACAACACGATTTCTTTAACCTTCTGCTTCACGTCTTTTGCCACATCAGGAAAGCTCGAGAATATGTCATAATCCGCAATGTGTTACAAGATCAAGGGGCAAATTTATCACAGGATGGGCATACTGGAAAGACACAACCTTTGCCAGCCGGCTACTACAGATAGGTCAGAGCAGCTCTCCACATTTCGTTATCCCCAAAAACTTTGGCGTTCTCTATCATACCCAGACAGAGTTCATCGAGAGTGTTTACCCTGATATCGCCGATCACATTGGGGATCATCGCTATTTTGCCGGTCGTACCATCATATCGCCTCTCAACGTTGACGTTTCCGAAATCAACATTATGATCTTAGATATGCTGCCAGAGGAGGAGAAGATTCATCTGAGTGAAGACAAACTGAATTCGGAAGACAATGTGGAGTATCAGGTTTCCACGCTCAATGAACTAAACCCTTCTTCGTTACCAGGACACCAACTCAAGCTGAAAGTGGGTGCCGTGGTAATGGTAATACGGAATCTATCCCCACCCAGACTCTGTAATGGTACACAAATTATCGTTGACAACCTGAAGAAGACCATCATTGTTGGTAGGGTTCTGGGTGGCACTTACGATGGCGAGCAGGTTTGCATTCCCAGGGTAAAGTTGGTGGCCAACGATTCCCCGGTGGCATTTTCCAGGTTCCAATTCTCTGTAAAGCTAAGTTTTGCAATGACAATTAATAAGGCGCAGGGCCAGACCATCCAACATTGCGGCCTTTACCTCTACCACACACGGTGCTTCTCTCATGGGCAATTATATGTTGCCTGCTCTCGGGTCACAAGTTGGCATGTGCTGATTATTTTTATCCAGAAGAAGGAAAAGGGACCATGTGTGTTAGATAACATCGTATACTCTGACGTGTTTTTGGAACAAGAGTCGTTAGCTGATGAATATTCGAGGTTGATAGACACCGGAATCATAATTCAAGAAGAAGACATTGAGGCTGACATTGAGCTCCAGCGAAAGTATATAGATTTAGGACAGTGTGACGCTGAAGTTGAGGCCCAATTCGCTCCAGAAGACATGAAGGCAGTACTGAAGATATCCGTCGAGGATTTCGATATGGCGATAGAGAAGATGGACGAGCAACTCGAAGAGTGTGAGCAGTTACGGAAGTCATTTGAAGAAAGCTGCAAAACCCATCGAAGGGAACAAGAGAAGAGAGACGAACTCCTTCTGAAGGAAATCGAGAAGCGTGACGAAAACCAACGGAAGGAACAAGAGAAGCGGGACGAGAGAGAGAGAGAGAGAGACAGACAGACACAGTGTGTGTGTGTGTGTGTGTGAGAGAGAGTGAGTTACACACTCTCTCTCTCTCTCTCTGTCATGCTTCGTAGTCCCGTAGCCACTTCGTTCTTAGTAAGAGAATAGGCTATCCATATAATGCCTTACTAACCTGAATTTCTTAGTAAGAGAATAGGCTATTCATATAGTGCCTTACGTGCCTTACTAACCTGAATTTTTTAGTAAGATTTAGGTCACTCGATCCTAAAGTTAAGAAAGTGGGAGATATAGGTGACTACATAGCAAACAACCAATATATAACCCCCAAAAAGGATATAATAATAAAATATAAATTCTAAACAGTTTTTATTTGTACACCGCCCTCATATTATTTTAAGTAGCTTACTCGAAAAAAAAGATGGCTTGTAATTTTCCCCACGACATCTTTCACCCACAAAAATGTAGACCCTCCTGAAAAAAGGTTCACCACCAACTCAAGTTCCATCAACTCACGTTGGACAGCAGAAGATCGCCTAAAGCTTTGTGTGTGAAAATCACGACAGGGACCCATACAGCGGCGACGCCGCAGCTGGAGCAGCCCGGCCAGGTAGTCTCTGTCTAGGTAGAGCAGCCCGGCCAGGTAGTTTCTCTCCTAAATTTTTGTGGGTGAAAGATGTCGTGGACAAATAATTGACAACTCGATTTCTTTAACAGGACAGAGTGAGCCCACTCATTGCTGATGATTATGCCAAGACGTTAGCTAAAAAATCTTTGACTCAGAGAGAGTGAGTGTGTAACTCTCTCTCTCTCTCTCTCTCTGTCATGCTTCGTATAATGCGTCATATAGCCTAGGTCATGCTTCGTATAATGCGTCGTATAGCACAGCGATGGCTGTGACTCGTATCTGGGCAGGACACACGAGGCAGAAGGGCGGAGCACACAGGAGAAGCGGAGCTCTAGACAGTGCAGGGTGCTCCTATGACCAGTGGTGTAGCCCAGCCTCACTGTGGTGTCCCGTAGTCGTATAGCGCGGCGATGGTTGTGACTCGTATCTGGGCAGGACACACGAGGCAGAAGGGCGGAGCACACAGGAGAAGCGGAGCTCTAGACAGTGCAGGGTGCTCCTATGACCAGTGGTGTCCCGTAGCCCAGCCTCACTGTGGTGTCCCGTAGTCGTATAGCGCGGCGATGGCTGTATCTGGGCAGGACACACGAGGCAGAAGGGCGGAGCACACAGGAGAAGCGGAGCTCTAGACGGTGCAGGGTGCTCCTATGACCAGTGGTGTCCCGTAGCCCAGCCTCACTGTGGTGTCCCGTAGTCGTATAGCGCGGCGATGGCTGTATCTGGGCAGGACACATGAGGCAGAAGGGCGGAGGTGTCCTGTAGCCACTTCGTTCTTAGTAAGAGAATAGGCTATCCATATAGTGCCTTACTAACCTGAATTTCTTAGTAAGAGAATAGGCTATTCATATAGTGCCTTACGTGCCTTACTAACCTGTGTAACATGCATATTATACTCAAATATACACATGTAACCCAGCCTCAATCACTTATTATGTCACCCTATGTTCCATCAATATTCTAGAAGATGACTGATATATATCTCTATATATATATCTGTATTATAACAAGCCCGGGCTTTGCCCTCCGGGGCTTGGCCTCCGGTGGGGCGCCTCCGGCGGTGTATTTGCACATAACACGGTAAAATAAAAGAACTGTTTGTCTTATTAGTATTTATTCTAATAGTTTTGCTTTTTTTCTAGGTGGCGCTCCCTGTATCATTATTGCAAATTCTTTCAGCAAGTTTTCGTCCCGCTTCCCTTGTTCCTTCCGTTGGTTTTCGTCTCGCTTCTCGATTTCCTTCAGAAGTCTGGGGTATCCTTTCTTCATCGGTTATGCCACCCAAAGTGTTCATTATTGGTGGTAGGCACTGCTTTGAGCTCTTCAGGATTCTCAATTCTTGAGTTCTTTGTTTTTTTTTACGGTAGAATCATTTGCTGCTACCTTTGCCTGCCGTTTCCTTTTACGAACATTGGCGGCCTCGAGCTTTAACTGTAATTTCTGATCCTTTTTGTGTAGTCTCTCTTGTCTTTTTGAGGCAACTTCATTCAATTTATTTTGCCTTCTTTCCAGTCGTCTGCGCTTCTTAGTTTCAACGGTAATACGTTTTTGAGCAGCCAGTTGCTTATCGTGGTAGCTGAGTGCCAGTAGGGAATCTGCAGACAACACAACCGCTGGTGCATCTGTGGACTGCCCACTTTCTACACCTGAAGTCCCTGCAACAAGCTCCATCTTTTTGTTCAAATGACACAATACTTTCGCCTTTTTTCACAGCAAGCAATACAAATGACAACACAGGATGTAAACAATACACAACTCGAATCAGCAATTGACCCACCTAGTGAAAGGTGTGTCAGCAAAAACGCCTTATATATACCGGAAACGGTAGTTTAAGGGCTCACTCTTCTATACGCACTGACACAGAGAACTCAATCTACCTTGGGATCTCAATCAGAGAAGAACACACATCCCAGCTACTCCCGTCTCTCATCTTGGCTACAGCTAGACACCATATGCCACTTAAGCACTTATTGCCACATATTGCCACACTTGCTAAGCATCACCAAGAGACTTAGATCAAACCGCTTTTACCCTAAGCTCAATACTAATACCTTAACAACTAAGTATTATAAAACTGTACTCTATAACTCAATATAATTTATAACACAATGGAGTTATCTTTACCCCCTTTATATATAATATTCAATGTAATATTGCACGAGAATACCATACGATTCATGGTCTTCTACATGGCGACCTTGCATTAAAAGAACATACACTTGGAATCATAACTAACACTTGGGCCTACCTGACTCCAATACTCAAACAATCGACCTACAATCAAGCAAAACTTCACCCAATCTTCAGCACTACCTTGTCTACTCATCGCCCCAACCAGCTTCCTGCCTACCTCAACACATCACTTCCTGTTTACAACCTACATCCGCCCGTCGTCACCTTCAAGTCTACAGACAGTTCCTGTGTATATCTGCCTGTTTCATCACTACAAGTCTACAGCAAGTTCATGTAGGCTACATCAGCCCGCCTACCATCTCTACCCCATCATCATCACTACTCACCACTCCAAGCTACCTGCAAACTAACAAGCAAACAAGAAAACGGCCAGTTAAAGTGAATAGAACCTGACAGACATCAAGACGCCTTCAACAGCCCGCAGACACAACAACGCCCTGGCCTGCCTGACGTACGACGACACATCACTACACACCACATCTCTGCACATATCGACGCTTCATTTGATGTAACAAAATACAACAGGTATGCATGATGTATAATCATTAATTTAAAAACACACCACAGTGAAAATAAGTTAACACACACACATACATGCTATCTCACTACCAAAATCTCATTCCGCAACACACCCCCTCATCCTCTTACTACATTCCTTCCGCACACTATACCCCTCTTCCCCTACATGCATCCCTCTAACGAAACGAACGTTAGACAACACCAGCTGATTTTCTCTTTCATATCACTACATAGCCACCGCGCTAGCACGCCCACTCCTCCCACATCCACCAACTCCCACAATTATTACTGTTGGTGAGAAAATGGCCTTTGCTTTGCCTGAGCTAAAACATGCATCCTGCCAAACACCCAAACGTAAAACTGTCACAATTAACAGTGTTAATGAAAACACACTCATGTTACCTGCTAGGTGTGGTACTCATGATATAGAACTATCCCTTGACACAGACTCTCCAGTAAACCTTATAAGCCTTGATAAATTTAAAAGCTTGAAGGACTTGAACCTCCAAGAATCTTACCCAGATATCGAGATTATGTCTGTGAGTGGAAACCACGTAGAAACCTTAGCTAAGGTTACCCTTTCAGTAGAATTTACAGAAGTGCACACAGCTAATCTGCCTTTCTATGTAATTTCGAAATCCCAACAAACACCGACATGCTTCTAGGTTTAGAAGCTATGTCAAAAGTGAAACTTATTATCCTACCACACATGGATCAAGTTCTCATTGGGGGTTTACAAGGAGATAATGTGGAATGTGTACGGAGTACCCAGGAAAAAAGTTCTATACACCAGGTTAAATACCACAAACGTAGGACAGAATTCAAAGTAACTCCAAACTCACTCCAACGCCCAATCATGACACTACGCAGTGAGGGAAATTAAAATGTAACCTTCCTCACCTCACCCTAGGTGTTTTGAGTAATTAATACTACATTAATCCAACCTCTTCTATCCATATTGTTTTGGATATCTAATTTCTCCAATTCACACACACAGACACTCACTACACATCTGCTAGAATAGCTATATATAATTAGATTAACATTCCAACAGTCAATTCTATACTCGAAACACGTCTAACTCTTTACTCAAACTCTTAAAAATTACTCTTGATTTATAAACTATTTAACACCAGTATTGTAATTACTCAAATTCATCTAAACCCAAGGGATTAGTTTTTGAATAATTGACTACATTCACCGAACATGTGAACATGTGTTCAATGTGTATTGATGGTAATTTTTGAAACTATTGATCCCAATCAATTATTATAATTATACCTTCATTTGTGTTTAACTGTATTTGACAACCAAATTTTAACCCTCTCATACATGTAATCAAATGAACAATTTCTCATTTACCCAAAATGTGAAATTGGATGTGTAGGGCCTACACGGTTGTACACCCTTTTGATATTACAAAGGTAATATTCATTAGGAACTCACCACTTAATTAATTATAAAACCTGAACCATACATTGCGATGTATAAGAATTTATAACTACGGATCCATTTGTGTGTAACTGTGTTTAATTAACCAAATGAAACTAATTTCATACACACAAGGACGGGCTTCGCCCTCCGCCGCTTTGCGGCGGGCTTGGCCTCCGGCGGGCCGCCTACGGCGGCGGGCGCCTTCGGCGCTGCTCAAAATTTAAAGAGAAAGGAAATAAAAGCGTAATATCAGCATTATTGTTTTATTCAGTAAGTTAATCTGACAGTTTGGCTTTTTTCCTTGGAGAAGCTCCCAGCATTATTGCAATTTCTTGCAGCAGGTTTTCGTTTTCTTTCCGTTGTCATTTCCGCTGGTTCTCAATTTCCTTCAGAAGGATTTCACGATTCTTCTCTTGCTCCCTTCGATTGGCTTCTTCTCTCTTCTCTTGCTCCCTTCGATTGGCTTCTTATCTCTTCTCTTGCTCCCTTCGATTGGCTTCTTCTCTCTTCTCTTGCTCCCTTCGATTGGCTTCTTATCTCTTCTCTTGCTCCCTTCGATTGGCTTCACAACTCTCATCGATTTTGATTCGTAACTGCTCAGTCTCTTCTAGTTGCACGTCCAGTTTCTCCACCGCCATATCAAAGTCTTCAACCGATATCTTGAGTACTGCCGTCATCTCTTCGGGAGCGAATAGAGCCTCAACGTCAGAGTCACACTGTCCCAAATCTATATACTTTCGCTGGAGCTCACGGTCGGCCTCAGTGTCTTCTTCGCGAATGATGATATTGGTGTCTACTAACCTCGTACACTCCTCCGCTAAAGACTTTTGCTCCAAAAACACCTCAGGGTACACAATGTTGTCTAATGCACATGAACCCTTTTCCTTCTCCTGGGTGAAAATACTCAGTGCATCCCAACTTGTAACGCGAGAGCAGGCAACGTACAGCTGCCCATGAGAGAACACACTGGTGTGATACAGATACAGACCACAATGTTGGATAGTTTGACCTTGTGCTTTATTTATGGTTATTGCAAAACTTAACTTTACAGGGAATTGGAACCGGAAAAACGCCACCGGGGAGTCATTGGCCACCAACTCTATCCAGGGAATGCATACTTGCTCCCCGTCGTATGTGCCACCCAGAATCCTACCCACAATGATGGTCTTTTTCAGGTTATCGACGATAATTCGGGTGCCGTTACAGAGTCTGGGTGGAGCAAGATTCCTTATTATCATGACCACAGCACCCACTTTCAGTTTGAGCTGGTGTTCGGGTAATGAAGAAGGGTTCAGTTCATTGAGTGTGGAAACCTGATACTCTATATCGTCTTCCGAATCAAGTTTGTCTTCACTCAGATAGATCTTCTCGTCCCTGGGCAACATGTCTAAGATCGTAACGTTGACGTCAGAAACATCCACGTTGAGAGGCGATACGATGGTACGACCGGAAAAATAGCGATAATCCCCAATGTGATCGGCGATATCGGGGTAAACACTCTCAATGAACTCTTTTTCGTTATGGTAGAGAACCCCAAAGTTGGGAGGGATAACGAAGAGTGAAGAGTTACTCTGACCTATCTCTAATAGCTGGCTGGCAAAGGTCGCATTTTTCGTGTCGGATAAGGGCCCCCTTAGGCGGATGTTCTCGGACAGTGCATATTTCCGTAACTGGGGCCAGAAGTAAGTCTTCTTGATGGTAGCTGCAATTTCCTGGTTGTACCCTCCACCCCTCAAAACCGGAAGAATCTGCCTGAAATCCCCAGCGCACACAAAGGAGACCCCTCCCATTAACCTGTCACTGTCAAGGAGATCCCGAAGGGTGACGTCAATGGCCAGCAGCATATTTTTGTTGGCCATCACCACCTCGTCCCAGACTATCAGGGAACATAACTCTAACAGTCTAGATAATTGGCTATTCTTCTTGATTATGTGCCTTCAATCCATTCATCCTCTTCAGCCTCTGATGTGATCCCCATTTCGGCGGTCCCACCGGACGGCATATACCTCTTACATCCGTCACTGAAAATCCTTGTCACATTTTCGGAAACTGGCACGGTGACGCCTCTGTCAGATTTAGATGGAAACTGGCACGACTTTATTTTTTTAGGGACTTAGACAGGTTGTGAAAAATGACGCACCAATAAGTTCCTATAAAAATAGGACCCACCAATAAAATCTCAATGCTAGAGGTTTCAATAATATTGATGTGGATTAAATATTGGTTACACAGATGTTCAGAAAGTTAACTTCAGACCATTTTTGCATCTAACTCCCTATTTTTGCTCTAAACTGGAACTCTCAAACTCACAATTACTTATGAGTGTGTATAATGTATGTCTTGGATCCAAAATTTGATATCCGTTATATGAATTTATTTAGTTATACGTGACGAGTGTTTAATTATTCTATGTATGTTCAACTCATACAGATATACAAGTTTAGTAGCTTAACGACAATTATAAAGCCTACCCCTTACATTGCGATGTAAAGTAGCTACAATTGTGACACATGCGATCGCTTACGCAAATGTTAACGGCAACTCCGCAGATATTCATAAGTGCCAAACGAATATATCTGATAGCCATAGGCCTATACACTCAATAATATTAATCCTTTATGTTTGCCAATATTCATATATGGATAATTTTATTGAACTTTATTATTTACAGTCTAAAATTGATTACTGTCCATTTTAGCTAGGTAATATATACTACCGGTACACCATCCAAAGTAAATTTAATTATATTACTTGGATATTTGTTAGCTAACTACACGACACCAAACTTTTAACTACAGACACCAACACTTTTTTACACACATCATACTGCCAAGAATTTGATGTTCACAGGAAGACTGTTGGACACCTCCCAGCTGACCTGTCCTACTACCGCCCTCAAACTTGGTGCCTGCTACAAGCTGTGAGCAAATCTGAAAAGCTTGATGCAGAAGGACGTGATCGCTGAACCTTCAGGGTCAATCAGCGGAGAAAACGAGTCTAAGGAGAAAAGAGGAGAATACAAATAAAGAAAACCATACACCAAGTTATGGCTGTATTATGTATTTATTATTTGTATCCATATATACCCATGTTATAAACTCTTTTACTCTTTACTCTGAGTCTCTGATACCAAGCATTTTCGCTATCAGGAGAGTACATGCACGACTCACGTTTCTCAATCACATGAATTACATCACAGTAATTTGAAGAATCTATACTCAGATAGCAAGAATCCCTATATTAACGTAACTCTATACTCAGATAGCAAGAATCCCTATATTAACGTAACTCTATACTCAGATAGCAAGAATCCCTATATTAACGTAACTCTATACTCAGATAGCAAGAATCCCTATATTAACGTAACTCTATACTCAGATAGCAAGAATCCCTATATTAACGTAACTCTATACTCAGATAGCAAGAATCCCTATATTAACGTAACTCTATACTCAGATAGCAAGAATCCCTATATTAACGTAACTCTATACTCAGATAGCAAGAATCCCTATATTAACGTAACTCTATACTCAGATAGCAAGAATCCCTATATTAACGTAACTCTATACTCAGATAGCAAGAATCCCTATATTAACGTAACTCTATACTCAGATAGCAAGAATCCCTATATTAACGTAACTCTATACTCAGATAGCAAGAATCCCTATATTAACGTAACTCTATACTCAGATAGCAAGAATCCCTATATTAACGTAACTCTATACTCAGATAGCAAGAATCCCTATATTAACGTAACTCTATACTCAGATAGCAAGAATCCCTATATTAACGTAACTCTATACTCAGATAGCAAGAATCCCTATATTAACGTAACTCTATACTCAGATAGCAAGAATCCCTATATTAACGTAACTCTATACTCAGATAGCAAGAATCCCTATATTAACGTAACTCTATACTCAGATAGCAAGAATCCCTATATTAACGTAACTCTATACTCAGATAGCAAGAATCCCTATATTAACGTAACTCTATACTCAGATAGCAAGAATCCCTATATTAACGTAACTCTATACTCAGATAGCAAGAATCCCTATATTAACGTAACTCTATACTCAGATAGCAAGAATCCCTATATTAACGTAACTCTATACTCAGATAGCAAGAATCCCTATATTAACGTAACTCTATACTCAGATAGCAAGAATCCCTATATTAACGTAACTCTATACTCAGATAGCAAGAATCCCTATATTAACGTAACTCTATACTCAGATAGCAAGAATCCCTATATTAACGTAACTCCAGAAAGTGTTTGACTTTCTTTTCTTTAATTTGCCCTATGATATCCTATTTGTTGGAAACATAATAAACCTGTCCTACACCGGGAATCTATATTAATAATTCATCGAATCCGGGCTCCCGCGATTCATTGGAGAGGAAATACAGATATAAGATGTCCCTATTACAAATACAACTCACTTACACGTCATATGAAATTCTTGTACTCTATCTGAATTTAGTTTCATTCTTTTTCAATTATTAATAATTATTTACTCTAATCCTTATAAATAATCTCTTATAAAGGAACCATTTGAATATATATTTTCGTCTTTACTATATATTAGGATGTTGGTGGAAAAACATTTTTAACAGGAGGCATGTAACATGCATATTATACTCAAATATACACATGTAACCCAGCCTCAATCACTTAAGGAACATTGTGCATAAAGACTTCAACTCCGGCAAGTGAAATACTGGATAGGATGTGGTTTTTCCTATAAATAAATACATCTATGTGCAAAGTTACAATAACAAAGAATCGTGTAGTACAATTGTATTATTATTTGTATTATTCTTCTTTGGCAAAATGTACAAATAATTAATTGAAATAGGGTCGGAGAGGTGAAAAATGTTATTGCATTCAAATTCCAACCTTACCTCAAACAATTTGCCCACTACCCCATTAAATACTAATATTTGTGTTTGGTTTGCTGTGTTCCAATGCCAAATTTAATTGTTTTGTATATTTTTGTTATCCTCCCGACTTGATTAGTACTGTCGTTGTATTTCAGCCATTGTGCATTTACCATAAACCGATTTCTTCCTTGTTAGGTAGAGTTTCATTACATTCCGATCAATAACCCGTCCCCCTGTATCTTTTCGGGGGAAGACACCCGATAAATGCCTCGCATCATCATATATAGTGGGATTTTTTGGAATCGGCAATGATTGCTAGGGTGTATAGGGGTATTGGAGGGGGTCTGTCTGATCATTATGTAGTAGTAGCTAAGGTTAGGATACAAAATAAGTGGGTGAGGAGAGCTGGAGGGAGGCGAGAGGAAGGTGGAATGGTGAGGAGGGTGGAGAGGTTACAGGTGGAGGAAATCAGGGAAGAGTACAGGCGAGCAGTAGAAAGACGACTGGGTGGGTTCGACCTGGAAATTATAGAGGAAGTGGAGGAGATGAGCAAGGTGTTTAAGGGCTGGGAGCTGAGGAGGGTGCGGAAACACCCGGGAAATCAAAGCCCCACCCAGGGCCTTGTGCCCCTCAGCAATTATGAAGAGAAAGTTGATGGGCAAGGGAAAAATGTGACGCTTTGGCTTCCAATCTTGGTAGATTGAGAGGTCAATCCACGGAAGGGACGCCGTCACTTGAGATCTAGAAAATATCTAAGTAAAATGAAGATCAGAGTAAGCTATGGGTATGGCAGAGAACGCTCAACTCTCACTCTGATAGACCAGCCCATCACCAGATGTCAAGCAAGTTAGAGAAGGTAGCAAGGGAAACAGTAAGGGTGTGAAAGATAAGAATGAGAGAACGCTAGCCGAGAAGAAAGAGAGAGTCGAAAGATGGAGGGAGTACTTCAATGAGTTGCTAAATGTAAGGAATGAAGAGCCAGCAAACATAGTGGGATATGGTATGGGAGGGAGAAGAAGAGAAGTAGGGGAGGAGGAGGTGGTGATCAGGAGGTCAGAAGTGTGAGAAGCCATGCCAAGAGTGAAGTTGGGGAAAGCCCCAGGAACAGATGTAGTGTGTGGGGAAATGTTGAGTTACGTTGGTGAGATAGTGATCGAAGGGGTATGGAAAATGTGCAAACTAGCATGGGAGAAGGGGAGTGCACCCGATGACTGGAAGACTGGCATAATAGTCCCCCTATATATAAGGGCAAAGGGGAGAGAGGAATATGTGATAACCACCGAGGAATATGTCTTCTAAGCGTAGTAGGGGTAGGCAGCCCCGCCCAGGGAAGTACTACCGCCAAGGTTTCGGGAGACTCATGGGATAGCCTGAATTCCATTTTCTCTCCCAGGCCTTGGTAGCTGGATACATATCTTCCTGCCTCACACATCAGGGGTATCAGGAAAACCCTCTGTATATAACATACACATCCAACTTCACGACATTGCCCTACATCGCTATCCTCTATCCATAAAACACTACTCTTCCCACTACATATCATACATGTAACACCTTACACCTTTACCTAATAAATATGGCAGCACAATTGTTAAGAGCAAACCTGGTGGTCCCTCGGATATCCATCCCCGGCAGGGTTGGGTCATTGACACATGGCCCTCCCGGTCGTCATCATGCGACTGTGTCCAGAGCATTTCAACGTCCCAAAGCTGCTCGTGGTGCAGCTTTTTCTTTAGCAATATAAGGGGACTTCACTCTAAGATCAATTATGTACACCAATTTCTTCAAGGAGAATCCCCTACTCTCCTTTTTTTGACAGAGACTCAAGTAACATCCACATCTGACACGTCTAGATTTAATTTTCCAGGTTATCAACTGCTCCAAAATTTCAGACCTAAAGGAGGTGTATGTTGCTTCGCAAAATCTGAAATTGCCCTGGAGGAGGTTACTAGTTTCAATTGTCCCTATTTTGATTATTCTATATACAAATTAATTTCTGCTGGTAAATTTAAATACATATGTTGCATCTACCGTTCCCCAAATACTCCTCCAGAGCAAAGTCTTTTTGATTCTCTGCCCTTACAATTCAGTGTCCTCAACTTAAATGCTTCTTCTGAAATCACTGTGTTGGGTGATTTTATTGTCCATAATGTTGAATGGCTCACTCATTCAGCCAGGACTGATGATGCTGGTCTTGAATGTGAGCTATTTGCAGACTCATTTAATCTCACTCAACTAGTCAACCAACCTACCTGTGTACCAGATAATCCTAATCGTAATTCCCACCTACTGGACTTATTTTTAACAACCAATTCAGAAAATTATGATGTTACAGTGAGGTCCCCGCTTGGATCTCCTGATTACTGTCTGATACAGGCCACCTGTCTATCACCTACCACACCTTCCCACTCTGAACCTGTTTTGGTGACTAAATGGCATTACGATAGGGCAGACTGGGATGGTCTTCAAGGTTTCTTTATCGATATTCCCTGGACCTCTTTCTCTTCTAATGAAGCACACTCCACCTTGAGCCACATACAAGATTTTGTAAAAATTGGAATGGAAACTTTTATTCCTCATCAACAGTACAGTAAAAGATCTAACTCACCTAAATGGTTTGACCATAATTGTGCTAGAGTAACTGAACAAAAAGCAATAGCCTACAATGCATACACAAGATCAAAACCACATGAAGCCTTTAATTACTTTAGAAACACCAGAAATCATGCCAAAACTGTGTTAAACCTAACTAAATCAAAATTTCTCCACAAGCAGGCAAATAAACTTCTAAATAATCCAAATTATAACAAAATATGTTGGTCTACTCTTAACTCATTCAAATCCAACTTCACTACTGCTTCATCCATTCCACTATTAAAATCTCCGACTGGCAATCTTGTAAGTGACCCACGAGGTAAAGCTAACCTTCTTGCGGATATTTCCTCCACCAACTCAACCTTAGATGAAATAAATCAAGATGTCCCTGTACTTAATTTTAATTCGCCTGAAATTTCCTCACTTAAGAATCACACCAGACATGTCAAAACTATGTTGCAGAATCTCTCAGTAGATAAGGCTCCTGGTCCAGATGAAATTCCTCCAATAGTACTTAAGAATTGCTCCTTGCCAATACAGGAGCGAGCGCTCCTGTATTGGCAAAATTTGTCCGTCTGTGTAGTCATACCTCATGCTTCCCAGTGCCCTGGAAAGAAGCAAACATCCATCCAGTTCCTAAAAAAGGTGCCTCTTCAGATCCATCAAACTACAGACCAATAGCTATAACTTCCACTCTTGGTAAAGTCTTTGAAATTATATTAAATAATCACATAATTAAGCATCTTGAGAATAATAAATTAATCAGTGATAGGCAATATGGTTTTAGACGATGTCGATCAACTGCAGACATTCTTTGCATTCTTATGCATCAAATCAACCAAGCTAAAGACCAACATGGTGAAACACATACAATAGCGCTGGATATATCAAAGGCATTTGATAGAGTCTGGCATCAATCCTTATTGTCGAAGATGTCACACTACGGCCTTGCATCATTAGTTCCACTAATTTCTTCTTATCTTCATAACAGAAAAATATGTGTAATGGTAGATGGCCTTTATTCTCAATTTCACTCAATACATGCTGGTGTTTCCCAGGGATCAGTTTTGGCCCCAACTCTGTTCCTCATTCATATCAATGATCTCATATCTACCACTCATAATCCAATACATTCCTACGCAGATGACTCAACACTCCACAGTTCCTTCACATTTACAATTCTTTCACCCAACCCGATCTTATAAATTGAAAAATAAACACTGCAATTTCTCTGAACCAGGACCTTTCTAGAATTAATGAATGGGGACAAAAGAATCTAGTTTCCTTTAATGCACAGAAAACCAAGTACATTCAATTTTCTAACTGACAGAATCTCACTGACTCCCATATATTTGTTAATGATGTAAATATTCCCACTTCCCCTAGTATTGACATTCTCGGTGTAACATTAACTACTAACTTGAGCTGGACACATTATGTTAGAAGCATTGCTAAGAATGCCTCTAAAAAACTGGGACTCCTGTACAGAGTTCGAGAATTCTTCTCTGACGAGCAGTTGGCCGTAATATATAAAAGTCATGTGCGTTCTCAGATGGATTACTGTTCACCTCTGTGGAGTGGAAGTGGGGTGGTTGCATTGAGGCAGTTGGACAAAATTCAAAATAAAGCTATTAGATTAATCAATAACCCTGCAATCACACAGGACCTTCCAACATCATCCATACGAAGAAACGTTGCATCCATTGCATTATTCTACAGATATTTTCACAGCAATTGTTCCGAGGAACTTGCTTCAATTGTGCCGCCTCTCCACATCTTTCCCCGTAGAACTAGGGCAGCTGAGAGCGCCCATGAATTTACACTTTCTCCTCCACAATGCAGAACTTCAGCTTATCAAAATTCATTTATCCCTAGAACTACTACTCTTTGGAATTCACTTCCCTCGAATTGCTTTCCACAAACTTACAATCTACAAATTTTTAAATCCAGTTGTTACAAACATTTTATGAATAGAGGATGCCTTTAGGCACATGGACCTTTTTGTTTTATCTGTGTTTTTCCTTCCTCCGTTCATTGTCTCTTAAAAAATAAAAAAAATTAAAGTAGGGAAGGTATACAGTAGGGTAGTGATTGAGAGAGTGAGAGTGCGAACGGAGAAATGGATAGGCGACGAGCAGGGAGGTTTGAGGAAGGGAAGAGGATGTGTAGATCAGATTTTTACCCAGAATTGTGTTATGGAGAAGAAACAAAAGGTGTATGTTGCCTTTATGGACTTGGAGAAGGCCTATGACAGAGTGGATAGAGAAGGTTTGTGGAAAGTACTTAGATTAGACGGAGTAGATGGCAAGTTGCTGAAAGCAGTGAAAAGCATGTATGAGGGTGCAAAGGCGGCAGTATGTGTGGAGAGTGAGCAGAGCGAGTTCTTTGACCTGAATGTTGGTTTGAAACAGGGCTGTGTGATGTCCCCATGGTTGTTCACTGTATATATGGATAGAGTCATGAAAGAAATAATATCAATATATTATATATGGTGTATCGCTGAAAATGGAGGGAATTGAGTGGAAGCTACTTATACTGCTGATTGCGGATGATACAATTCTGATGAGTGATAATGAATGGGAGTTGCAGGGTCCGGTAAATGAGTTTGGAACAGTGTGCGAAAAATGGAATTTGAAGGTAAATGTGGGGAAGAGCAAGGTTATGGTCTTCAAAAGGGGTGAAGTCACAGAGTGTGAGGTGAAGCTGAACGGTCAGGCTATGGAGATCGTCAACTCTTTTTAAGTATCTGGGCAGTGTGTTGAGTAAAGATGGGACTATAGATGAAGAAGTGCGGAAGAGGGTATAACAGGGGAAAAGGGTTATAGGAACGCTGAAAGCAGTAACAAGAAATAAGGTGGTCAGTATGGAAGTGGCCACCCCTTCGGGGATCGCGGCATCAGCCTAAAGAGAGATAGATAGATTGCATTTTTAAAATGTTACTTAGATACATGATCTATAAATTTTTAACTTCTTCTTGACGATGGAACTTGTCGATGCTTCACTGATTGACCCCTCCAGGGCTGCTTGGTTCACCTCAATATTCGATTGTGATCCTGCACTTTTATGATGGATGATGTAACTGGCGAAGAAGGCCCTTGCTCATCCATGACCGAGATCCACAGTCCTGGAACTGACCCGAGTCCCATCATCCAAGGGTACATTATTTGACTGTCACCTGACAATTGTGGGCAAAAATATATACATATTTTTTTTTTTAATGCATATATAAAGTTAATTGTAGCATGATTTATTTATTAGTACACAAAAATTCCCTAAATACACAAACAAAAACAAAAATTATTTTCAAATTCAAGAAGGATAAGACAGTGGTGGAAAGAAAGTCATTGATTGATTATGTATGTGTCGATGCACGAATGAAGAAATCTGTGATGGAGGCTAGGCCGTATAGGGGAAGGCAAGTGTTGGCCTCGTGGTTAAGCTATTCTTTAATTTAAAAAAACTTTGCTCTTGTTCATAACTCCAATTAAATTCCACACCTTTCTTTAACAGTTCGTAAAGGGGTTTCGCCATGATTGCATAATTTCTAATGAAACTCCTATACTAACCACTGATACCAAGGAATTGTCGCAATTGTTTTACGTTAGTGGGTGTTGGGAAATTTGTGATAGCGTTCGTGAGATCAGGAGTGGTATTAACACCATCTGGGGTTAGTTCATGTCCTAAACATTTTAGTTTCTTCTTGAAAAAGTTACATTTACTAAGTTTAATCTTTAAACCAGCTTCGTTAAGCCTAGATAAAACTTTCCTCAGTGCTTCAACATGGTCCGATATATTTTTTAGAAAAAATTATGATATCGTCTACATATACATAAACGTTATCACCTAATAATCCTGCCAATATATTAGACATGAGACGTTGAAATACTGCCGGTGAATTTTTAAGGCCCTGTGGTAAGCGTTTGATCTCATATGTTCCAGAGGGGGAATTAAATGCGGTGTATTGACGGGAATCTTCATCTAAATTAATCTGATGGAAACCACTCGACAAATCCATAGTACTAAACACTTTATTATCAGTACCTAACGAATTTAAGATTTCAGGGATTGCAGGCATATGAAAATGTTCAGTTTCTGTGAGAGAATTAAGTTTCCTGTAATCTACGACAACTCTATATTCGCCCTTATTTTTCTTAGGAACCAAAAATAGCGGACTACGCCATAAAGACAGAGATGGCTGTATTACATCTTGTTCCAATAATTCTTTCACATGCGTATTAGTTAATTCTCTTTGTGAATGAGAGAGACGGTACATTGGCAGATAAACAGGTGTTTGATTAACACCTTTCAAAATTATACGGTGATCCAGGATATCTGTAAATCCCATAGAGTCAGTTTTAAGGTGTACAGTGGAGTGAAATTCATTTAACAATTCGTGTAAAGGAGCGTTGGCCTCGGGATAATCTACTGGGTTAAGTTGACTTAATATTTCTTTCATTCGTTCATCAGAAAATTATGGGTGTGAAGGCTTTCATATTAACATTACTTATGGATATAGGACTCATTTCCTCAAATATTCCGGGGATAACTTCAGCTTCACAAATAACTGTACCCGCAAATATTTGTATCATGCCATTAGTAAAATTAGTTAACAGTGTCATAAAACAATTAGTATGTTTAACTTCATGTAAACTTTGGGAGACGTGTATGCCTTTAATCATTCTAGTGTCTGGAAGTAAAACTAGTGAGTTAACATCTTCACAGAAATTATCAGCATATACAACAGCGACTTTAGCGGAGTGTGGCTCAATTACAATATCCTTGTCCATAAGAATATTTGTAATAGAGGACTTTAATCCGACATAATCAGTTACCGTGACTGTAGGGGTTTGAGGTTGAGAATTAGATAAGGGTGTGTGTTTCCGTGTATGGGTAAAACCTTGTTTCCCGCGGCGCTCGTAAGACGGCGGGTGTGTGAGTGTGTGGCGGTGAATGTGTGTGGTGCCGTGGAGGTTGTTTGACCTTGAAACGCGACTGCCTTACATCTCGCCTCCACTACGCTCGCACTAGACGGGGGAATATTTAATGTGATACCTTCAATAAAGACCTTTTCTATTTCCACTCCGTTCATGTGAGGGAAGAGCAAATTTGTTTCTGTTTCTCATAGTACCATACCCTAATAATATGTCAACCACATTAATTAAGTGTATGTAAGACATAACATTTCTCATTATAAGGATTTAGATCTGAATGCAAAGTCAGGGGCAAGTACGTCACTCCAATAATTCCCAAATGATCACCAGAAACACTTTCTAATATTACATCTGGAGGGGATATTTTCGAAGACTTGTCAGAATTTAGTCTCAAAAAAAATTTCAGGAATGAGGTTAACAGGAGAACCCGTGTCTAACAAAACTGTCATTGATATACCCTTACATTGAGAATTAAGAACACATAACTCTGGAGATTGCATTAGGGCACCAACACGTAATTTTCTGAGGGATTTGGGTTTCACTACTGGCGGGAGGGGGGGTGGAACACTTATATTTACGTTATAGCAAGTTGAGAGCCGCGCGCCATGTTTCCCGAGTGTTTAGCAGTGCGTCTGAATGATTTGTGGTTCGCTACGACTGCCGCGACTACCTCACATTGGCTGGTCCAATGTGTCCTTTCTTTGCACTTCCGACAGTATGGCGAACGTCCTGTCGAAAATTCATGACTTTCCTTCTGTTTGATATGGCAATTAGAGACCTTATGGCCTGCATAACCACAGTAGTAACACAAGTCGGTGTTCCCAGTTTGAGAATTAGGTTTGGCCTGAAAATGAGTGGGAGAATGTGGAATGTTTCCGTGAATGTACGAACGTGACACATAAGCGTAATTTCCATGACGGGAACCAGAGGGATACTGAGAGACAGGAGGTGTGTGAGGGTGGTGTGAGAGAGTATTGTTTAGATTTAGGGAGCTAGGGTGTCTGTGGGGAGGTTCTGGAGAACTAAGCTGTTTGTGGGGAAGGTTTGGGAACCGGAGCATCATCAGTCCTGGCTGAATGAGTGAGCCATTCAACATTATGGACATTAAAATCACCCAACACAGTGATTTCAGAAGAAGCATTTAAGTTGAGGACACTGAGTTGTGAGGACAGAGAATCAAAAATACTTTGCTCTGGAGGAGTATTTGGGGAACGGTAGATGCAACATATGTATTTAAATTTACCAGCAGAAATTAATTTGTATATAGAATAATAAAAATAGGGACAATTGAAACTAGTAACCTCCTCCAGGGCAATTTCAGATTTTGCGAAGCAACATACACCTCCTTTAGGTCTGAAATTTTGGAGCAGTTGATAACCTGGAAAATTAAATTTAGACGCGTCAGATGTGGATGTTACTTGAGTCTCTGTCAAAAAAAGGAGAGTAGGGGATTCTTCTTGAAGAAATTGGTGTACAGAATTGATGTTAGAGTGAAGTCCCCTTATATTGCTAAAGAAAAAGCTGCACCGACGAGCAGCTTTGGGACGTTGCAATGCTCTTGACACAGTCGCATGATGACGACCGGGAGGGCCATGTGTCAATGACCCAACCCTGCCGGGGGTGGATATCCGAGGGACCACCAGGTTTGCTCTTAACAATTGTACTGCCATATTTATTGGGTAAGGTGTATGGTGTTACATGTATGATATGTAGTGGGAAGAGTAGTGTTTTATGGATAGAAGATGGCGATGTAGGGCAATATCGTGAAGTTGGATGTGTATGCTATATAAAGAGGGTTTTCCTGATACCCCTGATGTGTGAGGCAGAAAGATGTGTATCCAGCTACCAAGGCCTGGGAGAGAAAATGGAATTCAGACTATTCCCTGAGTCTCCCGAAACCTTGGCGGTAGTACTTCCCTGGGCGGGGCTGCCTACCCCTACTACCTACTACCTAGCTCTCGTAAACCCTCTTAGTCATTCTCTCGCTTTCTGACAACAATTGCGACAACGAAGCTGAACATGACGACATCGAGGATGAGCTTATAGATATAGAGCCCACCCACAGTGTCGCTCCGTCGCAACCCACGCCAACCCTGTGGTGCCGGTGCCAGACACGGATGCCCCCACACCTCCTCGTGCTACCACAGCTCCTCGTGCTAGCACTCCGTCTTCACCACGTACCACCAGGAGTACTTTGGCGTCATTACGACGTGACTTCTTTTTTAGGGGCAGGGAGGAGCGACAGGAAAGGCAGGCAGTCACGGCTGCCATACAATCCTTCACCCACCCAAAGAAGGCAGGACTACCACGGCAACGTAGAAGGCCTCCCTCCAATTACGATAGTACCGACGATGAAGAGAGTGTGGATGACCTGCCACCCTCCACACCTGCGCGTATCGGTGGACCGCATGCACCTGTCCAACCTGTCACATCTTCCGCACCTGCCACACCTGCCGCAACTCTCAGGGGCACTACCCGATCACCTGACGAAGCTGCAAGAAGTCTGTGTGTGTGTGGTCATCACCAGCTCAAGACCTGCATGGTATGCATCTCTTGAAGGTAAGAAACTACATATTTTGTATTCATTTTTATTGGGTTGCTAAGTATCAAAGTAAATTAATATTACAAAATAAGGGTCATAATTGTCAACAAAATCTCATTGAAAAGTCGGCCCTCTAACTCCCATTCATTATCACTTATCGGAACTGTATCATCCGCAAACAGCAGTATAGGTAGCTTCCACTTATTTCCCTCCCTTGACATTATTTCTTTCAAGACTCCATCCATATATACAGTAAACAATCACAGGGCCATCACACACCCCTGTTTCAAACCAACATTCAGGTCAAAGAACTCGCTCTGCTCACTCTCCACACGTACTGCCGCCCTTGCACCCTCGTACATGCTCTTCACTGCTTTCAGCCACTTGCCATCTACTCCGTATATGCTAAGTACTTTCCACAAACCTTCTCTATCCACTGTGTCATAGGCCTTCTCCAAGTCCATAAAGGCAACATACACCTTTTGTTTCTTCGCCAGATATTTCTCCACTACACAATTCAGGGTAAAAATCTGATCTACACATCCTCCTCCCTTCCGAAAACTTCCCTGCTCGTCGCCTATCCATTTCTCCGTTCTGACTCTCACTCTGTCAATCACTACCCTACTGTATACCTTCCCTACTACGCTTAGAAGACATATTCCTCGGCGGTTACCACACACTCCTCTTTCCCCTTTGCCCTTATATAGGGGGACTGTTATGCCTGTCTTCCTGTCATCGGGTGCACTCCCCTTCTCCCATGCTAGTTTGCACAAAACTTAAATTTACATGTTGTTCACGGTCAGGCGCAAAAGGTATTTACAGGCCTAGATGATAATAGATAGATTTTTGCGGTATGTAGTGATATCGAGTCTGAGATCGCCGCTCGAAAGGTCACAGATGACAGAGGTAAAATCGATATATTTCGCTCTAAATTTGATAAGGGTAGAACTCCAGCCGGTAATTTATTAGCTTGTGACGAGTTGCTAGAATGCACGACTTATCAAACCTTCAAAGACGAGTTTTTGGAGAAATTTGCTTCCGGCTGCCCACTCCCCAACAATGCCTGCCCTCAGTCCCATCTTGGCATGATTTTCCCTACATTTTCTACTGAGAGGTGAGAGCA
This sequence comes from Paralithodes platypus, assembly GCA_032716605.1. NCBI lineage: Eukaryota > Metazoa > Arthropoda > Malacostraca > Decapoda > Lithodidae > Paralithodes > Paralithodes platypus. The sequence continues at coordinate 27,283,833 of CM064570.1, read as the reverse complement.
ACATTGGCCGTCGGTGTTGTTGCCCTCCCGATTCACAAACATCTTACATTTTGGCCTTACCCATGTGGCAACTACTGGGCGATAATATTTCATGTACGCCTCAAGAGCAGCTGCCTCTGTATTGCCTAAGTAGAAGATGCAGGGGTCTTTGGCCCCCGTTTTGTGTCATCCTACTCTACCATCTTCGACGCTGGTTGTGCTTCCCTCGTAGGCACTGATTGTAAATTCAGTAAATTCCTGATTTCTTCGTAGGGAGCGAACGAACAGTCTCACAACCATTGCATTATCTCCGATAAGGACCGGAGACAGCGAGGACCGAGGACAGCCATGAACATAAATGTAGATCCGACAAGAACCAAAAATATTATTGAAGCGCGTTCCGTGAGTTCTAAAATAACAAATTTAAAGGTTTTCTATGCAAACGCTCGTAGCATACGCAATAAATTTTCAGATTTAGAGGAGCTAGTGTTTACAGAAAATTATGATGTGATTGGCATAACAGAATCTTGGCTCAATACAGAAGATAGAGACTTTTTAGCAGAGTATTCACTTCCCGGTTATGTAATGTTTGAGAAAAGCCGAATAAATCGAAATGGAGGTGGCGTTTTACTTTATATCAAAGAAAGTCTTAACCCTACCCTCTTGTCAAAACCTCAAATTGTGAACGTCGACGCATCTTTTGTGCTAATAAAGAATAATAAAGGTACCAAAATAATACTTGCATTAATATACAGACCTCCAGCTCAATCAGTGCAAACTGACCGAGAAATTTACGAACAAATTGCAGATATAAGTAACTCGCAAGATACCGTAATTTTTGGTGACTTTAATTTACCTGTGACCAAGTGGGGCGATACTCTTACTTCACACTCCGGACATGACTTGTACGAACTTGCAAGAGAGTTCGCTTTATCAATTGTTGGAACGCCGACCCGTGGTAATAACGTTCTTGACATTGTACTTGCAACAAAAGATTTTATAGAGAATTAGAATGTTGGTGAAGAATTCAGTATCAGCGACCATCATACGATAACTTTCACTTTAAAGTTTACTAGTAACGAACCAAATAGTAGCATCGAAAAAGTCCCTAATTTCAAGAAAGCAAACTTCCATAAACTTAGAGCTATGTTTAAAGAAACTGACTGGAGCTTTTTAATTCACAATAACGACATAAATACATCTGGAAGTTATTCGAAGCCACTTAAGCAGCAAGACTGCATACCATCGAAAACTGGCCTATCCAGGCCATAATAATAAGCCCAAATGGTGGAATAAAGATATTTCAAACTGCCTGCTTGCTAAAAAATTTGCTAATGATAGATTAAAATCCTCACAAAATGACGAAGAACGGCTGAAATTTGTAGAGCTACGACGCAAAGCCAAAAAGTTAATTAAGCAAAGTAAAAAGACCTTAGAGTTACATATTGCGAATCAAAGTAAAACAAACCCGAAAGAATTCTATAGTTATATCAGAAAGAAAAAAGTAGTTACTTCAACTGTTGGACCGTTAGTCGATGAAAATGGAGAATACACCAAAGACGAAGAACAAATGAGTAATGCCCTCAATACCTTCTTTGCATCAGTTTTTACAACAGAAGACCTCAGTCATATCCCTACACCATCGCCGATTCAGATTGATAATTCAGATGTTTTAAGCAATATCACCGTTACAGAGAGAGAAGTATTGAATTGTTTAGATAAACTCAAGGTAAATAAAACGCCTGGACCTGATACAATCTCACCTAGACTTCTAAAGGAAGCTAAGTATGAGCTCTCTAAACCACTGACATTACTATTCAATAAATCCTTGCAGTCTGGAACTATGCCCGATCAGTGGAAGCTAGCCAACGTAACACCGATATTCAAAAAAGGCAGCAAATCCCTATCCAGTAACTATCGTCCAATTAGCTTAACCTCAGTTGTATGTAAAATGCTAGAAACGGTCATACGAGACAGACTCGTAAATCACTTAGAGGAAAATAACATACTTAAAGATACTCAACACGGCTTTCGTAAAAAACGTTCCTGTTTAACAAACCTCTTAGACTTCTTCCACGATATCCTCAACCTCTACGATGAGAGTAAAGCTGTAGATATTATATACCTTGATTTTCAAAAGGCCTTTGACAAAGTTCCCCACAAACGTTTACTGCTAAAACTAAAAGCGCATGGAATACAAGACGGTGTTGAAATGGATAGAAAATTGGCTCAGCGACAGAAAGCAAAGAGTAGTCATCAACGGTAAGGCATCAAAATGGACCAATGTAAGTAGCGGGGTACCCTAGGGATCGGTACTAGGACCAATTCTCTTTCTAATTTACATCAACGACATAGATGAGGGTCTCACCTGTACAATCTCAAAATTTGCTGACGATACAAAAATTGCAAATAGCGTACTCTCAAAAGAACAAGTTGACGATATGCAACACAATCTAGATAAATTGTCATGTTGGGCCCAAATTTGGCAAATGAGTTTCAATGCGGATAAATGTAAAGTACTACATATCGGATACCTAAATGAGAAAGCAAACTATTCGATGAATGGCACTCAGCTTAAGAATGTAAACAGAGAAACCGATCTGGGAGTAACAATATCGAGTAACCTAAAACCGAGTCAACAATGTTCAGAAGTTGTTAGAAACAAAATAATTGGCTTTATAGGCAGGTCATTTGAGCATAAATCCAAAGAAGTTATCCTAACCCTTTACAATTCCTTAGTCCGCCCTCTTCTGGAATACTGCGTTCAATCCTGGTGCCCTTATTACCAAAAAGATATAAACAAGCTAGAACGAGTTCAACCTAGAGTTACCAAAATGATACCTAGCCTAAAGAACAAACCATACGAAGAGCGTCTTAGAGAATTAAATCTATTTCCTTTAACCAGCGCAGATTAAGAGGCGACTTAATTCAAGTGTTCAAAATCATCAAAGGCATCGACAATATGAACTGTAGTAAGTACTTCACTATCGACCAATCTAATTACACCGGGGAAACGGTTGCAAAATTATTGGTAAATCTTTTAACTCGCACGAATCTAAGAATTTCTTCTTCAATCGAGTTGTCAACTTGTGGAATGGGCTTCCCCGAAACGTTATAGACTGCATCACCGTTGATTCATTTAAACTCCGCCTAGACAAATATCTCGCATCAAACCCGCGACTGACTGCGTTTGTAAATGAATAACTTTATTATATCCCCCCCTCAGTTACTAACCCATCTGTCCCCTACTAACTTCCTAATCCTGCCACGGACATTAGTTCCAGGGCAGTAATTCCCTTTCCAATGTTCCCTTACCCACTCTAAACCACTGTTTGGACACTTGATCCTCAGTGTTTTGGAGGACAAGCAACCTAGAAGGGTCACTGGATCTGTTGTTGCTTGATTTCCTTTGTACTCCTTTGTACTCAGGTTGACTTATTCTTTCTTCATATGTTGGCTTGCTGGTGCACGGCCATCGTGGATTAATGATGCAGCATTGTTTATGAGAATTTCAATAGCATCATTAGTTTCTAGGCTACGCGCATCCTCCATTGGCAATATCTCGGCCTCATTTTGCTGTATACGGTGTTCTCTCTGTCCCGCCTCATCCATGCCAAAGTATTCTGTGGAGGAAAATATGACAGAACACAATAAATAGTTTTACAACATGTGGAATCACTTTTTTTACATACAACTATAAAAAAAAATACTAGAAGACATGTAACGCTCACAAATTGGAATAGGAACTAATAGATAGCGATACTATAACGTTATGTTGATTGAACTTTGAGAGGGTCGACTTTCTGGGGGCAAAAATCCTGGGAAAAAAAATCATAAATCAAGTACTTCTCAATGAATATGCCTAAAACTCACTATGAACATACATATGCACCCTATGAACCAAATCAGCATATAAATAACCATCCCAAAACACATGAAAGTAATACAAAATAAGGGCAAACGAAAAAGGCCAAAATAAGTATTATTTGACGTTACATTGAGAGGGCCGACTTTTCAATGAGATTTTGTTGACAATTATGACCCTTATTTTGTAATATGATTTACTTTGATACTTAGAAACCCAATAAAAATGAATACAAAATATGTAGTTTCTTACCTTCAAGAGTTGCATTCCATGCAGATCTTGAGCTGGTGGTGACCACACACAGACTTCTTGCAGCTTCGGCAGGTGATCGGGTAGTGCCCCTGGGAGTTGCGGCAGGTGTGGCAGGTGCGGAAGGTGTGACAGGTCGGACAGGTGCTTGCGGTCCACCGATACGCGCAGGTGTGGAGGGTGGCAGGTCATCCACACTCTCTTCATCGTCGGTACTATCGTAATTGGAGGGAGGCCTTCTACGTTGCCATGGTAGTATTGCTTTCTTTGGGTGGGTGAAGGTTTGTATGGCAGCCGTGACTGCCTGCCTTTCCTGTCGCTCCTCCCTGCTCCTAAAAGAGATGTCACGTCGTAATGGCGCCAAAGTACTCCTGGTGGTACGTGGTGAAGACGGAGTGCTAGCACGAGGAGGTGTGGTAGCATGAGGAGGTGTGGGGGCATCCGTGTCTGGCGTCGGCACCAGGGTTGGCGTGGGTGGCGATGGAGCGACAATGTGGCTGGGCTCTATACCTATAAGCTCGTCCTCGATGTCGTCATGTTCAGCTTTGTTGTCGCAATTGTTGTCAGAATCACTAGAGACGTCCTCAAAGTCGTCCAACATCGAAGAGATGTCATCCTGGGAGAGTCTTCGCCGGGCCATGGCGACTGCTGTGAAAGAAAAAATAAATAAATTTAGGATAAATTTCTAGTGGCAACATCGGGCATGGTGCCAGCTACTATGGGTACACATCCTCAACTTTGGCAGGTGACGTTTTTCTTTTCTTTTCTGGAAAACAATTCAATATTCATGCGAGATATGTCTAATTAATGATTCAAAATATTTACAATAAAAGTTGTATATACTGTTTTAGTTTGCATATAATTAATTACAAATGCATTACAATGTTTCTTTACTTTAAAGTGAATTGTTTTTATTTCTGTAATGTTTGACCTATTATAATAAGAAAATAATTGAATTATGGAAAGCAAACCTAACGTACGTGTCTGAGGAGTTGCTGGTATTCCATGGAGTCTTTGTTTTTCTTAAGTGCATATCGATCCGTTTAACTGATTTTGGGCAGAAGGAACAATCATATAGGTTTCTTTTCTTTGCATTTATTGGTGGCAGGGGCCTTTTCTTAGAGAACCTATTTGCTGCAGCCAAAACATTCTCTCTATCGTCGTTAGTTAGGTACGAGTGGCAAACGGCCATGTGCTTCCGTAGGTTGGCTGATTCGCTGTAGCAACCGGCGACTGGGCATGGTCTGCCTGGTCTCTTTGTTGTCTTGCTGATCGCTTTGGGCTATTTACGGATTGGGCCTTTGTTTCCATTTAGAAGCTTTCTTGCACACTGCCACTGCAGGAGTATAATATTCTTTTCTCGGCCTTTCTCTTCGGCGTGTGCATAAACCTTTAACCGTCCTGGTGGTGTAATGGTTAAGGTGGCAAAAATCTGTGTGTGATAACCCGGGTTCGAATTCTGGCGGATCATATATACTTTAATTAATTTCATTGGGGGTGTTGGGTGTTGTGGTGAAATTAATAAAATATAGATTCAGTTCATCAAGTTCAGCTTTTTTATTTGGTATTTGTTGGTCATAGAAATTATCAACAGTCCGTAAAGTCTTAATATTGCGGACACGTTCGATCTCATTGTTCAGTTGTCGTCAATGATGTTTAGAGAGGTGCTTCGTTGCATATATTCGGTTATGTAGACTTTGAAGTATAAGCCTTTTTAAGTCACCAACCCTCTCTTCGGTTAGTTCTGTGAAAGAAAGAAAATTCTTTGATATGCTAGATTACAATACAATTATTAGGAACACAAACATATAACACATCGCAAGTATAACACAAGGGGAAATTTAATAAAAAATAAAGATACCAGCTCACCAGTTGTTTCAAGTAGCACATCATCTGCAGTGCCTCTACCTAGAGACCAGGAGACAACGGGGTGTCTGATTTATTTGTCTTTTTTCCTAGCGTGGTTGGATGTGTTCCGTCTCATTTATACCACTATGCATCGCTGCTTCATCTTCTTCCTCTTCTTCGTGCCTGAAAATGTGAAAATGTTTTCATTCGTTCAAATACTATTGAGCAATATTGTCATTGAGATCATATTTTCATGAGAAAATGTAATAAATTATACTTACAATTAATCTTGGAGCTGGTCTTTTTTCCCGTTTCGACATAGTCTTTCTGCATACGTTGGTTTGCTGGTGAACGTCCATCGTGGATTAATGATGCAGCATTGTTTATGGGAATTTCAATAGCGTCATTAGTTTCCAGGGTATGCACATCTTCCATGCCTAACAGCTCTGCATCATTTTGCTGTTTACGGTATTCTCTCTGTCCCACCTCTTCCACGCCAAAGTATTCTGTGGCATTTATTCGGTTATGTAGACTTTGAAGTACAAGCCTTTTTAAGGCATCAACCCTCTCTTCGGTTAGTTCTGTGAAAGAAAGAAAATTCTTTGAAATGCTTGATCACAATACAATTATTAGGAACATAAACATATAACACGTCGCAAGTATAACACAATGGGAAATTTAAGAAAAAATAAAGATACCAGCTCACCAGTTGTTTCAAGTAGCACGTCATCTGCAGTGCCTCTTCATCGAGACCATGAGACAACGGGGTGTCTGATTTATTTGTCTTTTTCCCTAGCGTGGTTGGATGTGTTCCGTCTCATTTATACCACTATGCATCGCTGCTTCATCTTCTTCGTGCCTGAAAATGTGAAAATGTTTTCATTCGTTCAAATACTATTGAGCAATATTGTTATTGAGATCATATTTTCATGAGAAAATGTAATAAATGATACTTACAATTAATCTTGGAGCTGGTCTTTTTTCCCGTGTCAACATAGTCTTTCTGCGTACGTTGCTTTGCTGGTGCACGTCCATCGTGGATTAATGTTGCAGCATTATTTTTGGGAATTTCAATAGCGTCATTAGTTTCCAGGGTATGCACATCTTCCATGGCTAACAGCTCAGCCTCATTTTGCTGTTTACGGTGTTCTCTCTGTCCCACCTCTTCCATGCCAAAGTATGCTGTGGCATTTATTCGGTTATGTAGACTTTGAAGTACAAGCCTTTTTAAGGCATCAATCCTCTCTTTTGTTAGTTCTGTGAAAGAAAGAAATATTGTTGAAATGCTTGGTCACAATACAATTATTAGGAACATAAACATACAACACGTCGCAAGTATACCACAAGGGGAAATTTAAGAAAAAATAAAGATACCAGCTCACCAGTTGTTTCAAGTAGCACGTCATCTGCAGTGCCTCTTCATCGAGACCATGAGACAACGGGGTGTCTGATTTATTTGTCTTTTTTCCCAGCGTGGTTGGATGTGTTCCGTCTCATTTATACCACTATGCATCGCTGCTTCATCTTCTTCCTCTTCTTCGTGCCTGAAAATTTGAAAATGTTTTCATTCGTTCAAATACTATTGAGCAATATTGTCATTGAGATCATATTTTCATGAGAAAATGTAATAAATGATACTTACAATTAATCTTGGAGCTGGTCTTTTTTCCCGTTTCGACATAGTCTTTCTGCATACGTTGCTTTGCTGGTGCACGTCCATCGTGGATTAATGATGCAGCATTATTTATGGGAATTTCAATAGCGTCATTAGTTTCCAGGGTATGCACATCTTCCATGGCTAACCGTTCAGCCTCATTTTGCTGATTACGGTATTTTCTCTGTCCCACCTCTTCCACGCCAAAGTATTCTGTGGAAGAATATATGACAGAACCCCATGCAATAATGTCGATCAGAGAACGTAATAATAATTGTACAACACGTGGAATCATCACTTTTACAAATATAAACACGAAAATACGAAACATTCAAATAATTAATCGATAGCATTATACTTACTATTTGCTTTAATTGGCGACAGCTCGCCTGACCGGGCCTAGGAGATTTTCTGTTACTTGGAATTGTCGATTCTCTATTTCTTTGAGAAAGTTGAGAGCATGCGTACAAGAGTCGGTCATCATTCTGAGTGTGCTCGCGGAGAGGGTTTCAGAGCGTGCCATTAACCCCTTCTGTACCGGCGACGTCCTTTTAACTTAATGTTGGCTACTATTAGGCGAATTTCTTCAGTTTAAAAAGTGCCTCCAGCAATTGACAGGCTTGGGACTAACGCAAAACCCGTATTAATACCACAGAGCATTCTTATACTACAGAAATTCGTATAAATATAGCTAGAAAAACTTAAAAAGCCGTCGCCGGTACAGGTTAATTAAAGGTCCTCCGGTCATGACAGCTTCTCGGGTGAGTTGAATTATCTTAAGACCCCCTCCCCAAAGGTAGTTGTACAACACGTGGAATCATCACTTTTACAGATATAAACACGAAAATACGAAACATTCAAATCATTAATCGATAGCATTATACTTACTAATTGCTTTAATTGGCGACAGCTCGCCTGACCGGGCCTAGGAGATTTTCTGTTACTTGGAATTGTCGATTCTCTATTTCTTTGAGAAAGTTGAGAGCATGCATACAGGAGTCGGTCATCATTCTGAGTGTGCTCGCGGAGAGGGTTTCAGAGCGTGCCATTAACCCCTTCTGTACCGGCGACGTCCTTTTAACTTAATTTTGGCTACTATAATACGATTTTCTTCAGTTTAAAAAGTGCCTCCAGCAATTGACAGGCTTGGAACTAACGCAGAACCCATTTTAATACCACAGAACATTCTTAAACTACAGAAATTCGTATAAATATAGCTAGAAAAACTTAAAAAGCCGTCGCCGGTACAGGTTAATTAAGGGTCCTCCGGTCATGACAGCTTCACAGGTGAGTTGAATTATCTTAAGCCCCCCTCCCCAAAGGTATTTCTCGCAATTTCCTCCTCTGTTCCGCGTGACCCAAAGAGGGCATCTCTAAAGGGACAATCATATAGGTTTGTTTTCTTTGCATTTGTTGGTGGCAGGGGCCTTTTCTTAGAGAACCTACTCGCTGCAGCCAAAACATTCTCTCTATCGTCGTTAGTTAGGTATGAGTGGCAAACGGCCATGTGCTTCCGTAGGTTGGCTGATTCCCTGTAGCAACCGGCGACTAGGCATGGTCTGCCAGGTCTATTTGTTGTCTTGCTGATCGCTTTGGACTATTTACGATTTGGGCCTTTGTTTTCATTTAGAAGCTTTATTGCACACTGCCACTGCAGGAATATAGTATTCTTTTCTCGGCCTTTCTCTTTCTTCAGTTCATCTAGTTCAGCTTTTTTCGTTTGTATTTGTTGGTTATAAAATGATCAACAGTCCGTAAAGTCTTAATATTGCGGACACGTTCGATCTCAGTGTTCAGTTGTCGTCTATGATTAATCTTGGAGCTGGTCTTTTTTCCTGTTTCATCACTGATATAAACGCTAAAACTATCGTTATACATTACTTCTATAAAATCCAATATTGATGAGAAAATATTCTTAACATCGCCATCATGTTCAGCGGAAAATATAGCTATGGTTTAGTATATATTATGATAATACAAATATGTCATTTAGCCGGTTTCGGAAATATTGTGAAGAAAAGTGACACATACCACAATTCGCAGCAGAAATATTTACGAATATTAATTGTATACGATATAACCATTATACAATAGATACACTATTTTTGGGTTGATAGAAACAATATTGTTGTATAGATTCCCTCTATCTTGTGAAGTGTATTTCAATGCAGTTGGGGTGATATGTGTGGATAAAAAGGAGCGATAACATTATTATGTTGGCCGCGGCTAGAAGCTTTTTGGCCCAAGCTGGAGTACTAGCCTAGTAGGGTGGGCGAGCGTTTTACTATACTGCATGTTTTTTACAGGGTAGGTGGGAGGTGGAGAGTGCGGCTCACTTCCTATGTAGGCGGGAGAGGCACGCCAAAGGTTAATGTACCACTGTGTAAAAATCATAAAAATCCATCGATTATGTTTCGAGTTACGCACCATTTTTCACTTTTTAGATTAGAAATGTAAGTTATATATATTTCATATTTTGAAATATAGGATTCAGGTTTTATACACTCCTACGAGCAGGTTCAAGCGCGACATGATAAATATTGTTGTATAGACTTCCCTCTATCTCGTGAAGTGTATTTCAATGCAGTTGGAGTGATATTTGTGGATGAAAAGGAGCAATAACATTATTATGTTGGCCGCGGCTAGAAGCTTTTTAGCCCAAGCTGGAGTGCTAGCTTAGTAGGGCGGGCGAGCGTTTTATTATACTGTGCGTTTTTTACTGGGTAGGTGGAAGGTGGAGAGCGCGGCTCACTTCCTATGTAGGCGGGATAGGGTAGGCCAGGCACGCCAAAGTGTTAATGTACCACTTGCAAAAATCATATAAATCCTTCGAGTACTTTTCGAGTTAAGGGTACTTCACACAGTCAGGAATGCGAGCTAGAATCACTAGGAGTAGCTGAAAATTCCGATTCCTTGGCTTATTCGCGGTGAAAATCGATGACTCCTAGTGATTCTAGCGATATCCTAGGGATTCCTGTTAGACTCCCAGTGACTCCAAACCAGTCCCGGCCGATTGGCCCTGTCCGACAAAATGTTCACCATCTTAAAGGTTCTCGCCACGAATCGGACCATTCCCTGTAATACTTCTCACGTGAAAGCATACTATACAGTATACGGGTAGTAAAGCATACTATACAGTATACGGGTAGTAAAGCATACTATACAGTATACGGGTAGTAAAGCATACTATACAGTATACGGGTAGTAAAGCATACTATACAGTATACGGGTAGTAAACCATACTATACAGTATACGGGTAGTAAACCATACTATACAGTATACGGGTAGTAAAGCATACTATACAGTATACGGGTAGTAAAGCATACTATACAGTATACGGGTAGTAAAGCATACTATACAGTATACGGGTAGTAAAGCATACTATACAGTATACGGGTAGTAAAGCTACTATACAGTATACGGGTAGTAAAGCATACTATACAGTATACGGGTAGTAAAGCATACTATACTATACGGGTAGTAAAGCATACTATACAGTAAACGGGTAGTAAAGCATACTATACAGTATACGGGTAGTAAAGCATACTATACAGTATACGGGTAGTAAAGTATACTATACAGTATACGGGTAGTAAAGCATACTATACAGTATACGGGTAGTAAAGCATACTATACAGTATACGGGTAGTAAAGCATACTATACAGTATACAGGTAGTAAAGTATACTATACAGTATACGGGTAGTAAAGTATACTATACAGTATACAGGTAGTAAAGTATACTATACAGTATACGGGTAGTAAAGTATACTATACAGTATACGGGTAGTAAAGTATACTATACAGTATACGGGTAGTAAAGTATACTATACAGTATACGGGTAGTAAAGTAACTATACAGTATATAGTAAAGTATACTATACAGTATACGGGTAGTAAAGTATACTATACAGTATACGGGTAGTAAAGTATACTATACAGTATACGGGTAGTAAAGTATACTATACAGTATACGGGTAGTTAACTTTTCTCGGGCAAACATTATAAATAGACCTAGTATTAACCTTATAAGTACAATTTCCCACAAGACATTGTATTCACCCAGTGATTGTGTGTAGAGAATGAAATTATGGTAGGTCAGGTAATTAATAATGTGAACAATGTATGGTCAATGTTACAATACCCTACTTGTAGTCTACAAGTTCTGCAACTCCCCTTACCTAACATAACGAGAGTGGTGGAGACGTGTTTGTATGTGTTTTGAAATGTCAGATTTGTTTGGGGGTGCAGAGTAGAGTTTGGATTACTACTTGGAGGGGCGTTGTAGTCGCCGGGTTAAAGTTTGAGCCAGCGGAATCATGGCTTGGTGGTTGTTCAGGGGCCGTTGTAGTCGCCGGTTAATAATCTAGAAGTTCTGCAACTCCCCTGACCTAACCTAAGCAAACTAATACAACCTATAAGTGTTACCTATATTAGGTAATCGTATGAAATATTACAGAACTCGGTAACGAATGAAAACAAGAAGATGTGATGGATTAAATATCCACTATTTAGACAATAGTTTAAATATATTTGTGCACCATTTTTCACTTTTTAGAAATGTAATTTATATTTCATATTTTGAAATATAGGATTCAGATATTATACACTCCTATGATCAGGTTCAAGCGCAACATGATACAAGATCTATACACTTCTATGTGCAAGATAAAGCATAGTACGACCAAATACGAATATACAGTATATACTTACAACAAAACTTTGTTCGGCGGCCGTAATCGCGAGAGAGAGAGCCGGCGGCGGAAATTTCACCACGGTGGATGAGTGGAACACCTCGAAGATGTGTCCTCGTTGCTAGGTACGGGCCTCCTGTCCGAAGGCTAATTACTGACTGACCCGCGGTCAAGCATTGTTACCTAAGAATATCTCGCATTGGCTCAAAGCACTAGCCGGTACCCTGTACAGATGAACGAAGCACTAGACGATACGCTTAGGAACGAAGCACTAGACGGTACCCAGTCCAGATGGGCGAAGCACCTAGACGGTACCCTGTCCAGATGAACGAAGCACTCGACGGTACCCTGTCCAGATGAATGAAACACTAGATGATACCCTGCCAGGTGAACGAAACAATAGACGGCACCGTGCCCTAATGGAAGACGCACTAGACGGTAGCCTGCCATTCTCGAAAAAAATGATGTACAGATTTTCCGCACATGGAGAGCCAATAATTTAAGTCTCTATTCACATTACGGACAGGCCAGTTGCAGGATGACGTTCCCTAACAAAGCTTGACCTAGGTATATACAACGTAATATACGAAGCATTGATTAGATGACCGACACACTAAACGAAGAATTGGGGGAGGTACATTTTCCTGTGAAACGCCTTTGAACATTGCCTCAGCCGTCATCGAGAAATGATGGAGAGTCACTCTTCGAACAATTTAGCTTTCTCGAGAAAAAAAATTGTTCGTAATTTGTCCACAAAAGGTTTCACACACAAATTTAGACCCTCCCCCACCCCAAAAAAGCTTCACCGCCAACTCGAGTCGAATAGCAGATTTTATTGTTGGTGAGTCGTCTGCCTGGGGTTGTCAGAGCTCTCGAATTGAAGTATTTACGATCGCTCCCAAAGCCCACCAACTCACGTTGGACAGCAGAAGATCGCCTAAATGTTTGTGTGAAAATACACGAACATATGTTTTTTTCGTGAAAGATAAATTTTTCGAAGTGCGACTCTTCATCATTTTTCGATGACGGCTGAGGAAATGTTCGAGGGCGTTTCACAGGCAAATTTACCTCCCCCAATGATTCATATAGTGTCGTTTACACCTAGGTCATGCTTCGTATTGTACGTCGTAGAGTATCTCTGCCCAGAGATTGGTCCATAGAGTACATTATGACCTAGAGGTGAAAGAAGACGCCACAAATCTGTAAATAGGGATCCGCAGGTTTGAGAGATGGCAGCACAATCACAATGGGAGGGGAGGGTCCCCACAAAGACATTAAATTGACTATCCTCGGTCCCATTAATTCACGCTTTCGCCTCCAGGGAATAGCCTGAATTCCATTTTCTCTCCCAGGCCTTGGTAGCTGGATACATATCTTTCTGCCTCACACATCAGGGGTATCAGGAAAACCCTCTTTATATAACATACACATCCAACTTCACGACATTGCCCTACATCGCTATCCTCTATCCATAAAACACTACTCATCCCACTACATATCATACATGTAACACCATACACTTACCTAATAAATATGGCAGTACAATTGTTAAGAGCAAACCTGGTGGTCCCTCCGATATCCACCCCCGGCAGGGTTGGGTCATTGACACAGGGCCCTCCCGGTCGTCATCATGCGACTGTGTCAAGAGCATTGCAACGTCCCAAAGCTGCTCGTCGGTGCAGCTTTTTCTTTAGTAATATAAGGGGACTTCACTCTAACATCAATTCTGTACACCAATTTCTTCAAGCAGAATCCCCTACTCTCCTTTTTTTGACAGAGACTCAAGTAACATCCACATCTGACACGTCTAGATTTAATTTTCCAGGTTATCAACTGCTCCAAAATTTCAGACCTAAAGGAGGTGTATGTTGCTTCACAAAATCTGAAATTGCCCTGGAGGAGGTTACTAGTTTCAATTGTCCCTATTTTGATTATTCTATATACAAATTAATTTCTGCTGGTAAATTAAAATACATATGTTGCATCTACCGTTCCCCAAATACTCCTCCATAGCAAAGTCTTTTTGATTCTCTGTCCTCACAACTCAGTGTCCTCAACTTAAATGCTTCTTCTGAAATCACAGTGTTAGGTGATTTTAATGTCCATAATGTTGAATGGCTCACTCATTCAGCCAGGACTGATGATGCTGGTCTTGAATGTGAGCTATTTGCAGACTCATTTAATCTCACTCAACTAGTCAACCAACCCACCCGTGTACCAGATAATCCTAATCATAATTCCCACCTACTGGACTTATTTTTAACAACCAATTCAGAAAATTATGATGTTACAGTGAGGTCCCCGCTTGGATCTTCTGATCACTGTCTGATACAGGCCACCTGTCTATCACCTACCACACCTTCCCACTCTGAACCTGTTTTGGTGACTAAATGGCATTACGATAGGGCAGACTGGGAGGGTCTTCAAGGTTTCTTTATTGATATTCCCTGGACCTCTTTCTTTTCTAATGATGCACACTCCACCTTGAGCCACATACAAGATTTTGTAAAAATTGGAATGGAAACTTTTATTCCTCATCAAAAGTACAGTAAAAGATCTAATTCACCTAAATGGTTTGACCATAATTGTGCTAGAGTAATTGAACAAAAAGCAATAGCCTACAATGCATACACAAGATCAAAAACACATGAAGCCTTTAATTACTTTAGAAACATCAGAAATCATGCCAAAACTGTATTAAACCTAACTAAATCAAACTTTCTCCACAAGCAGGCAAATAAACTTCTAAATAATCCAAATGATAACAAAATATTTTGGTCTACTCTTAACTCATTCAAATCCAACTTCACTACTGCTTCATCCATTCCACCATTAAAATCTCCGACTGGCAATCTTGTAAGTGACCCACGAGGTAAAGCTAACCTTCTTGCGGATATTTTCTCCACCAACTCAACCTTAGATGAAATAAATCAAGATGTCCCTGTACTTAATTTTAATTCGCCTGAAATTCCCTCACTTAAGATCCACACCAGACATGTCAAAACTATTTTGCAGAATCTCTCCGTAGATAAGGCTCCTGGTCCAGATGAAATTCCTCCAATAGTACTTAAGAATTGCTCCTTGGTGCTCGCTCCTGTATTGGCAAAATTGTTCCGTCTGTGTACTCATACCTCATGCTTCCCAGTACCCTGGAAAGAAGCAAACATTCATCCAGTTCCTAAAAAAGGTGCCTCTTCAGATCCATCAAACTACAGACCAATAGCTATAACTTCCACTCTTGGTAAAGTCTTTGAAATTATATTAAATAATCACATAATTAAGCATCTTGAGAATAATAAATTAATCAGTGATAGGCAATATGGTTTTAGACAATGTCGATCAACTGCAGACATTCTTTGCCTTCTTACGCATCAAATCAACCAAGCTACAAACCAACATGGTGAAACACATACAATAGCACTGGATATATAAAAGGCATTTGATAGAGTCTGGCATCAATCCTTATTGTCGAAGATGTCACACTACGGCCTTGCATCATTAGTTCCACTAATTTCTTCTTATCTTCATAACAGAAAAATACGTGTAAAGGTAGATGGCCTTTATTCTCAATTTCACTCAATAAATGCTGGTGTTCCCCAGGGATCAGTTTTGGCCCCAATTTTGTTCCTCATTCATATCAATGATCTCATATCTACCACTCATAATCCAATACATTCCTACGCAGATGACTCAACACTCCACAGTTCCTTCACATTTATCAATTCTTTCACCCAACCCGATCTTATAAATTCAAAAATAAACACTGCAATTTCTCTGAACCAGGACCTTTCTAGAATTAATGGATGGGGACAAAAGAATCTAGTTTCCTTTAATGCACAGAAAACCAAGTACATTCAATTTTCTAACCGACAGAATCTCACTGACTCCCATATATTTTTTAATGATGTAAATATTCCCACTTCCCCTAGTATTGACATTCTCGGTGTAACATTAACTACTAACTTGAGCTGGACACATTATGTTAGAAGCAGTGCTAAGAATGCCTCTAAAAAACTGGGACTCCTGTACAGAGTTCGAGAATTCTTCACTGACGAGCAATTGGCCGTAATATATAAAAGTCATGTGCGTTCTCAGATGGATTACTGTTCACCTCTGTGGGGTGGAAGTGGAGTGGTTGCATTGAGGCAGTTGGACAAAATTCAAAATAAAGCTATTAGATTAATCAATAACCCTGCAATCACACAGGACCTTCCTACATTATCCATACGAAGAAACGTTGTATCCCTTGCATTATTCTACAGATATTTTCACAGCAATTGTTCCGAGGAACTTGCTTCAATTGTGCCGCCTCTCCACATCTTTCCCCGTAGAACTAGGGCAGCTGAGAGCGCCCATGAATTTACACTTTCTCCTCCACAATGCAGAACTTCTGCTTATCAGAATTCATTTATCCCCAGAGCTACTACTCTTTGGAATTCACTTCCCTCGAATTGTTTTCCACAAACTTACAATCTACAAATGTTTAAATCCAGTTGTTACAAACATTTTATGAATGGAGGATGCCTTTAGGCACATGGACCTCTTTGTTTTATCTGTGTTTTTCCTTCCTCCGTTCATTGTCTCTTAAAAAAAAAAAAAAAAAAAAAAAAAAATGTACTCTATGGATTGGTGTACCTGCGAGGTGTGAAAAATTTGAACACTATTTTTTGGAGAGAGAGATTTTGGAGAGAGAAAAGATTTTCGGTGAGGTACGCCATCGCACATTTCTCCAAGATTTATCGATGTCTGTCGCATGACAACGACGCTGGTCATTGTTTCCTCTCACTCAAGTTACCGAAAGATTGGTCTACCTGCGAGGTCTGCGTTCGTTGCTCTGAGAGGAACAATGTCCAGCGTCGTCGAAGATGATATTTCAATATAAAGGGTCCAATGTAGCCCAGAAACTCTTCCCAGATTCGACTACGTCGTCGCTGACATTACAGAGAGGCTTCCAGGTGGAAAAAACAAAAATGTGTAAACAATTAATGATTTTCAATACAACAAAGATTATGTAATAGTTGTTTTTATTTCCTAACCGGCTATATTTTAGTCAACTGGCTAAACCATATGTCAGACCCAGAATTCTTCCGCAGGAGCGGTCAGGAAGAAGAACCCAAAGTTACACAGTCAGAGCGACATATTTCGACGTGTCTTCTCCCTCCCTCCCTCACTGAATGTGGGGGCAGCCCTGTATGAGCGGAGCACGGGTTAGAAGTTGTTTGAGAGACTGGGTTGGGGTGGAGGTGCAGTGTTGTGTATATGTTGTGTATTCTAGTCCAGGCGGAGCGATATTGTAGATGGACAATTGGCCGCTCCTCAATCTTGAGGGGTTGGCATGCGATGATCTGTGTAATTCACCTGCCTCGGTTATTGTTTTTGGAGTGAATGCTATTGGGTGTGATTCATTCGGGCTCGCCTATGATTTAGCAGCTCTATACCCCTATGCTGATGTGTACAGAGAGAGAGACGCAATCTATCCAGAGATCGGATAGATTTCTATTCAAGAGGCCTCCCAACGACCCTAGGCAGAGGATTCTAATTAACCCACAAAACATTCCGCTATTCAAAAACGAGACCGCTGTGATGTGAAAAAGTGTTCACAATATTTTTTCCCAGAGAGGTAAATATTTCGGAGAACCACTCTCCAATTTTTCTCGATGTGGTACCCTATCTCGTTTCATAACACCGAATACTGCATCGTCTGTGGATTTTCCTAAAAATAAGTACATCTATGTGGAAAGTTACAAAAACAAGGACTCGCGTAGTACAATTTTATTATTCTTATTAGGCAAAATGTACAAATAATTAATTGATATAGGGTCGAATATGGTCGGAGGCACATGGTAATACAATTTTGCCAGTTGGTCCACATACCAAAGGGTTATTGCATTCAAATTCCAACCTTACCTCAAATATCCCTGTAAGACCATTTGCTCTCTAAAGAGATAAAATATAGTTCTATATTTTGTTTATTTTAATAAAAACAAATGAGAGTGGTCTGCCGAGGTGTTTCTGAATATTTTCTAGATTGCCGAGGGTCATTGGAGGACCCTCGAATCGAAATATATCAGATTGCCACGAAAGCGACGTCGAGAAATATTCGAGAGTATCTCCCCGAAAAATTTACCTCTTATGAAAAATTTGAACAATATTTGTTTCCTGTTGTGAAAAATCTGAACAATAATTTTTTGAGAGAGGTGAATTTTGGGGGATAAACTTCTTATGAAATATTTGAACAATAATTTGTTTCCAGTTGTGAAAAATTTGAACAATTGAACAATATTGTTTTTGGGAGAGAAGTGATTTTTTTTTTGGGGAGGGGAGACACTCACGAACATTTCTCGATGTCACCCTTCATGGCGATCGGATTAATTTCTATGCGAGAGGCATCCTAACGACCCTCGGCAGAGGACTCAAAATTTAACCCTAAAAATATTCCGCTATTCAAAAAAAGAAACTGCTGTGGTGTGAAATATTTTAACAATATTTTTGTAGAGTGAAATACTGGATCGTCTGTGGGTTTTTCCTATAAATAAATAATACTGTTTGGAAAGTTACAAAAACAAGAAATATAGTAGTAGTAGAGTAGTACAATTTTATTATTAATTTTATTATTCTTATTTGGCAAAAATGTACAAATAATTAATTCAAATAGGGTCGGAGACGTGAGACAATTTTGCCAACCTTACTTCAAACATCCCTGTAAGGCCATTTACACATTACCCCATTAAATACTAATATTTGTGTTTGGTTTGCCGTGTCCCAATACCAAATTTAATCGGTTTGTTTATTTTTGTTCTCCTCCCGACTTGATTTGACTGTCGTTGTATTTCAGTCGTTTTGAATCTAACATAAATAGAGTTCTTTCTTTCTAGGTAGAGAACATTCCAATCAATTTCCCGTCTCCCTATACCTTTTCGGGGGAATTTACCCATTAAATGCTTCACATCCTCATGTATAGTCAGAATCGTTTGAATTGGCAATGATGGCATTTTGAAAATGTTGACAGATCCATGATTTATCAATTTTGAAGTCTTCTTGACGATGGAAATTGTCGATGCTTCTCTGATCGACCCCTCCAGGGCTGCTTAGTTCATCTGCATCTGTGATCCTTCACTTTCTATGATGGTTGGTGTAACTGGCGAAAAAGGCCCTTGCTCATCCATAAGAGTCGTTGCCTCACTAATGGACCCCTGGAGAACCGCAGACCTTGATCCACAGACCGAAACTGACAAGGTTGATTCATATCTGAAGAGTAAAAAACAATATATATATATATACAGTATATATAAAGTTGCTCAGTATATGTTATAATAGTAATTATTATTATTATTATTATTATTATTATTGTTATTATTATTTCAAAATATTAATCACACTATAATAATATTTAATAATAGTATTGCAATTATATAAATTTCAATTAAATGTAAGTAATAAATATATAACTTACACATTGTCCTGAAGTGTTGTCACCTCGCTAACGGATCCGTGCAGCACTGCAGACCGAGATCCACAGCCTGGAACTGAAGATCCGTGTTTTGATGCAGATGACGTACGGTACTCCTGAATTGTAGTCACCTCGCTACCGGATCCTTGTAGCACTGCGGACAGAGATCCACAGTCAGGAACTGACCGAGTCCCATTATCCAAGGGTACATTACTTAACTGTAGCCTGAAAAGTGTGGGGCAAAAAAATATACATAAGTTGTTATAATGCAAATATAAAGTTAATTGTAGCATGATTTATTATATTAGTATACAATAATTCCCTAAATACACAACAAAATAGGATTTTGTTTTCAAAATGTTGTGTACTTACCTGGGAGGAACGTATTCTGAAGGACCAGCAAGAGGACAGGCCACACTTACATCCTGTGAAGGCTTTGAAGGGCGTGACATTCTAGCGTCCTCCCCCAGCTCCATTAATGGCAAGCCATGCTTTTTCCTGAAAGAAGATAGAAATGCCTACTGTTAGTATTCTCACTATATTTCTCCTGAAACAAATTTATCCCTTTATCTGGCAAATGGCCTTACAGGGATATATGAGGTAAGGTAGGATTTTTAATGCAATAACCCCCTGGCATGTGGATTAACTGACAAAATTACATTACCTTGTGTCTCTCACCTCTCAGACCCCAATTTGAGTAATTATTTGTATATTTTGCTAAATAAAAATAATACAAATGTAAAATTTCTGTATCAAAGTATTATTCACACTGCAATAATATTTAATAATATTATTGTATATATTTAAATAAAATGTAAGTAAAAGTAATAAACTTACACATTGTCCTCCGGAAGTGTTTTCACATCGCTAAAGGATCCTTGCAGCACTGCGGACCGAGATCCACCTAGAACTGAAGATCCGTGTTTTGATGCAGATGGTGTATGGTCCTCCTGACTTGTAGACTCCTCCTGAATTTTAATCACCTCACTAATGGATCCTATCAGCACTGCGGACAGAGATCCACAGTCTGGAACTGACAGAGTCCCATCATCCAACGGTACATTAGTTGACTGTCGCCTGAAAAGTGTGGGGCAAAAAATATACATCAAGTTGTTTTAGGGGAAATATAAAGTTAATTGTAGCATGATTTATTAGTATACGATAATTCCCTAAATACACGAAATACTTTGATTTTTTTCTTCACATTGTGTGCACTTACCTGGGTGGAACGTATCCTGAAGGAGCGGGAAGAGGACAGGCCGCGCTTACATCCTGTGAAAGCTTTGAAGGGCGTGACTTTCTGGCATCCTCTCCCAGTTCCATTAATGGCAAGCCATGCTGTTTCCTGAAAGATTATAAAAATGCCGGCTGTTAGTATTCTCACTATATTTCCTCTGAAACAGATTTAATCCTTTAGCGGGCAAATGACCTTTGAGGAAGGTTGGAATTTGAATGCAATATCCCTCTGGCATGTTTACCAACTGGCAAAATTATATTACCGTGTGTCTCTCACCTCTCGGACCCCATTTTAATGAAGCATTTGTACATTTTGCCAAATAAAAATAATAAAATTGTGACTTTTATGTAAGCCTCATTAACACCTACCCTGATGCTGCATCACAACGTAGATTCTGCAGACTGTTCACAACTCTGTTTCCAGTAGTCCTGCGATTGGTGCGATTGGTGAAGTCGTAGTAATTTCTGCATGTTGTTTATGCTGTGGCAGGCCAAGGTTACAAGGGCTTGTCTGTTGGCAAGCGTATCCTCATCTTTGAGGGCGGCTGTGATCTGTGCATGTCGTAGTTTCCGGCTGCCCACTCTCCCAACAATACCTGCCCTAAGTCCCATCTTGGCAATGATCTTCCCTACATTTTCTATTGAGAGTCGAGAGCAACATTGGCCATCAGGGTTGTTGCCTTACCGATTCACAAAAATCTTACATTTTGGCCATACACATGTGGCAACTATTGGGCGATAATATTTCATGTACGCCTCAAGAGCAGTTGCCTCTGTATTGCCTAAGTATAAGATGCAGGGGTCTTTGGACCCCGTTTTGTGTCGTGATACCTGTATGCAAGTTATCTGTTGATCTTCCCTCGTATTCGCCGATTGTAAATTCAGTAAACTCCTGATTTCTACGTAGGCATTGAACGGACAGTCTCACAATCAGTGCATCTCGCAAGCTGACAAAATCTTGTTATATAAGTTGCTTTGCTAGTGCACGTCCATCGTGGATTAATGATGCCGCATTGTTTATGGGAATTTCAACAGCATCATTAGTTTCCAGGAGATGTACATCTTCCATCGCCAAAATTGCGGCCTCGTTTTGCTGTTTAAGGTGTTCTTTCTGTCCTACCTCTTCCGTGTCAAAGTATTCTGTGGAAGGAAATAGGACATAACATAATAAATAGTTGTACATCGTGGAATCACTTTTACAAATATATAAAACGAAAATATGAAACATTCAAATAATTACTCGATAACATTATTAACATTATACTTACTTTTTGCTTTGGCGACCGCTCGCCTGACGGGGCCTAGGAGAGTTTCTGTTACTTGGAATTGTTGATTCTCAGTTTCTTTGAGAAAATTGAGAGCATGCAGACAGGAGTCCGTCATCATTCTAAGTGTACTCGCAGAGAGGGTTTCAGAGCGTGCCATTATTGATCCTCCGGTCATGACAGCTTCCCGGGTGAGCTGAATTATCTTAAGCCCCCCAAAGGGATTTCTCGCAAATTCCTCCTCTGTTCCGCGTGGCCCAAAGAGTGCATCTCTTAGAAGACGGCTTTTTTCTTGACTTTCACTGTTTTCATCGGTTGGGTGTCCTCTAGGTAAGCCTCGTACTCCTTAAAGAACAGTTTGACGCGGTCATTCTCGGTGATAGCTATGGTGCCAGCTACTATGGGTACATCCTCAACTTCGGCAGGTGACGTTGGTTTATTTTTCTGCAAAATAATTCAATGTTCATATGAAATATGTCTAATTAATGATTCAAAATATATACAATAAAAGTTGTACTGGTTTAGTTGGCATATAATTATTTACAAATGCATTACAAGGTTTCTTTACTTTAAAGTGAAGAGCTTTTATTTCTTTAATATTTGGCCTATATACTATTAAGAAAATAATTGAATTATGGAAAGCAAACCTTACGTACGTGTCTGAGGAGTTCCTGGTATTCCATGGAGTCTTTGTTTTTTTGTGAACATTTCTTAAGTGCATATCGATCAGTTTAACTGATTTTGAGCAGAAGGGACAATCATATAGGGTTTTTTTTTTGCATTTCTTGGTGGCAGGGACCTTTTCCTAGAGAACCTACTCGCTGCAGCCAAAACATTCTCTCTATCGTCGTTAGTTAGGTACGAGTGGCAAATGCCCATGTGCTTCCGTAGGTTGACCGATTCGCTGTAGCAACCGGCGACTGGGCATGGTCTGCCAGGTGTCTTTGTTGTCTTGCAGATCACTCTGGGATATTTACGATTTCGGCCTTTGTTTGCATTTAGAAGCTTTCTTGCACGCTGCCACTGCAAGAGTGTAGTATTTTTTCTCGGTTTTTCTTTTTCTTCAGTTCATCTAGTTCAGTTGTTTTCTTTTCTATTTCGTGGTCATATAAACGGTTAATAGTCCGTAAAGTCTTAGTTTTGCGGACACGATCATCTCCTCGTCCAGTTGTCGTCTATGCTGAAGAGAGAGGTGCTTCCTCGCATGTACTCGGTCATGTAACTTTGAAGTACCAGCTTTTTTAATTCATCAATCCTCTCTTCTGTTAGTTCTGTGTAGGAAAGGAAAATTCTTTGAAATACTATATTACTGTACAATTATTAGGAACCTAAACATATAACACATCGCAAGTATTACACATGGAAGGAATATGTAAGAGAGTATGGGTCTGTGGGTTCAAGGATTGTGTGGGTGAGAATGAAAGTAGGAATACAAACGTGGGTGATTGTGTGTGTGTGTATGCCCCGACAGAGGATCAACTTGAAAGCAAGAAAGAAGAGTTCTGGATGAATGCGGAGGCGCGCCTGGAGAAGTTTGACAAGAACGAAAGAATATTTCTGATTGGGGATATGAATGGTAAGGTGGGTGATAGGAAAGTCGAGGGAGTGATGGGAGGGTGGGGGGTACCATCAGAGGTGAATGGGAATGGTAGTGCAATTGTGGACGTATGTGTGGGGAGGAGGCTCTGGATAGCCAATACCTTCTTTCGACACAGAATGATCCACAGGTACACGTGGAAACGGGTGATCATGAAGGATAAGACAGTGGTGGAAAGAAAGTCATTGATTGATTATGTATGTGTCGATGAACGAATGAAGAAATCTATGATGGATGCTAGGGCGTATAGGGGTATTGGAAGGGATCTGTCGGATCATTATGTAGTAGTAGCTAAGGTTAGGATACAATAGAAGTGGGTGAGGAGAGCTGGAGGGAGGCGATAGGAAGGTGGAATGGTGAGGAGGGTGGTGAGGTTACAGGAGGAGGAAATCAGGGAAGAGTACAGGAGAGCAGTAGAAAGACGACTAGGTGGGTTCGACCTGGAAGTTATGGAGGAAGTGGAAGATATGAGCAAGGTGTTTAAGGATGAGATCTGTGCAGCATGTGAGGAGGGGTGTGGAGTGAGGAGAAGAGGGAGGGGAGTGAAAGGTACAGCATGGTGGACAGAAGAAGTAAAGATAGCTGTGGAAGAAAAGAAGAAAGCATATAGAGAGTGGTTGGGTAGTAGAGGGAATGAAGATTTCGAGAGACAGAAACGAGCCAGGTATGTGGAGAGTAAGAGGGTGGTGAAGAGAGTAGTGAGGAAAATATAGCTATGATTTAGTATGTATGAGAATGAGAATACAAATATGTTATTTAGCAAGTTTCTGAAATATCGTGAATGTGGGTGAAAAACGAGCGATACCATTATTGTGTTGGCCGCGGCTAGAGGCTTTTTGGCCCAAGCTGCCTAGTAGGATGGGCGAGCGTTTTACTATACTGGGTTTTAACAGGGTAGGCGGGAGGTGGAGAGCGCGGCTCACTTCCTCCAATGTAGGCCGGAGAGGGTAGGCCAGGCACGCCACAAAGTGTTAATGTCCACCACTGTGTAAAAAATCATAAAAATGCATCGAGTATTTTTCGAATTACGCACCATTTTTCATTGTTTAGCCATATTTCATATTTTGAAATATAGGATAGGATTCAAGTTTTAAACACTCCTATGAGCAGGTTCAAATGCAACACACTTTACGAAGCACTGGGGGAGGTACATTTTCCCGGTGAGATGCCCTCGAACATAGTACGACAAAATGTGAATATGCAGTATACTTACAACAAAACTGTGTTCGACGGCCGTAATCGCAATAGAGGGAGATGGTGGCAGAAATTTCACCATGGGGGACGATTGGAACACCTCGAAGGTGTGTCCTCGATGTTAGGTAGATGCTTCCTGTCCGAAGGCCAGTTACTGACTGACCTGAGTCAAGAAATGCTCCCTAATAATAACTAGCATTGGCTCAAAGCACCAACCGGTAACCTGTACACATAAACGAAGCACTAGACAATACCCTTATGAACGAAGCACCTAGAGTCCTAGACGGTACCCTGTCCAGATGAACGAAACAACCGTGCCCAAATGGAAGACGCGCTAGAGTGACTAGACGGTACCCTGCCATTCTCGAAAACAAAAAATTATATATAACATTTTCCACACATGGAGAGCCAATAATTGAAGTCTCTATTCACAATGCTCCCTAATATTAATATTCCTGACAGGCCAGATGCAAAATGACTACTATACGAAGCATGACCTAGGTGTATGACGTACTATACGAAGCATGGCCTAGGTGTAACGACGTACTGTACGAAGCATTGATTAGGTGACCAACACACTTTACGAAGCATTTGGGGAGGTACATTTTCCTGTGAAATGCCCTCGAACATTCCCTCAGCCTTCATCGAGAAATGATGGAGAGTCGCTCTTCGAAAAATTTAGCTTTTTCTCGAAAAAAGATTGTTTGTAATTTGTCCACGACGAAATGTTTCACACACACAAATTTAGACCCTCCGGAAAAAAGGTTCACCGCCGACGCAAGTTGAATAGCAGAATTTATTTTTGGTGAGTCGTCTGCCTGGGGTTGTCGGAGCTCTCGAATCGAAGTATTTCCGATCGCTCCCAAAGCCCACCAACTCACGTTGGACAGCAGAAGATCGCCTACATTTTTGTGTGAAGAATCACATGCTTTTCCAAGAGAGATAATTTTGTCGCTATTTTTCAACATTTATCGATGTAATATACGAAGCATAGCTTCATTTAACGACGCAATCGAAGCATCGCATTGGTGAACGACGTAAAATACGAAGCATCGCCTCGGTAAACGACGCAATATACGAAGTATTGCCTCGGTAAACGACGCAATATACGAAGCATAGCCTCGGTGAGCATGTTCAAATTTTCACAACTGGAAATTAACTATGATTGCCTCTATCAAAAAATCGTACTCTGAGTATGGAATACTTAAAATCCCGCCAGTGGCGGGAGAATCGCCGGCACTACTCGCCGGTAAAATGGACAAAAAATACAATTCTTCCTACCAATAAATGCCTATAGTGGCCGATAGAGGCGCTGAACGCAAGGTTTACCGCGACGCCTTGTGGCAAATGGGCTACATCGCGGAGCTATCCACCCTCCCTCTCCTTCAACAATTCTATAATATATGCAGTTAATCGAAAGTTCTGTAGCTGACACATACTTTGGTCTATGCATACTTTGTTTTATTTGTTTTATATATTATAAAATCACCCATATTCATAAATAATGTATATTTACAATACAAAGTCAGCAGGTATTTTCCCGCCAATTTTGTTATGATAATTAATCAGCTTATATGTTTGTAGTCAGTATCAGCTGCATATGGACTTTCCCATATCATATATCATAAATAATTTATACTGTATAATAAAAACTTGTAGAATCACACACAAATTGAGATAAACTGTGCATATCCTAGGTGTTGGGTATAATGATGTCTACAGTCGTAGCTCTGGCGCTAGTTCAGAAGCGTCCACCAGAGGTCTCAAAGGAATTGTTGGTAGGGAGAATTATTGTTTGTTGTTTTTATTATCTCTCCTAAATTTTTGTGGGTGAAAGATGTCGTGGAAAAATAATTGACAACTCGATTTCTTTACATTTTTCACACACACAAATTTAGACCCTCCCGAAGAAAAAAGGTTCACCGCCAACTCAAGTCGTATAGCAGAATTTATTTTTGGTCAGTCGTCTTACTGGGGTGGTCGTAGCTCTCGGATCGAAGTATTTCCGATCGCTCCCAATTCCACCAACTCACGTTGGACAGCAGAAGATCGCCTAAAGATTTATGTGTTAAAATGAAAGTCAAAAGGTTAAATGAGATAGTCATTACCCACAGATCCTTCATAAGCTGAATACAATTGTCTAATCATGATAGCCAGAATAAACTGCCAATTAAAGTGCATCAACCGTCAAGGGGTTGATAATTATTTGTTTAATTATCTTATATTTGTATAAATTCTATGATATTGTGACTATAAATTCAAGGAGTCTGTACTTTTCGATTTAAACATACACAAAGACTAAATTTGGTTTTAATACATATTAAATTGCAAGCAAATTAGAACATTTCAGAACACCTGTATATTGCCTTGAGGGCCTGATCAAATGATCCCGAGGGCCTGATCAGGCCCCCGGGCCGGATGTTCCCCAACCCTGCTCTAGACGGTGCAGGGTGGCGGCCAGGTAGTCTCTCTCTAGGTGGAGCAGCCCGGCCAGGTAGTCTCTCTCTAGGTGGAGCAGCCCGGCCAGGTAGTCTCTCTCTAGGTGGAGCAGCCCGGCCAGGTAGTCTCTCTCTAGGTGGAGCAGCCCGGCCAGGTAGTCTCTCTCTAGGTGGAGCAGCCCGGCCAGGTAGTCTCTCTCTAGGTGGAGCAGCACGGCCAGGTAGTCTCTCTCTAGGTGGAGCAGCCCGGCCAGGTAGTCTCTCTCTAGGTGGAGCAGCCCGGCCAGGTAGTCTCTCTCTAGGTGGAGCAGCCCGGCCAGGTAGTCTCTCTCTAGGTGGAGCAGCCCGGCCAGGTAGTCTCTCTCTAGGTGGAGCAGCCCGGCTAGGTAGTCTCTCTCTAGGTGGAGCAGCCCGGCCAGGTAGTCTCTCCTAAATTTGTTCTCTCCTAAATTTTTGTGGGTGAAAGATGTCATGGAAAAATAATTGATAACTTGATTTCTTTAATAGGACAGCGTGAGCGCGCTTATTGCTGTTGATTATGGGCAAGATGTTAGCTAAAAAATCTTTGACTCAGAGAGAGAGAGAGAGAGAGAGAAAGAAAGAGAGACAGACAGACAGACAGACACAGTGTGTGTGTGTGAGAGAGAGAGAGAGAGAGAGAGAGAGAGGGAGTCAGTCCCTGCATGCAAACATTGCAATCGTTGCACTTTTTTAATTTTTGATTGACACCGTAAAAGGTGAGTCTGCCTCTCTCTCTCTCTCACACACACACACACACACACACACACACACATTGTGTCTGTCTGTGTCTAATTGTTTTCAAATTAGGAAAGACCTCACAGAGAGAGTACAAAGGTAAGGGATCATTGGAAAGGGAAATACTGCCCTGGAACTAATGTCCATGGCAGGATTAGGAGAGAGAGAGAGAGAGAGCAGTGTTGCAAGCCTATTAATGAGTGGAGGCCTTTTTTAAACTTAAAACTTAATAAGCGAGTTTCGCGCCCGGCAATAATTTGATTTTTTGACGTTTTTATCTACCAACACATCCTTGTATTTCGATAAATGAGGTACCATCGGCTTTGCTATTGATTGAACTTGAAGATAAGCAAATAAAAACATAGAATAATTACAAAACAAACACATTGCGGCACTCCATAACAAGTATTATAACATAACAATCTAAATACCTTATTTCCAACTCGTGCTAGCTAAATTTTTTGACCACAAATAGTTTTATTTGCATACATATATGGAAGCGGAATTTTATGAGGATTCCAACGGTTACTTCAGAATTACGATAAACCAAATAGTTACGGAGATACAATTATCTACCTAGCAGTCTGTGATCATTTTCCACTCATCCTATGACTGTAATTACTTTAAACTCCGTGTGTCCAGGCATTTTGGCTCGAACATTCCTTGATTTTGGCTCCGTCACTCTTTCAACTATGGGCAAGGCACTCGTCACAGGTAGTTCTGCCTTTTGTCTCACTAACTCACATAGCAAAATGATCTACTAACTATAAATTGACAAGTTTTTTTATATCAGTCTCGCTCTACAGGTTTTGTGTGAGTCAATTATTTAGCAAGAATAAGATTACCCTCTTTATTGGTTAATAAGGATGTATAACATCTAGAGTTACCAATAATGCTATTGTAAAGTAGGTTTGTAACTAAATATATTAAGAAATCAATGGACCTTATATTATTGATTGGCAATATTTGTCAAGATTGTATTATTGGTAACCTAAAGAAATATTGAATTAAGAAATGTTATGTTACGTGCAATAGTTTTAAAGCCCCATAAATGAAACATATGCGTATATAATCCATGCCAAGTGTGTTTTAAAGCCCCATAAATGAAATATATGTGTATATAATCCATACCAAGTGTGTTTTAAAGCCCCATAAATGAAATATATGTGTATATAATCCATGCCAAGTGTGTTTTAAAGCCCCATAAATGAAATATATGCGTATATAATCCATGCCAAGTGTGTTTTAAAGCCCCATAAATGAAATATATGTGTATATAATCCATGCCAAGTGTGTTTTAAAGCCCCATAAATGAAATATATACGTATATAATCCATGCCCAGTGTGTTTTAAAGCCCCATAAATGAAATATATGCGTATATAATCCATACCAAGTGTGTTTTAAAGCCCCATAAATGAAATATATGCGTATATAATCCATACCAAGTGTGTTTTAAAGCCCCATAAA
The DNA here is from genome assembly GCA_032716605.1 of Paralithodes platypus. Taxonomy (NCBI): domain Eukaryota; kingdom Metazoa; phylum Arthropoda; class Malacostraca; order Decapoda; family Lithodidae; genus Paralithodes; species Paralithodes platypus. The sequence continues at coordinate 27,254,140 of CM064570.1, read as the reverse complement.
TGAAATATATGCGTATATAATCCATACCAAGTGTGTTTTAAAGCCCCATAAATGAAATATATGTGTATATAATCCATACCAAGTGTGTTTTAAAGCCCCATAAATGGAATATATGCGTATATAATCCATGCCAAGTGTGTTTTAAAGCCCCATAAATGAAATATATGCATATATAATCCATACCAAGTGTGTTTTAAAGCCCCATAAATGAAATATATGCGTATATAATCCATACCAAGTGTGTTTTAAAGCCCCATAAATGAAATATATGCGTATATAATCCATACCAAGTGTGTTTTAAAGCCCCATAAATGAAATATATGTGTATATAATCCATACCAAGTGTGTTTTAAAGCCCCATAAATGGAATAGATGCGTATATAATCCATACCAAGTGTGTTTTAAAGCCCCATAAATGAAATATATGCGTATATAATCCATACCAAGTGTGTTTTTTCGCACAACAATTCTGACAACAATAAACACGGAGATGCTGCAACTCCTCCCTTTTCAATCGTCTTTATATACCGACCTTGTTGTTAAGTTTTGTTATTCACAATTTACTGTTAAATAGAATACGAAATCACAGGTCATATATTCACATAAATGAAAATGCTCCCTGTTTTTAGAACGGGATTAAATTATTAATGAGGACTGATAATTCGTTGCTCCCGTTTATCTTTTTCGCCTTTAATATCTTCCTGTTTTTGTAATCTGTTAACAGTTAATTCATCAAGCTTTATGTATCTTTCCTGGTTCATCTTTCTCTAGATTGTTAGTAGCTATATCTGAAACATTCGAAGGATGGAAGCGTCGAGGATCTGTTGTCGCCCAGTTTCTCCTATGTCGCTGAAGAACTTGCTCCACCTGTTCAACTCTTTAAAGGCTCTACATTTGTTGGCGAATTTGATTACCGATTCACGAAGTTGTTGGTCTCTCTTGTCCGGAAAGATGGTTGATTTATTTTTCATGAAAGAAGCAATTTCACAATAAAAGGATCTGGCGGAGCCAGTAAGTAGATTTTGAGCCCTACATATCTTGGCCCATGTGCCATTTCTGTCATTCAATGTAGCGAGATTATTGTCCAACTCGACCGTGCGTACAGGCCTCTGTTCTTTTTTTTTTTTTTTTTTAAGAGACAATGAACGGAGGAAGGAAAAACACAGATAAAACAAAAAGGTCCATGTGCCTAAAGGCATCCTCCATTCATAAAATATTTGTAACAACTGGATTTAAACATTTGTAGATTGTAAGTTTGTGGAAAGCAATTCGAGGGAAGTGAATTCCAAAGAGTAGTAGCTCTGGGGATAAATGAATTCTGATAAGCAGAAGTTCTGCATTGTGGAGGAGAAAGTGTAAATTCATGGGTGCTCTCAGCTGCCCTATTTCTACGGGGAAAGATGTGGAGAGGAGGCACAATTGAAGCAAGTTCCTCGGAACAATTGCTGTGAAAATATCTGTAGAATAATGCAAGGGATGCAACGTTTCTTCGTATGGATAATGTAGGAAGGTCCTGTGTGATTGCAGGGTTATTGATTAATCTAATAGCTTTATTTTGAATTTTGTCCAACTGCCTCAATGCAACCACTCCACTTCCACCCCACAGAGGTGAACAGTAATCCATCTGAGAACGCACATGACTTTTATATATTACGGCCAATTGCTCGTCAGTGAAGAATTCTCGAACTCTGTACAGGAGTCCCAGTTTTTTAGAGGCATTCTTAGCAATGCTTCTAACATAATGTGTCCAGCTCAAGTTAGTAGTTAATGTTACACCGAGAATGTCAATACTAGGGGAAGTGGGAATATTTACATCATTCAAAAATATATGGGAGTCAGTGAGATTCTGTCGGTTAGAAAATTGAATGTACTTGTTTTTTTGTGCATTAAAGGAAACTAGATTCTTTTGTCCCCATTCATTAATTCTAGAAAAGTCCTGGTTCAGAGAAATTGCAATGTTTATTTTTGAATTTATAAGATCGGGTTGGGTGAAAGAATTGGTAAATGTGAAGGAACTGTGGAGTGTTGAGTCATCTGCGTAGGAATGTATTGGATTATTATTTGTAGATATGAGATCATTGATATGAATGAGGAACAGAGTTGGGGCCAAAACGGATCCCTGGGGAACACCAGCATTTATTGAGTGAAATTTAGAATAAAGGCCATCTACCATTACACATATTTTTCTGTTATGAAGATAAGAAGAAATTAGTGGAACTAATGATGCAAGACCGTAGTGTGACATCTTCGACAATAAGGATTGATGCCAGACTCTATCAAATGCCTTTGATATATCCAGTGCTATTGTATGTGTTTCACCATGTTGGTCTGTAGCTTGGTTGATTTGATGCGTAAGAAGGCAAAGAATGTCTGCAGTCTGTTGTTGACAGTCTTGTTGACAGGTAATGTTCCTTTCCAAGTACCTATTAGCTGCAGCTAGGTCCCAGAATCTGATAAGTATGTTCGAAGGGGGTAGGGCGGACTGGGGTCCATTTCTGCCTAGGCTACATCACCTTAGACCCCTAGTATCGAAATGTATTAAAAGATAAATTGGCCCAGGCAGGCAGGCAGGCAGGCAGGCAGGCGCGCCGCGGAGTTAGGAGGCCGAGAAGAGAGAGAGAGAGAGGGCAGGCACGTGTCCCTCCTCCTCCTGGCCCGCCACACCCACCCACCCCCCCACCCAGGCACACACACACACCAAGATGGGCAGAGGGAGGCGGCGGCCTTCACTATATAGGAAGGAGACGGCTCCCCATTTCCGCCCCCTCCCCCTTTTCGACCCCCGTTTGGGGGTATGCTCGGCACCCACCCCTGGTAGATACGGACCCCTGTCCTAGACTGACAGACTGACTCGTAGGTAGGTGGAGGAGGTTGTGTGTGTGTGTGTCTGGCAGTCAGCTAGAATGGGCGTGGCATGTGGGTCAATTATTTTTCCACGACATCTTTCACCAACAATTTTGTACCAGTGCTAACATTTTTGTGGGATTATTTTTGGTGAGTTGTCTGACTGGGGGTACGACACATTATACGAAACATGACCTAGGGCAGTATGCAACGCATTATACGAAGCGTGACAGCGAGAGGGAGAGTGTGTACGTCGTCGGAGCACAGCCACCGCCGCCGTATTCTGTGTGCTTGCTGCACCATGTTGCCTGTGGTGGTGCACCTGTGCGACGCATTATACGAAGCTTGACAGCGAGAAGGAGAGTGGGTAACTCTCTCTCTCTTTCACACACTGTGTCTGTGTCTGTCTCTCTCTCTCTCTCTCTCTCTCTGAGTCAAAGATTGTTTAGCTAATAGGAGAGAGACTATCTGGCCGGGCTGCTCCATCCAGAGAGATTATTGTGGGATTATTTTTGGTGAGGCGTCTGCCTGGGGGTACGACACATTAGACGAAGCATGACCTAGGACAGTATACGACGCATTAAACGAAGCATGACCTAGCTATACGACGCATTATACGAAGCGTGACAGCGAGAGGGAGAGTGTGTACGTCGTCGGAGCACAGCCACCACCGCCGTATTCTGTGTGCTTGCTGCACCGTGTTGCCTGTGTTGGAGCACCTGTGCCATCACAGGCACATACGAGACCGTATTCGGCCCCTCGAATGGGTTATGAAACGATCTTTCACCCACAAAAATTTAGGAGAGAAAAATTGTAAAAACTAGGAAGGACAAATAAAAGAAAAACATGAACAATTCCATTTTATTTTCCGATTTACAGTATACAAAGCATGACCTAGCTATACGACGAATTATAAGTACGAAACACCACAGTACCAGTTACTCCCATTAATTTTAGGTCACTTCACTTGATCCTAAAGTTATGAAAGTGGAGGATCTTATGGGAGGGGATTGAGAGGTGCTTAGTCCGCTGTTGTCATAGATACCCTGAGCGAGACTACCTGGCCGGGCTGCTCCACCCAGAGAGGCGACTACCTGGCCGGGCTGCTCCACCTACAGTAGAGAGAGACTAACTGGCTGGGCTCCTGTGGCGACTCACCCACAAAAATATATGAGAGACAAAATTTTAGTAGAGACAATTTTTAGGAGAGACTACCTGGCTGGGCTGCTCCCACCCAGAGAGATTTTTGTGTGATTATTTTTGGTGAGGCGTCTGACTGGGGGTGCGACACATTATACGAAGCATGACCTAGGACAGTAGACGACGCATTAAACGAAGCATGACCTAGCGACTACCTGGCCGGGCTGCTCCATCTAGAGAGAGACTACCTGGTCGGGCTGCTGCGGCGTCGCCGCTGTGCGGGTCCCTGTCGTGATTTTCACACACAAATCTTTAGGCGATCTTCTGGTGTCCAACGAAAGTTGGTGGAATTAGGATTGATCGGAAACACTTCGATCCGAGAGCTACGATCACTCCAGTCAGACGACTCACCAAAAATAAATTCTGCTTTACGACTTGAGTTGGCGATGAACCTTTTTTCTTCGGGAGGGTCTAAATTTGTGTGTGTGAAGAATTTAAAGAAATCGAATTGTCAATTATTTTGCCACGACATCTTTCACCGAGAAATGAAATTGTAAAAACTAGTGTTACGTCCTGGGATATATAAACACTGGGCTCTTTCTATTGGACTAGGTATGCGGCAACAAGCAACAACGGAAAACGCTAGATCCAACTCTTATCTATAAACCCAGGCAACAAACCACCCTAAACCGTCAAGAGTCCTGCCTGGACAACGAGGTATCGTATGACTCCGTTACAGGGTGCACACACTATATACTGCTGATAGTCAAGCAGGCTATATAAAAGATCACACAATTAAGTTGACTTAAAGCTTCGAGGAAAAGATAGATAACGGAATTAAATTGCAGAAACAATTTCATAACAAACTAGAAGAAAGTACATTTAACGTTACGTTAATTAATACAACTAAACACCCCTGCGTGAAAGAAGGTGAAAGCAAACAGTCCTCAAAACATCGTACAGGTAGACAAGATGCAGGTCTCTAAACTGCATGCGGCTACTGTAGGATCTGATGCTTAGCTAAGAAAGTACGTTACGGATTTAGAGAACTCTTAACTCATAAGCAGGAATAAATACTAGTGATAGGACATACAGTGTATAATGGCATAGGTATAATTAAATAAAGGCAGCTACTCGCAACATAACCACATACAGGTGTGCTTCTCACTCTTAGTCAGGCAAGCCTGGTCGGACAGAGTCTCTAAGCCACACCCTGACTCACAATGCTCACAAAAACGGTAAACTGTGGCACAATAACAAGCATACAGAGATAATAAACCCCTAGCTGTTAATCTGCCAGGTGGCAGAGGTCTACCCGGAAGGATATAGGCTTCGGATACCCGGGCTGAGCCACCTGCTCTAGCCTAGGGACGTTCCCAAGTCTGTGCGCCAAATTACTCTAATTGAAAGGGTGCTCTCTTGAGAGACTCAGATCGCAAGTATCTGACTCTCTCCTGGCGACCCTAAAACAAAAGCAAGACGTGCTAGCGCAGTGCTGAGTGGACTAGGAAAGGGCCCTCACACAACACAACGCTAGACACACAGGGACTAAGACAAAAAAATGCCCCCAGACTCCCACGGGTATCCTAGTAAAGTCTTGCGGGTCCACGGGACTCGCACCAGCAGACTTTACTTAAAGAATCGCAAAAAGCCTCCCCTCCGGTCTAGCCCCTGCTAACCTGACACAAGAACACACTAGCAAGCATGAAACCACCAAATATGAGACAACAAAAAAGCTTCCTAGGTCTCATTAACAATTACAACCCTGCATAAGGCCCAAAATCCTATCTAGTTATCTGAGAGCTCGTCGTTAATACAATAATAGATATAAGGTCTATCAAGGGGATGGGATAATTAAATAGATTGGTGAAGTAGTGGAAAGAAGGTATACAAAGTAAGAGAGAACGTTTCTAAGTGGGTTGAGAGGGATAGATATCAAGGGGGTCCGAAGGGTACGACAATGAGGTGAGCTCTGAGTCTTGAATCTGTCTGGACCCCCCTCTAGGCATGCAGAATACATCCCAGGCTTGGCAACACTCAACACAGTTGCCTGGTCAAAATCCTCTACCCCGTGCGGGAGTCGAAACTAAGCCTAACGTTGCAATCAAATGTATGTGGCAGCGCTTCAGGCTCGTCCCAAGCTGGTCTCTCCGCGCGAAGCAACGTCCCAAGCCGGTCTCTCTCTCCCGCTCGTCTCTTCCCGCTCTCACTAGACTTACATCTTATATATTATAATGAAACAATCAACTATTGAGAATAAAATATATTAAGATGCGTTGGTTAAGAATAAGGGCAGCTTCAAGCTGTGAAACAACATAAGAATATACCAGACATTAGTTACATTGTCGTAGGATATAATTATACTAAGGGAAAGCCTGCCGGCCGGCTGCCACCAGCCGGTTTCTAAACGGCTGGGCAGCCGACGCGCGCGCATGCCCGCACGTGGTTACTATGCAGAAGCGTCAACTTCCCCCAAGATATAAGACCCTTGACTAAGTTCTGCATATCTAACAGAAAGCTTCTCATAGTACCACACACTGTTGCGACACAAGGCACCATATATAAAAAAAAAATAAAGACTGTTGCACTGCACCGAGCAAGTTCAACTAACTCAGCGACAATAAGCGAAAACATTCAACTTAGATACTGCTACAACATCTTATACAAAATTCTACACGTTATAAAAAATAAAGAGTTTTTATAAGGTTTTTGCTTTTTTAATTTGTTTTTTTCGGCTGAACTACAGTGACAGCCTATTTTCCTCCACACTCAACCCTCAATCCTGTGGCAGTCTAACCAACATCATCCACCCTTGATAGGCAATCCGCTATCACGTTATCAGAACCGGCAATATGGCGTATGTCCAGATTATATTCCTGAAGCATGAGTGACCACCTGGTCAGCCTCATATTCCGGTTCAGAAACTGATTCAAGAATTTCAGAGGGTGATGATCGGTATAAACCACTACGACTGGTCCGAAAGCAGGAACATATACATCGAAGTGCCTGAGCGCCAGCACTATCGCCAGGAGTTCTTTTTCAATTACAGAGTAATTCCTTTGTGCACTATTGAATTTTTTAATGTAAAAACTCACTGGATGTTCGATACCTTCATCATCTGTCTGTAACAAGACAGCCCCAGCCCCTATGCCACTGGCATCAGTCGCCAGCTGAAAAGGTCTGCTGAAGTCCGGGGCCCTGAGTATGGGGTGGGTACATAACAGGTGTTTTACCAAGGAAAACGCCTCTGCACACTCAGGAGACCACCGGAACTTCTTGTCCTTAGATAATAAGTCAGTTAAAGGTGCAAGTACAGTCGAATAGCCTTTGATGAAGCGACGATAATAGCCTATCATATCTAGAAACCGCATGATTTGTTTCTTAGTCGTAGGCTGGGGAAACTGATCGATGGCTTTGATCTTTGTCTGTGGAGGGCACACCTGACCCATCCAGACTCCAGGTTCGGATCCTGGCAAGGTCGCCATTTGTTACGTCCTGGGATATATAAACACTGGGCTCTTTCTATTGGACTAGGTATGCGGCAACAAGCAACAACGGAAAACGCTAGATCCAACCCTTGTCTATAAACCCAGGCAACAAACCACCCTAAACCGTCAAGAGTCCTGCCTGGACAACGAGGTATCCTATGACTCGGTTACAGGGTGCACGCACTATAGACTGCTGATAGTCAAGCAGGCTATATAAAAGATCACACAATTAAGTTGACTTAAAGTTTCGAGGAAAAGATAGATAACGGAATTAAATTGCAGAAACAATTTAATAACAAACTAGAAGAAAGTAAATTTAACGTTACGTTAATTAATACAACTAAACACCCCTGCGTGAAAGAAGGTGAAAGCAAACAGTCCTCAAAACATCGTACAGGTAGACAAGATGCGGGTCTCTAAACTACATGCGGCTACTGTAGGATCTGATGCTTAGCAAAGAAAGTACGTTACGGATTTAGAGAACTCTTAACTCATAAGCAGGAATAAATACTAGTGATAGGACATACAGTGTATAATGGCATAGGTATAATTAAATAAAGGTAGCAACTCGCAACATAACCACATACAGGTGTACTTCTCACTCTTAGTCAGGCAAACCTGCTCGGACAGAGTCTCTAAGCCACACCCTGACTCACAATGCTCACAAAAACAAGCATACAGAGATAATAAACCCCTAGCTGTTAATCTGCCAGGTGGCAGAGGTCTAGCCGGAAGGATATAGGCTTCGGATACCCGGGCTGAGCCACCTGCTCTAGCCTAGGGACGTTCCCAGGTCTGTGCGCCAAATTACTCTAATTGAAAGGGTGCTCTCTTGAGAGACTCAGATCGCAAGTATCTGACTCTCTCCTGGCGACCCTAAAACAAAAGCAAGACGTGCTAGCGCAGTGCTGAGTGGACTAGGCAAGGGCCCTCACACAACACAACGCTAGACACACAGGGACACAGACAAGAAAATGCCCCAGACTCCCACGGGTATCCTAGTAAAGTCGTGCGGGTCCACGGGACTCGCACCAGCAGTTTCTTCTCTCGGTAGGTCATGCTTCGTTTAATGCGTTGTCTACTGTCCTAGGTCATGCTTCGTATAATGTGTCGCACCCCCAGTCAGACGCCTCACCAAAAATAATCCCACAAAAATCTCTCTGGGAGACACATTATACAAAGCATGACCTAGGACAGTAGACGACGCATGATTAAACAAAGCATGACCTAGCTATACGACGCATTATACGAAACATGACAGCGAGAGGGAGAGTGTGTACCTCGTCGGAGCACAGCCACCACCGCCGTATTCTGTGTGCTTGCTGCACCGTGTTGCCTGTGTTGGTGCATTTAAAGCGTGACAAAATACTTCGATCCGAGAGTGTACAACCACCCCAGTCAGACGACTCACCAAATATAAATATTTCTGCTATACGACTTGAGTTGGCGGTGAACCTTTTTTCTACGGGAAAGGGTGAGAATTGTGCTGGAGATTGATGGTAGCTCCACTTTTTGCTGAAGAGTGACGAGAAATGGCCCAGTGTAATACCCTCTTAATTTAATTAAAAAATAAGCACCTCTCCATCCCTTCCCATCAGATCCTCCACTTTCTTAACTTTAGGATCAAGTGAAGTGACCTAAAATTAATGGGAGTAACTGGTACTGTGGTGCTTCGTACTCATAATTCGTCGTATAGCTAGGTCATCTATCTATCTATCTATCTATCTATATGCTCAGGCCCAATCCCCATTTTGGGGTTAGCTAGGTCATGCTTCGTATAATGTAAATCACTGGTCGCGATGGCGCGAGGGTTGAAGGGTGTGAGCGTAGCTCTCTCCCTGTGAATCATCCTTCTCAACATCCAGAGGGGATGTGCCGATATACAGGTGCAGAGGGGACCGGTAGTGTACCAGGTCAACACTAAGCAAGTATTGAGGGACCTCGTCACACAGAAATCACACACAAGTGAAATCTTTGTCACCATTCCTGCCTGGGCATCTACATATCTCGGTAAGCCGCAGCGTCTTAGCAAACAGTCTGGCACAACCTCGCTACATCACCTATTGTGCTACACTCTAATTAGCTGTGGAGACATAGAGACCAACCCAGGCCCCAGCTCAACGTTGAAGAAACCTCACCACAAATCAAGTAAGGCAGACACCGACATTTCAACAGTCCCTAGCAGTAAAATTCGTTATAACAAACTGGGCAAACAGGCACCCCAGTCTCCCGTTACGCTTCAACTCCCAACCAAGACCGCAGGGCAACCGCCAGCACAGTGCCAACACTCTACCAGAAGTTTCAGGAGAACCCCGGGAAACCCTCTGGCTCAAGCAAAGACTAGGGATGGCTATCCTCCGAGGCAATGCCACCAGCGTCATGAGCTCAGTTCGACAGGACTGGGTCATGCCACTGCGTGAGGCCCCGGCAGGAGTGGTGTATCCGTAGTCTTTCCACAGTAGGGTAAAACAAAACATAAACTTTATTTGTATGTAACATGTGTGATGCACATTAATAAAAGGGGATGTGTCGGATGGTTGAAAGCCACAGTTGCTCGCGCGTTTGTGGCTAGCAACACGTATTATGAAAAACATGCATCCTCCTTCATTCACTGTCCCCCACTTCACTCACTCAACCCCACAATTTGCCGGAGGATAACAGGTTTTTCACAAGACGTAGACGGAGGTCTTTTTCTAAAAAAAAAAACACTCTACCTACTTAACATTACCCTCAATTGTATCATCACTACCACAGCTATCGGTGACCCAAGTAACACAACATGCAACCAGAACACCCAAAAAAACAGGAAGCTCTAGCAAACACATCAACAATGAAGTAACAGCAACGAACAAGAAAGACAAGAGAAACCCCCCACCCCCCACAACACGACGCCGCTGCACAACAAATCAACCAAACCTAGTACAACACAACACAACACTATCGGCAACCCAGTTAGCTTAATATGCAACCAGAACAGCTAAAAAAGAAGGGATCAGTCGCAACAACATCAACAATAAAGCAGCAACAACGGCCAAGAACAAGGACATCAAACAACAAATACAGGTAGGGGTGGGAGGGGGGCAAGGGGGCAAGGGGGCGCCACAACCTGTCCCCATCTCACGCGCTCACACACCATCAGCCGCTCACGGCGCTCAGCTGATCACCACACCGCTAGACGTACGATGAACAGTAACAGGAAAATATGTATAGTGTGCGATATTGGATTCAACAAAAGGAGTACAACTTCACGATGTAGTAGTTGTAATGAAACAGTACACGATCGATGTACTTACGTTACTAGCAGAAAAGAAGTGGAATGCGATAAATGTAGGGAAGTAGCTATTAAAGTTCCTAATATCATTTGTGAAATATGTGAATCACTCATAACAAGAAAACAAAGGATCCTAAACTGTGTTAAGTGTAAAACTGTAGCTCACATGAAGTGCATCTCTAAGAAGACCAACAGTGAAGAACGGGAATTCCTATGCAACATGTGTGCCTTGCATTCATTACCGAATATTAATGTAAATGAACCAATTAATATTAACAACTCAGAACCCAGCCAGGACACATTCAAAATCAAAGATGAATACAGAGTGTTCACCAACAAAGGGCTCCATGTTATCCACATTAACGCCAGATCAATGTACCATAAATTGTCAGAAATAAACCTGTTAGCTAATAAGGCCAAAGCTTCAATAATTGCAATCACAGAAACCTGGCTGGGTTCAAGTATAAACGATGGTGAAATAAACATTCAAGGTTTCAATATGGTTAGGAATGATCGCAATAGGCATGGGGGAGGAGTATGTCTGTACGTAAAAAACAACCTCACACACACAACTAGGACCGACCTCCATGTAGAAAATCACGAAGCTCTGTGGATCGACCTACACCTGCCGAGGACAAGACCCATCACAATTGGGGTATGCTATAAGCCACCAGACGACACACAATTCTTGACCAAATTTGAACGAACTTTGTCATCGCTAGACCCTCGGAATGAATCCATCATACTAGGGGATTTTAACCTGTGTTACAAACAACGAAATAATAGGTTTGTACGAGAATATAGGCATATACTGACAATGCACAACACGGAAAACCACAAAAATTACCCTAGAGAATCACAAGGTTATCAAAACAAGGTCACTCAGAAACTACAATAAAGAAACATTTCTTGACATTTTAAGGAATACAGACTGGTCTCCAGTGTTTGGAAGTACAAACGTTAATTACGCATGGGTTGACTTCAGAACCATCATCACAAACATCCTAGACGAAATAGCTCCTCTGAAAGACATACGAATTAAAGCAAGGTCAGACCCATGGATCAACAATGACATACTACACCATCTGGAACACAGAGACAATCTGTTAAAAAAGCTAGCGAAACATAGACAGGATCAAGGTCTGAAACATGAGTTCAACAGGGCCAGGAATAAACTAAGTAGGAAAATAAAATCAGCGAAAACTAATTATTTTCACAATAAGGCAGAGGAATATCAGAATAACCCAAAGAAACTATGGAGGCACCTAAAAACAACAGGCTACAGCAACAAGACAAGGGATTCGTCTAACACTAATATTGCTCTCACCATTAATGATCAGGTTAGCCACGATAAACTACAAATTTCAACCTACTTCAACTCCTTCTTCACTTCCATAGCAAACACACTTGCACAGAACCTACCTCAACCTCAACCTCTCAATAAATACACGACAACAACGGCCACCTTTCGAAATTTCTACAGAGATAAAGACATACACCCGAACACATTTGGATTGCAAAATGTTACACCAAAATACACTTTTGATGAGCTGTCTAACCTAAATGTACATAAAAGCACAGGACCAGACAAAATTCCTGCCAAATTTCTACGAGATGGAGCCATTGGTATAGCAGGCCCCCTAACCCACATCATCAACTTGTCAATTAACACCAACAATGTACCTGCTGAACTGAAGGAAGCTATTGTAACCCCTCTATTCAAGAAAGGAAATAAACTAGAAGTTGGCAACTACAGACCAGTTAGCATAATATTATGTATTGTATCTAAAATCCTTGAAAGAGCGGTATACACCCAAATTTAACACTACCTCAAACAAAATGATCTATTCTATAAGTTTCAATCAGGTTTCAGATGCATGTACTCGACAGCCTCCTGTCTCATCCACTTAACGGATCACATTCGTAAAGAAATGTCTAAAGGTAACTACACCAGTATGGTTCTTCTTGATCTACAAAAAGCGTTTGACACAGTAGACCATGATATCCTATGTAATATACTACAAGCAATGGACATAGGGTCTGTGAACTGGTTTAAATCTTATCTTAGTAGTAGAACCCAAAGAGTCAAAATTGACGATAATATATCTGATCCTATGCCAATTAACTGTGGGGTCCTGCAGGGAAGCATCCTTGGTCCCTTACTCTTTCTCTGTTATGTGAACGACATGGAACTGGGTGTCTCATGTAAATTATTACTGTATGCAGACGACAGCGTGCTTCTGGTTTCAGGAAAAGACCCAATAAGTATTGCCGCTTCACTTCCCAAAGAACTAGAATCATGTAGTGAATGGCTAGTGGACAATAGAATATCTCTTCACCTGGGCAAGACGGAAGCCATCTTATGTGGAACAAAACGCAAACTTAAAGACATTGTGGGCTTCTCGGTCAACTGTAATGATATTCCTATAACAACAGTGTCACAAGTTAAATATCTCGGACTAAAACTGGTCGCGAGTTTGTAAGGTGAAACAATTTTGGAATCTATCCTGAGTAAGTGTAAAGCACGTATAAAATACCTGTATAGACAGGTGGGATGCTTGCCCGTGGCGACCAAAAAGACCCTCTGCCAAGCGCTTGTTCAATGTCATTTTGACTATTCTGTGTCATCCTGGTACTCTGCATCATCTAAATCAGCACAGCACAAACTTCAGGTCACTCAAAATAAAATGGTTAGGTTCATGCTGAACCTAGGACCCAGATCAAATGTTGGCCAGGAACAACTTCAGTCACTAGGTATGCTCAATGTCTCTGACAGGGCCAAACAAATCAGGCTTACTAATGCCTTCAACATTTTCTATGCCAGAGCTCCAGAGTATCTAAAAAATGATTTTGTTAAAGCAAATGAGAGGAGTGAACATAATACAAGAAACAGGATGTTTAATTTTAAGGTCCCGAGAATCCAAGGACAGGGTAAGCAAACATTCTTCTTCACTGCCATCAAAGACTGGAACGACCTACCCCAGTCAGTCCGTGAAAAGAGAACACTGTATTCCTTCAGACGTAGCCTGAAGGAACACCTGAACTGGACAGCTGCGAGAAGGGAGCACCAAGCTTATGTCTACTACTAAATACGACATAAGAGATAGACAAACCAAACTGAAATGATTACTGATTACGGATTACTGATATTTACTATAGGATGTAAGGTATCTTAAAATAACCCCCTAGAAATACTTTCTCTAAGGTATCTATTTCTTTATCGTCCCCATTTCCCCAGCTAACCTAATCCCACAAGGACCCCAATGGAAATATGCCTAACGGCCTTATTGGGCTATCCTTAGTTGGAATTATGCAAGGCTGGTACATGTCATATTTGTAACATACAATGTGATACCAACTCTGTAAATTGCTAACTGAATAAATATTATTATTATTATTATTATTATTATTATTATTCGGAAAATAAAATGGAATTGTTCATGTTTTTCTTTTATTTGTCCTTCCTAGTTTTTACAATTTCTTCTCCCCCAGTCAGACGCCTCACCAAAAATAATCCCACAAAAATCTCTCTGGGTGGATCAGCCCGGCCAGGTAGTCTCTCTCCTATATTAGCTAAAACATCTTTGACTCAGAGAGAGAGAGAGAGAGAGACAGACACAGTGTGTGAGAGAGAGAGAGAGAGAGAGTTACCCACTCTCTCTCTCGCTGTCACGCTTCGTATAATGCGTCGCACAGGTGCACCAACACAGGCAACACGGCACAGCAAGCCCACAGAATACGGCGGCGGTGGCTGTGCTCCGACGATGTACACACTCTCTCTCTCGCTGTCACGCTTCGTATAATGTGGCGCACAGGTGCACCAACACAGGCAACACGGCGCAGCTCGTCGTCGTCGAAATCTTCATCCTAAATTTTGTCTCTCCTAAATTGTTGTGGGTGAGTCGCCCCAGGAACCCGGCCAGTTAGTCT